>CM060125.1:28145166-28302666 GCA_030522415.1 Channallabes apus | reverse complement strand
CATGAAGATTAGGCTAATTGGTGTTCTCAAATTGCTCATAGTGTGTGAACGAGTGTGTGAGTGTGTGTACAGTATGTGTGCGCCCTGCGATGGATTGGCACCATGTCCAGGGTGTACCCCGCCTCGTGCCCCAAGTCTCCTGGGATAGGCTCCAGGTCCACGTGACCCTGAATACAGGATAAAGCGATATAGAAGATGAGTGAGTGAGTGAGAGCAGTATTATATTATAATTACTGTATATATTCCACAGCATAAAGTTATTGTAATTTCTGAACATGAGGCTTACACAATTATATGCAGTTTGGTTTATCATTTGTATATGAATAAGCAACACAAAGGCTGAACTTGGCTATGCTATACCTACTGTATAGAATAAAAAATAAAGTTTAAGAATGAACATTCAGTGAATGATTTTATAAAGAAAAAAATGTTAAAAGCCAGTTAACTACACCGGTTTGTTATAATGAACAAATGCACTATTTTGAAACCAAATGAAATTCTGTTTCTGAGAAATGAAGCAAACATGTGAAGTGCCAAAATGTGCAATTCCTCAAATGTCCACTGGGGGCTGGCTCCAAAAGCAAGTCAATCCCAATAGAGCCCCATGTTAAAATGTCCATCTGACTTTACAAAAGAAATAAACATGTTTACTAGGAACTGAAATCACCAGTGCACAACCAATATGATATTCTCACGATACCCAGGTGCCGATTCAATTCATACTGTGATTTTGGAAGTATCACGATTCTTTCAAGATTTAATAACCCATTTAATTTTTTTTTTAGATTTATACTAGTTTAGAGATTAGTATAAGCGTGTAATGAATGGATTTTGAGACTAAGGCCTTGTTCACACGGGCGTTAAATTTTTAGATAAACGAACGAGCTCTGAACGTCCTGTACGTTGATGTTGCGTTTTGTAGCGGCGCTCGATTGACTTCTACACTGGCGTTCGTTTGTCTCTGTCTAACGACAGCCTGCAGCCCAAATTGTAGTTTGTGTGTTTAACCTGTGGGGGGCAGTGTGTCGGGAACTGGATATGAAAGCCCTTGTCATTTTATTTGAGGTGCCTCCTTTTAATATGGACCATTTTGCTATATTAGACATTAATCTTATTGTTTTAAAAGTTCTAATTAAATTATTATATTTTTATATAATATATAAAAAAAATTTTTTTAATAATACGGCGACGTAGGGAGAGAAAAAAAAATCGCCGCCGCTACTGGGTTCACCCTCTGACTGCACAACGTCGGATTAAAGGAAGTTTTTTGTGGTTTATGAAGAAATGCGAAAATTTCCGCGCAAGTTTTATTTTTTAAGCATTTTATTTTTGCCTTTTTTCCGCATTTCATGGGATATCATGGGATATACCCGGTCCTCCGAAGGGTAAAATGGACGCGGAGAAAACGAACTAGACGCGGTTTCCTTGCGTCCGTTAGGATTTGAACGCCAAGAAAAAGCTGCATGCAACGTTTTTTTTTAACACCGTTTTTAACGCGCAGCCGGACAAACGCACGTCACTAAAGCCCATGTGAACACAGTCATTGACTCCTATGTGTAGAAAACCCTCTGCGCTACATCCGCGCTCACCGGATACTACGAACGCCAGAAAAACGGTCGATTTTAACACCCGTGTGAACAAGGCTTAGTTTGTGCATACAGTTTGGAGAAAAAGGCTGATCAAAGTTTAATACATAAATTTCTGTTGTACCGCACAAAAGCTTGGCACAAAATTGTTTGATCAGCCAATCAAGCTGAAATACGCCCAATTTGAGTCACTGGCCAATGGACTGGTGCATCTCTAATACAAATGAAAAATTAATTAATTAAAATTTTCAAATCAATTTTAGGTCCAGCGTGGCAATACAGTAGATAAATCGTCTGACACAAACGAAATGTGATTCATAACTAAATATTTTTTTCTCCAATGTTCATAGCCTGGTACACGAACAGATGTTTTTGGTCACTATATAGCTAGATTTCCCATTTGTGAAATATACAAAGGTTGAATTTTTATGTAAATCATCAGCTAAAGTTATAATAAAGTTATGCATAATTATAGGCATGGCCAATTTAATTGACAGCTGCAATGCACTGATATGCTACGCATCACTTAAGCGAATACTGATTTCCAAGATTCGTACATATGTATACTTGAAGAAATTAAATACCTTTTAAGATCCATTGAGGCACATTATTGTGCGCTCTAATAGTAGGTTTGCTGTTGGTGCTTTAGAACTAATAACTGCGTGAGTTATATATTATGAGGATAGTTTCAGGAGGAAAGTATTTTTCATTTAAATGTTATTATCTTTTATATAAATATTCATATTTAAATGTGTGTGCAAAAACAGTGTAGTTAAAACAGAACTACTGTAAGAGTAAGTGAAACTGAAGCTTAAATAATAAAATATAAAGGCAATAAAAATGGTTTAAAACCTCTAAATAAAGGGATAACCTAGTAAAAACCATTTATCTTTAAGAACAAAGTGTTTTTAATTATTGTTTAGATTTTTATTTTATAAAGGTGCTATGTACTGTAGATCTTCCTCTTTAAACTTTAAGGGTAAATGGAAATGTTTTGTCTTCAGATGGTGAAAATGGGTTTGTGCACATTTTATACCTGCCTTTCAGATGTCTTCATTTGCACATGCAATCAGTCTTCCTGAAGTGGCTTTCAGATTTGGTGAATTACCTTTAGGGTGCAAAATTAATCAATGTCCGACGATACCTTGCTGAATGTTGCACCTTTACCTTAATGAATATGCAAATCAGGGCGTTTCTTTCTAAACACCCAAAACATCTGGTCTCTCATTTTCACAGACACTAATAGTAAATTAACTACCTTTCACCTTTACACCTTTAAAATCATGTTCAACTATTTACCTACATGTTTAGTACATTGTTATGTTCCTGGTTATTACATAATTTTGAAAAAAAGAATCAGTAAGATGATTTTGGTTGTTAACTCTGGGAGTTTTCAAATTAGGCATAATTGATTTGTGCCACGCCTAAGAACAATTGCTCCTTCCCCACTGGCCAGTGTTCACATTATGTGTGATCTCTGTACTCTGGCACACTTTCACTCTCCAATACAGCAAGTGGCAGTATGACCTGCCGTTAAAGACGAGAAGAGGAGGATGAGGACGTTAACCCTCTCGCTATGTCTAACATTATTGGTATTTGGGGAAATCGAAATACCAACAGAGCAACACTCTTGTGTGCCTTCCTACTGTGTCAGCTGTGGTTGAGTAGGTCAGGGGATGAGATTGGCATGGGCTACACACACAGATTTTGAAGACAAGGACGGCAGTGGTGATGTCGCATCTAAACAGTGGTCTACTTTTGTTCTCAGATACGATTGCTTCCATATTTGGTTCAAATTTTACCCGGACACAGTTTCGTTCTTGAGTTTACCTTTTCCAGTGGCCTCAGGGGTGGTTCCTGAGGATTATATTTTATATATAATAACTATTATTAAATATTATTATTATCATTACTACAACACATGTGGCTATGTACACAATTAATTATGAACAAGAATCGGCTATATATATATATATATATATATATATACACATACATACTGTATACATATACATATACATACATATACATATATATATATATATATATATATATATATATATATATACATACACACACACAATACCGTTCAAAAGTTTGGGGTCACTTGCAAATTTCTTTGTTTTTCTTTAGTGATTTATTTTCTACATTCTACAACAATACTGTGGATTTCAAAACTATAAAATAACACGTATGGAATTAGGTAATTACGTAACAACAATAAAAACACCAGTTAGTTGTTATTGTAAGACACAGAGGTCGGCCTTTCTGTAATAGTTCCTGCAAGAACAGTATTGTCAAGTGCATTTGCAAAATCCGTCAAGCACCATAATGAAACTGTCTCTCATGAAGGCTGTCCCAGGAGGACGAGACCAAAACCTCCCTCTGCTGCAGACGAGAAGTTCATTTAGAGTTATCAGCCTGAAAAATGACCAATTAACAGCAGCTCAGATTAGAGGCGTTATGAAGTCTTTACAGAGCAGAAGTAGCAGAAACATCTCAATATCAACTGTTCAAAGGAGATTCATGCAGTTTTTTTGGACGCCGTCAGCAAAACTTTACAATGTAGAAAGAAATAAACATCAGGAACCATCATGGAGTTAGAAAGTGTCCTAAAACTTTTGAACGGTAGTGTATAATTATATACAGTACACACTAAACATCGTAAAACCTCGAGTCGTTCGTTCTTTTGTCACGTGACTCCCATAGACGCTATGTGGTGCAATAGATTCAAAAGAACGAACGACTGGAAGATATGATGGTGAGTTACTCATTCTGTTTATTATAACATGTCCTTAGTTGCACTGTAATATTTTCATAACTGGGACTATAGCCAAAATTTGTGTATGTAGACGTATTGGGGGTATTTTTTATTGAAAACGCCACATTTTAATTTATTTCTGATCAAATGAATGAAATGACTCAAAAAAAGGTTCGTTCATTTTTTTGATGAACGAGATTCAAAGAACCGAGTCACTAAAATGATTCGAACTTCCCATCACTAACACACACACACTTTTACTTCCTGTTTGGTGTGTGTGTGTATCATTTCCTTAAAGGCCTATTGCTTCTCAACAGGATGAGAATGTTTGCCGCTTTCAGGTTATTTACTGATTATATATAAAGTAATCACTGTTAAAATCTATTTAAATTTCATGTTGAATGATAGAAAATTCATCAGTTGATTGAATTACCTCACACTATAAACAGTCAACACTACAAGATAGACCAGAGTCCATTGTCCTAACTCAGAATTCTGATATAATAATACATAATGAATAATAATACCTGATAATAGTACACATAATAACACTGAAATGATAAATGTTCACACACACACACACACACACACACACACACGCACACCTCATTACTCCTCAATCCATAAATTGCAATAATAGCCTAAAGGTAAACTTGAATTTATTCTTGCTTTATTAATATTATACTAAATTAATCACGAGCACTCATTGTTTTCACTCTGGGCAAAAGCATATTTAAATCCTAGGACTGCGAACAGTTTATTAGTGTTTAATGATTCTCCTCAAATGCTTTAATCAATTGGCGTCCCTGCGCAGAAAGCCTAACGAATTACGCCCGATTCTCTGATTAAAGGTCAGCCGTGCAGAAAAAAGCACCGGCTCTGAGACCAAAGACGGCATCAAAAAACAAAAAGCCCAAATCTCACACCTCCCCTCTCCACCGTTTGGTGCATTTCGACATGAATCCAATCCAAGTCTAACAAATAACAGCCCGATCTAGCAGGTAAACACTGTAACTAAAGGCGAAGACCTCCAGACACTTCTTATCGGACCTGGGTCTATGATTGACGCTACTGGCCTATTACAATGGAGAAGTGAAAACACCAGGCCTGGGCATTACAATTCAGCTCCTGTTCTGTGCTCTATAATTAGCAGAAAGGCAATGGGGAACAGGGGCACAGAGCTCCAGAACCGCCCACAAACGCCATCCCTGTTAACAAAAAATTAAAAATAAAATAAATAGGACGCGAATGTCAAATCCTACGACTCGAGATGATATCTGAGGAATAATCATCAGTCTTTAATATCATTACTGAGAGTGACGCGATGGACACTGTGTTTCTGGTCTAACCGTCTAGACCATCTCGAGGTTATTAAAATTAAGAAGAAGGAAAAAGGTAGGAGGAAAAGAAAGATGGAAAGAAAAGCAATAAAACATATATTAAAAAAAAAAAAAAATAAAATAAAAACGTATGAGAAAGCGAGAGAAAAAAAGATGAAACCAAGATGGGAAGAAAGCAAAGAAGAAAAAGAAATAAAGAAGAAGCAAAGAAGAAAAAAAACTTTGTTTTTTTTAATCAATACACTTTTCCCCATAAACGCATCCCCCTGTCTCTTTTTTTCTAACCCACACACAGGAGAAAAACTAAACTCATAATCCACATATCCATTTCAAATATTGCAAATTTATATCCAGAACTAATTCACTAACACGAGAGAGAGAGAGAGATCATATATGTAAGTGGTTGAATCTAAACTATGTAAAGTGATCCAAGTGTGTGTGTGTGTGTGTTACTTTTCCTCCATCAGCGCCTCACACAGTGTCCTCGCTCAGAATAGTGTCCTGTCAGCTGAATGCTAATGCACAGTGAGATGCGCTCTCCTGGGTTAGATTAGAGCCAGGAGAAGTGCGGGAGAATGTATGATAAGCTGAGAGCCGCTCTAATCTCATTTTTGTGACAAATGGTCCACCGCAGGAAGTCGCTTTTGTTTTGGGAGAGCCGTGGAGGTAGAGCGGAGACATGTCAGGGTGTGCCGTGAGCTCTGAGGGCAGGCGAAGTGACTGCGTAAAGGTAGATTTATAGCCTCATCTTTCTTCGGTCAAGAATCACAACTGTGATCGTGAGGAGCCCAAACGACTACATGTGGAACCAGACAACTATCTGATGGGAGGCAGAAGGATCATACTGTACTGTATGTGGAACCCTCCATGACTATCTGTGGACTCCAGAAGACTATATGTGGAGCCTGGATGACCGTCTGAGAAGCCTGGACACTTATATAAAAAATACAGATGTTGGAAATCAATCGAATGATGTACACTGTAGCAATGATTGTAACAAATGTACCAATTTATATGTAGCATTTTATATACGACGAGCTCTGCATTATTGTCGCTTCACACGCTACACATCCACATCCGCAGATTATTAAAATCAGCCGCATGTAGTTTACATCTCAAAGAGGAGCAAATTTATTTTAGAGTAAACAGTAGAGACCGGGTTCAGTGAATAGCATCTACTGTAGATCTGCACCTTTTGCAGCACCAGGAAATCAAATAAAGGCTAAAAAATACAGACTGAAGAGAAGAAAATAACGTATTTTCTTGATTTGCTGCAAAAATGTGTGAACAGAAGGAAGCAAAGTAGATTAAATAAAAAAAAGCTAAATAAAAAAAAAAATGAAAGAGATGGAAAAGCAAGCAAGAAGCAAGAAAGAAACTGAAAAAAAGAGAAGAGGAATGAAGAAACGAAGAGAGAAAAAAAAAACTAAAAAAAAAAAGAAAGAGAAAAATAAAAAGCAGAATAAAAGCACGCAACCAAGCAAGCAGAAAGAAAAGATAAACACAAAACAAAACCAGTAAATTACAGGACATAAAGAGAGAAAGAATTAAAAAAGAAAGAAAAAAAATGAAGCAGAATGACAATGAGAAAGGAAGAAAAGAAAGAAATAGGCATGAGGCATTAAATATTACAGCATAGAGAAAGATTAGAGAAAGACAAATATAAAACCAAAAAAAAAAATTATTGTAAACCACATTTCTCTCTCTCTCTCTCTCTCTCTCTCTACACAAATACACAAAATCTAACCGTATTTGTCCATTAGTGACATTGGGAAGATCATACTCTCACCCAGCGAAAAGAGGTTTTACTATTTCTATTATTACTATTATTAGTAGTAGTACAGTGGAACCTTGCATTGTAATTAACTAGTTTGCAAAATGAGCAAAAATTTGTAATAAATTAAAACGTAAAAAACAAAGCGGGGCCTTGAAATATGAGTAGTAGCTGTTCTAGGGTGGGGTGGGGGGAGGGGGTTGGGTTTAATGACAAAAGAAAGTGTCATTAGTAAAAGAAGTTTGCCGACACAGCAGTGATTCCGCTAGAGTGCGAATTCTTTTTAAAGCTAAAGTGCGGATAATTATTATTATTATTTTTTTTACTTCATATTTTGTATTAATTATTTTTATATGAATATTTTTGGGTTGTGAAACAAATCATCAGAGTTTCTATTATTTCTTATAAGGGAAATTCACTTTGATATACGAGTGCTTCTGGAATGAATTATGCTCGCAATGCAAGGTTTAACTGTGGTAGTATTTCTACTGTATACTTTTATTTTTTCCTCTTGTGACTTATGGTGTTTAGGAAAAAAAGGATTTAAAAACTTTTTTTTTTCTTTTTTGTACACTTTATAAACTTGTTTCCTTTTTGGAACACCATGTCTGAACCGTTTTCCTAAACCGTTTCACTTAAAGCTCAACCAAAAAAAAAAGGAGGGGATTAAAAGACAGACAGACAGGTCTGAAATGAAAGTCTGACATATTAAGGAAAAAGTAATAAGTGTACCTTAGGTGACTTTTTTTCCCCTTCTCCTTCTTGAGTCCACTTCTTGAGTGCTCTGTTAACTGTGTTATTTGTCCACCTGATGAAAAGCAACAGCAGCAGAAACAACTTCAGCAGCTTTTGCACCCGAGTGCGAGATTTTCAGCAGCTGGGACGTGCTAGACTGAGAGGTTTGTCCTCAAACCGGCGCTTTCTAAAGATTATTTAGAGATTATTTATGTTCTGTAGCGTTTCTTTCCTAACATGGCGTGTTCCAATTGACCTTGGTCCTGACTTTGCATTCCGTAGATGCCGTGTCTTTTCTTCTGCCATACTAATTACCAAATCAGACAAACATGCCTCTTTACTTTTCCTAACACACACAACAAGGCATATTTGTTGAAATATTATCCATCGTGGCGTACCATGGTGGATTTATGTTTAAGCCCCCGACACGCTATTTAGCATGCGGGACAAGAGAGAATAGATAGAAGAGTTGATGGAGAAAATGTTAAAATATGGCGTGTCCCCTGAAGCACTCGCTCAAGGTGCAGACAGACAGCAATATAAACAGATAAAAAAAGAAAGAAGAAGAAGTATGGGCACTGGGGGATCTCATCTGATGGAAAATATCTGACGGACATGGTTCAGAAGATGCATGTGTGGGAATGTGTAAGCGTTGCACAAACATTCTGAACAAAATACAGCAGATGAAGACATAAAACCTCAATATCATAAAAACAGCTGTGTCATACTGTATTACAACTGAGTCGATGTGTCATTGTTATAACCTTGGATTTAGAGTTTATAACATTTATATGCTATTTAGCCAATGGATTGTACTAAGAATGTAACTCAGTACTGGGGAACCTTGGATTATGAGTAACGCGGTTTACGAGTGTTCCGCAAGATGCATCTTGACTTGAAAAATGAACAAGTCTTGGTTTACGAGCACCGAGTATCATGTATCACACATTCGCTTCTTGTTTTGAAGCCCAGCGTCATGTGATCACAACTGAGCCAACAGTTTTTCTCCCTCTTGCGCAGCAGGAATTGTGGGTAATCGTCTCCCCTGCTGGGTCTTAGTGCTCGCCTCTTACTGGTATAATCAACATCCGTGCACACGTACAGTTTACTGTTTACTATGACACTGTGACCACGTGTATGCACGTAAAACATCTTTTATTTTGTGTTTGTATGCGTGTGTGTACAGCGCGCGTGTACTTTTTCTGATAACACACGTGTGCGTGTAAAGCAAAAACAAGTCTCGTTAGAGAGGTTAAAGATCCATTTTCTCTCTCTGTCTGTCTGTGTGCCTATATAAGCTTATAAGGATAAGTAACATATGTCTAGAGAAATACATACTACTATTACTTCAATAAAACTACTTGACACCTATATACGCCCATATAACACTGTTCATTACAGCAGCTTTGATATTATTATTATTATTATTATTATTTGTACCTTGACATGGATTGAAACAAATATGAAGCAACAGCATTATAATGATCTTATGTCAGGTGTCATGTTATCTTCAATTATTGTTAAGCAACAAGCAATTACATACAGTATAACATCAGAGTTATCTAAAGACTATTAAATCAATGGTTAGCCACCGATCTGTCTATCCATTCATCCATCTGTCTATCCATTTATCCCTCCATTATTAGTCCAGCCATACTTCTATCTATCCCTCCATTCTATCTACCTATCTATCAATGAAGCCATCTATCCATCTAACCTGCCATGCTTCCGTATATATCACTGTCTATTCCTCCATCAATTGATCCCACAATCTATCTATTGGTCCATGCTTTTATCCTTCTATCCCCTGTCTGTCTATCAATTGATCCATCTATCCATCCATGTATCCATTGATCTCTCCATCCCTTACTCCATCTATCTCTCCATTATCAGTCTAGCCATACTTTCATCTCTCTCCATTCTTTCACTGATTAATACATCTATCCATCCATCCTTCCATCTATGTTTCTGTCCCTTCTCTCCTCCCTCTATCAACCCATCCTTCCATTCACGTTGAGGAAAAACTGATTTGTACTCATTTGATGCTATGTTTCAGATTGTTGCAAGAAATATACTTTTTGAAGACATTTTTTTAACAAACATTTGCACTCGACTCTCCAACCCGTGTTGGAGATCACATGCTTGTATAACTATTAAATAACTGCAAAATAAAACACATGCCCACTCACAGTACCCGCATGTCTCGAGTCGATAAGAAGGTGTTATCTCTGAGTCGTGCTTCTGCTACCTGCGCCAGTGGCAGGGGCACGGGGAAAGAATTAATTGCCTCTGGGTGGCAGGAACATGTAGCAAGGTGTCAGATGGGCCCGAGTGCCCCTGCCGTGCTTGTGTCTGCTACACACCACATCAGTGTATCCAGTGGCAGCATGTGCCACTGCTCAGGACGCTCTGGAATTTTTCTATAGGACCAGGAAAACTGGGCGTATTTCTGCGGCTCTGAAGCCTGCGACAACAAGGGCTCTCTCTCTCTCTCTCATATATATATATATATATCACCTTATACATATTCTTTTCCTAGATGTTAAGCTGTGGTATTTATTCAACATGATCTGTGTGAACGCACCAACTGGCGTCAATTGTTTAATTGCATGGGGCGTCGCCTCATCGTGTCGCTTCATGCAAACAAACATAGCAGGCTGCATAATTAAGATAAATATTCAGTTAGCATCATGTTGAATCACCAAAACAACATGCAGTAGACTTGATCCTCAACGCTAATTGCAATGCTTTTATAATTAAATTATTATTCATTCTCTATATCCATTCATGTACCATTATAATGTGACACACAGAAGACATTAAAAAAAAAAAAAAAACACACACACTAGCCTTTATTTACTTGTTCTTGATTATGGAAACTGATGGCATATTTTCTTAGAAAATTTAGATATTTTTAAATCAATTAATTATTTACTAATTAATTAATTTGGGACTCAGTCAACATATAATCAAAGCTAAGGAGTTTAATCAGGATTAAATGTGTGCGTGACACTTGAATAGTTCAGTTAGTGATTGTGTTAATTATCATGAATAAAAATTATTTAGAAGAAAGAGAAATTTGCTTCCGATTTTACGCATTTCTGCCCGCGCTATTGACAGCTCACAGTATTCACATTCCTGCCAGAATCTCTCGGCAGTTTTCTCACGGTTCCCGGTACACGATTTGTCACCTGACACGTCCGTGCATCTTTTTATTTATTTAAATCTCTTGCAGCCACAAACCCTAAATAAATGTTCAGGTGTCACAGGGGTATGTGCTAAAAAATCCTACATGTCATATTCCTATTTTCGGCGCCAAGGAAGCTTCACAAATCTTCTGCAGGAGGGAATCAAAGGGAGGCATTGAATCCTTTCTTATTTTAACTTTATGTAACGTTCCGTCTTATACAATCTACATATAACATTTTTAGCATTCCTACAGCATACGCTCTGTGCATATTCCTCCGAGCTAAACTCGACTGTAGCAGGTCGCACCTTTTTCTCTTCTCCGTCTCAAAAAATTTCAGAGGCAACGAGATGCAGGTCTTATGACAAGGGTTAGAGAAATGTGTCAGGTGGTGTTGAAATGTCTGGCTGCTTTTTCGTTCGGAATCATGAAAGTGATTTCATGATTCGGTGGGGAGCTGTGAGAGGAACCTGAAGAGAAGCGAAGTTATACTGTAGGTGTGGTGCAGTTACAGGGTCGGGAAAAAAAAAAAAAAGACAAAAAAAAAAAAAGGAAAGAATACGAGTTCATTGACATTTAGGAGGAATTAGGTTTGTTTTAGATTACATGACTACTGCTTGTTGTTAGTATTTTTCGTTGCTCCCGTTGGGGTGGGGTGGGGGTTCCCCAGAGGAACATTTGACCCACACTCAACTTGGCACAAGTTTTACACCAGATGCCCTTCTTGACAAAGCTGTCCCATTTTATCCGGGCTTGGGACTCTTCTTTTTGCACTTTAATGGACATTTATTACTATCATATTACAAGAAACAATGATATGATGTATATTTATTAATTAATTTATTTTTTAAATCAGAGAGTTACCCACACTCCAAAAAGAATTCCGACGGCAGTTATTGTTGTCGTCATTTATAACTTATAATAAAATTTTTATACTATCTAGAGGACGCCATGCATCCCATTCGCCAGAAGGCTTTCAGAGCCACGGGTTGCACATCACTATTCAATCCAATGCAGCAAGTTCGGAGTCAAGTCTCCAAAAAGCCTGACCCTGACTTATTCTCCAACACAGCGATCTGTTCATGAGCTTCCATGCTGCGTGCTCTCAGTTTCAGATGTTCAGCCGAGTTGCCTTAAACAGTTTCAATATAAAATTTATTCATAATTTCACACATTTAATCACAAACATTTGTTTACATTTCTCATTAACAGCCTAACCAAAAACACACTGCAGCTAAAAAGATACTGTAAGTCATAGGCGGTGAGTCACTGTTAACTAAACAGCAATTTCATACTGACTTGTGTATAACACTCGTTGATGATTTTTTTTTTTGACATTACTGTTCACCAATTAAAACACTATAAGCATTATAAGAAAAGAAAAAGTAAAATAAAGTAAAAAGTAATGTCACTTAGGATTTCTCGGCAAGCAGCTAGACTTTAGCATGGATGCTCTATTGTGACTGGTTTTCTACACAGCTACAGGAGGAGCTTTTCAGGCCTAAAATCCTTTTAAATCCTTGACGTTTTCATAAGTCAGAAAGTTTCATACTGTAAGTCAGAATTCCTGAATAAATATAATATTATATTAGCTAGTTTGTACCTTGCTACATAATGCATTTAAATGAGATATAAATGGTTAAGCTGAGGGGTTGGACCCACAAAATTGCGTTTGCTTGTTCGATGTGAATGTTGCATGAGATCATGTTGATACACAGGGAACTAAGGGTTGCCAGGATGGATTAACTTTAACAAGCCCAATCATGGTTTAAAAGTGTGCTTGATGTCTTTAAATTAGGCAAATCATAACTTTTAAATAGATGTTAAATAATAAGTACTTTTTTCCCCTACAACCACCATGAAATAGTAATGACTACAGCGAAATAGGAAGAGGAACGGATCCAATGTCAGTGACATCAATGGCAATGATGACAATAGTAATTACCTTAATGGCACTGACTACAGCAGCTGTTATAATAGCAATGACTACAATGTCAGTGACTATAATGGCAATGATGACAATCCTACACTGTTCCATCCTACTGTACACTGGCAGTGATAACAGTAAATGACTAGAATGTCAATGAACACAGCAATAATAACAGCAATGGAAATGACGACCATAATAATGACAATTGCAACAACTATAGTAATAATGACAACAATGACAATGACTACAGTAATGACAATGGTGGTGATGATGATGATGATAATATTAATGACCACAATGGCAAATGATGACCATAATAACGACAACAATGGCAACTAGTACAATAATAATGACAATGACGACATTAAGAATGACATCAATTCCTATGACTGCAATAATAATGACAGCCATGACTACAGTAAAAATGACAATGGTGCTGGTGATGGTGATGACAAAGACAACAACAACTACTGTACAGTGATAATGACAGCAATGACAATGACTTCACTAATAATGACAATGGCGATGATGATAATGACAACAGTGGCAATAACTACAGTAATAATGACAGCAATGACAATAACTACAGTAATAATGACAGCAATGACAATAACTACAGTAATAATGACAACAGTGGCAATAACTACAGTAATAATGACAATGGTGGTGATGATAACCGTAATGCCGATGACTTCAGTACTCATGACGACATGACAACAGTAATAATGACAACAATGTCAGTTCATACCATAATAATGACAATGGCAACAACTACAGTAATCAAAACAATTAGAATGACTACACAATTTGTCATTGCGACTGCTGTCAAAAATCTAATGTTTCAAGATATCAGAATATCATAGCACTCTGGTATGAATGGTTTTATTATGGCCGGCATCATCCTTTTTTTTTTCTACTTGTTTGTGAAACTTTAAGCGACTTTCTTTCCTACTGTAAGTTCCTGACAGTTGCTCTGTCGAGGTGGCTCTTATGAAAAAGGGATTTGTGTCCATTAAAGCTGATTATAATATTGCATCAACGTCTTAAAGGTGAGAAATAGCTTTGAACATGTAATGGGCCTAATCGCATTTCCGAGGCGGCCTGATCCCACGGTATAATTAATGTAACGTATTAAACTTGCACGCTAACTTAATCTAGGCCACTGAGTAATCGAATTATGCTCTTCGTTCATACCAGAAGGCTGCAGAGTCGGACCGGAAGGATCCGCCACCATGACTGGGGTTCGTACGATCTCGTGTAATGTATTGAGCTGGATGTTAGACAGTATTATCTTCATGTCCTGTTGGTATTCTTTGCTTTTCTATCAACACTTCTTTCTTCCGCAGGTTTGATTGTTAAGGTTTCCAGAAGAACGTCCCATTACTGAAGCTCAAAAGCAAACATTTTGTTCCAGAATAATAGCATTTCGACACTAAAGGTAAATACATGGAGGCATCCATCAGATTTATGGTAATATGGTGTTTGAATAGCTTGATAAAGTGTTTTGCTCTATTTTGCAGAACAAACACCAAAGGTTAGTGGATCACGCATGTTTAACAGTGTGACAAATGGTTATAGAGCATTCACTGTAAAGGTTAAGCCCCTCCTCACCAGCAGTCCACATAAGTGTCTCTCTGTGTGTGTTTGTGTGAGAGAGAGAGAGAGAGAGCGCGCACAAGACAGAGCCCTGTAGTCTGATAAGACTATCACCAATAGAGAGATCTAAAAGCTGACACACACTTGACATTTTAGCACGTCCTCTTCGAAGGTCAAACAGATACACAGGGAGGAACTGGAAAAGCTGTCAGTATAGCGAGAGAGAGAGAGAGAGAGAGAGAGAGAGATTCCCGAGATGACACATTTGCTGCGTGTGCTAGTCCTGCTTTACATTCTATACACAATCATGCATGCTAGCATATTAGCGAATACATCAATACGGCATAAAGCAAACGATCGAGCGCATACACTCCGATTTAATCCAGATCATTCTGCGTCATGACCTCGATTCATTTCCATTTTTAACAAGCGTTTAACAAGGCGTGTTCGACTCAAGCTCACGGGACACTGGAACATGTGTGAAGTGCCGGGAAGGCACCATTTTAAAAAGGGGCGGAAAGCCAGAACCAGGAATGAAAAGCAGGAGCAAGTTAGGGAAATAAGCAGAGGAAGCAAAAAACACTTGAGAAAGAAAAAGAAAGGAACAGAGAGTGAGGCTTCACAAGCATATAACACGCAACGCAGCAGGGTTTAATGTGACCAACCAATCAAATGGAGAAAGTTAATAAATAAAACAAGTTTGCATTGGGTGACCTGAGCACTGATAAAGCACGGTAGGATACAGAACCAGGAAGTGACACCAAAAGGGCAATGAAGTGTTGAGCTTAGTGTGAAGAGTGTCCTTTATACTGTAATCTATGAAATTTCCTTGCTTGCTGTGTGACTTCAAAATGCACAACCGCTTTGAATATTGGCGGAACCACATCGGAAATGTAACCCGTCTACTCACCCGGCTCACATCTCGCTGTCCTTTCAGACGTTTTTTTGGACACTACAGTCATTCTTTTTCATTAGCACGCTCCTTCTGCATCACTATAATGTGTTGTTCTCATACTCATGGCACAATTCCATGTGTGCATTTACATAAAACAAGTCACAATTATGCCAGCTCTCCCCTATGGTTATATTCAATGCAGCTTCAAGTTTAGTGACTGCTCATGAAACATTAAGGGTTTCGGAGTATACCGCTGGAGGCACTTTAGGAAAAAGCAATATGAGGATGGCTCACAAGTTCCACCGCTTGCTCCGTCGCACGTTCCGTGGCGGATATGCAACGTCCCGAGACGTCTGCATGGACTCGGCGCACTACCTTCCCCTGGTCTGAATCGGCACTTTGAGACGCTGTAAATTATGCAGCTAATTTCTTTACCACGTTCCCTTCTCATGAATGCGGTAGTTAATCAGATTAGACAGAAAGCGAATTAAACTCTGATAGATCTGTGGGATGGAGGTCACCGTGAGGGCGATTACGTGACAGATATACGAGTGTGTACTATTGCACGATGAAGGAGAGGTAAGATTGGACCACTGACCCCAGACACATCTCAAAGTTTGACGTACTCCAATAGTTCCAGGGTCTATTCTGGAACGCTAATACTTATGATGCATTATAGCACTCGCATTACTGCGATTACGGTTTACGGATTTCGAGCAGGACCGTACGAGGTACGAGATACTGGTAGAAGGATACCAGTTTTATACTGATGGTTGGCAATAGCACATTTTAAAATAGTTTTAACAAAAAAGAAATAAACCAATAAACAATAAAAAAGTCATCATGCAGACCAAAAAACTCATTAAAAATGACATGGTACTATAATGGTACTTTTTCATATTATGGCTGTTGGCAGGATCGAGGGCATTACCTGGAAACACTGACTGCCTCTATTACCCATCAGCCCCATCTGGAGGGAATTACCCATTGGTCTGATTGACAGCAACAAGCCTCCCTATAGAAGCAATCAGCACAGCAGAAACAATGACATATCCTAATGCGAGACAAAAGCCTCAGGACTCGACAACATGAGGGGGAAAAAAAAAAAAAAAAAAAAAAGAACGAATGGATAAGTTTTTGTTTATTTTTTTTTACAACACTTAGTTCTGATCAAGTATCTTGATTAGACGAGAGATATTTCTGGGGTGACGATATACAGTAATATCGAGTATAATATTGCTGGGATGTTTAATTTTGCGTCAGAGGTATTCTACCAATCGTTAATTACATTAACTGACGGTCGCAGCGTGGGTGCGAGTTGGTCTGTACAATCCGTAGTACTGAGGAGAGAGCAGCTGCCTGACAAAACCCGCAATTCACAACCAGTCACAGAAGCACTTTTAAGAAAACTAATCTAAAATTAAAAATTGCAATCTTAAACAACACAGTTCAATTAAGTTCGGAATTACCTCCGAGCCATTCATCTTGTTTTGTTCATGACTAACATGAGCTACGAAGCTAAGTAGCTGCTAAAACAAGGCTGCATCCTAAAACCTTCTCTAACCCCTGATCAACCGCACTACTTGGTGTGTGGAACAAGAGATTCTACAAAATATATATAACAAAGTAAATCTGGTACATTTCTCAGGATTGTCCAACACCTCAATTGTTCATTCTACTCAACGGCAAGAATATAAAGCTACTTTCACCCCTGTTAATTACAGGACATGAACTGTCCAAGCAATATAACTGGTAAGATATTAAAAATAAATAAATAAATAAATAAATAATCTACTGATATAATACATGGTGTCTGTGGAACTGTTAAGCAGAGGTCATGCTGCTGTGCCGAACGTCGTATGATATTCAGTACAACAGCATGGCCTTGTTAACAGTGTGATATTGCTCTGATATACAGTATAATGTAGATTTAATAGTGGAGTCCAAACATGTACAGTAGTGTTGGGATTAGATTCCTGATCTCGCAGTATCTGTAAATCAACATTAATACTGTATCCTCAATATATGAAAGGGATGGATATTTACAATAATAAGGAGAAAAGATTTTAATAAATGAGAAATAATAATAATAAAACAGCTGGGAGCATGAATAATCACTACTGTGAAGCAGAGCCACCATGAAATGAGTGTTTAAGTCCTTTTAATCCACATGCAAGTTCACCTTTTTTTGTAACAGCACAGCACATACTATTGATCCATGTTATCCAATGCCTGGGATAAAGAGGCTACACCTTCCTCATTAACCCCGACATCAACAGAGAACACATCTACTCCAAGCACACATCACATGACAGCTCACAGGCCACACCTCCTTCAGCACAACTGAAAAAATCATATTGCTTGAAAGAGAGACAATAGTTTTTTAACTATTAAAATCACGACTATGCTGCGACACGATGGTGAGATGAGATGGTGTGAAGCAGTCGTCTCTCCGGTGCCGCACACAGTGTACAGGCCCGAAGTTTTAATTTAGCCTGATGTAAGTGACTGCTTTTCAGCTACTCGATCCATCTCCTAGAGCTGTCTGGAGTTAATGGGAACCTTTCAGAGAACTGACTGTAAAATTACAGCTAATCAGTTCGAAGACTTTACTCGCCAGTTAATACACTCCGTTGGTAACGGACACGTCTCAATAGAGTATTTGTTATTATTATTATTATATTTTTAAGTACAGTACATGAATGGTGCAAAGAATATCTGCTAAAGCTCTACTGCTGGACCAAATACAGGCTTGTTTTATTTGTTGAGTGCAAAGTGATGCCCTTTGCTATTTCAGTTACACGTTGGCAACGTGAGGTGTTTTACTCAAAACTGAGAAATCTGATATGGTGCTGGTTTTCCTTCCTTTAAAAAAAATTAAGGAAGGTTTTTTTTCCCCCCCACCATGTTTACACTCTTACATACATATGGACAGCTGGAGAATCAGATTTGCCATGTGGGTGGCCATAACTGACTGTTTGGAACACATGGACCCCCCCAAAAAAGGGTGAGACTATAAAGGAAGTGCAGAAAGAAGAGACCAGCCATCTTGATAAGATGCATCATGATGCTTAGTCATACGAACAGCTACAGATGGTTAAGCTGATATCAGAGCAGATCTTCCTTCTTTACTGTATAACCAGCTAAAAAATCTACAAAAAATATACTTTTTTCTTTTTTTCTTTTTTGGAGGTTACTGTCAGGATTACATTTAATTAATGCGGGAAACTTTTATATCTGATCTGTAAAGCTGCTGCAGACGACTTTGTCTTTTTCGAGACTTCTCGACTCCTTTTGATTAGCAATTACGGAAAAATTACCACTTGGCCGTCATTATAAACTCTCACAGCGACATCTAATTCGATTTCAAGGCCTCGCATGCATGTTGCGGCGCCACATTTAAAACCCACACCCAATAGGGGCTGGGAACCGACGTTCAGTTGCACAAAAGCATAATGTGAGGACTTGGGATACTCGAGCCATACAGTATAAAGCAAGGTGCAGTATGGTGTGAGATTAGCATTTACCCTTTTCAGCAGAAATTGTGCATTTGAATCCAGATGATGCCACAAAATTGGGGTGGAGATGCATGCTTCCTGTCAATCATAGCAACACTACTGTAGCAACGCTGTTTTTTTTTTTCCTGCGCTCATGTAGTTGGCTCTTGAATCCAATTTGGTCTAACCCAAAGGAGGGAAAAATTGGTGGAGAAGTTCAAAGTCAAACTCAGAAGTTCACTCAGGCTGTGAAAAAGAAAAGACCTGAAGGTTATGTCCAATAAGATAATGAAGCAGGTTTGTTTTTCGTGTGAAGAATAGTAGAAAAGTAAAAATAGAAGAATGTAAATCTAGCCTAAGACTGATCAAGACAATTAAGAATTCAAGTAATGGGAAGAGACAAGCCTTAGCCTATAATTTGCGAAAGATGGCGAACAGGCACAACCTATTCTTTTACCGTCATCGTTGTCGAGCTCTATGACAGTTCGGATAGTGGCTCAGGCGGGTGGTATGCTCTAATTAAAGCAGTGCAATAATTTCATCTTCACTTGCAGGACAGGTTCAGAAATGAAGCTCGGGTGTGCCAAGATTACTTTTATAGCTCAATGATTTGTTGTCATTTGGGTTTTACAGGCACGTACATTCATTCACATATGCTCAATTGTTTTGTGTGTGTGTGTGTGTGTGTGTGTGTGTGTGTGTGTGTGTGTGTGTGTGTGTGTGTGTGTGTGTGTGTAGTTTTAGTGTGTAGAAATTATGGTGTGATCGGATGAGTCACTGCACTTGGAGCCACCGGTGCTGTCACTCTTCAACGATACCCACGTGCACATTAAACCCTGAGACAACATAAGACAGACTTCGAAACCTATCATGATTTGCATCTCAGATTTATTACAGCATATGGCACCCAGCTCAGGAAGGACAACAAGAAGCAAGGAGACAATAAAAAAAAAAAAAAAGCATCAGAACAGCCATGGAATCGGTGCCGAGCTGCAGATTACGCACTTCGACAAGGCCGCCATGGGAAAACTGCAAACTTATGAGAAGACAGAAAGCTGTTTCCTGAAACTCACTTGAATATTGAATTTCTTATACACAATCTGAATGTCGGTGGTAGCTGTCAAGGTGAATCTAAAGTATTATCCAAGACGAGTCAAGGCATGGTCAGTCAGAATATCATCACCACTTACAGGCTCCGGGAAAGAAAGAAAGAAAAAGAGAGAGAGAGAAAGAACGAAAGAGAGAAAGAAAGAGAGAGAGAAAGAAAAAGAAAGAGAGAAAGAAAAAGAAAACGTGCACAATAGGCCATAAAAACTCATCTCGGTTTAGTTCGGAGGACACTTATTCAATCCGTCTGAATCCCAGAAGAGACCAGAACAGGATCCACAGCCGATAAGAGACCACAATAAAGCCAGTTGGTATTACATGTTGGCAACAGTGAAACCCAAAGCTCATGGCTTTCTAATAAGAAATATCAGCCGTCCACACTGATAAGGAGCTTATGATATTTCGATATGGAATAAGACTGTAATTATAGTGCTGAAGGGGGAAATCATAATGCTAATATACTTTATGTGAACTAAAAAAAAAAAAGAAAGAATTATAGAAACGAGTTCATATATACAGTGGTGTGAAAAACTATTTGCCCCCCTCCTGATTTCTTATTCTTTTGCATGTTTGTCACAAAATGTTTCTGATCATCAAACACATTTAACTATTAGTCAAAGATAACACAAGTAAACACAAAATGCAGTTTTTAAATGAGGGGTTTTATTATTTACGGAGAAAAAAAATCGAAACCTACATGGCCCTGTGTGAAAAAGTAATTGCCCCTGAACCTAATAACTGGTTGGGCCACCCTTAGCAGCAATAACTGCAATCAAGCATTTGCGATAACTTGCAACGAGTCTTTTACAGCGCTCTGGAGGAATTTTGGCCCACTCATCTTTGCAGAATTGTTGTAATTCAGCTTTATTTGAGGGTTTTCTAGCATGAACCGCCTTTTTAAGGTCATGCCACAACATCTCAATAGGATTCAGGTCAGGACTTTGACTAGGCCACTCCAAAGTCTTCATTTTGTTTTTCTTCAGCCATTCAGAGGTGGATTTTGCTGGTGTGTTTTGGGTCATTGTCCTGCTGCAGCACCCAAGATCGCTTCAGCTTGAGTTGACGAACAGATGGCCGGACATTCTCCTTCAGGATTTTTTGGTAGACAGTAGAATTCATGGTTCCATCTATCACAGCAAGCCTTCCAGGTCCTGAAGCAGCAAAACAACCCCAGACCATCACACTACCACCACCATATTTTACTGTTGGTATGATGTTCTTTTTCTGAAATGCTGTGTTACTTTTACGCCAGATGTAACGGGACACGCACCTTCCAAAAAGTTCATCTTTTGTCTCGTCGGTCCACAAGGTATTTTCCCAAAAGTCTTGGCAATCATTGAAATGTTTTTTAGCAAAATTGAGATGAGCCTTAATGTTCTTTTTGCTTAAAAGTTGTTTGCGCCTTGGAAATCTGCCATGCAGGCCGTTTTTGCCCAGTTTCTTTCTTATGGTGGAGTCGTGAACACTGACCTTAATTGAGGCAAGTGAGGCCTGCAGTTCTTTAGATGTTGTCCTGGGGTCTTTTGTGGCCTCTCGGATGAGTTATCTCTGCGCTCTTGGGGTAATTTTGGTCGGCCGGCCACTCCTGGGAAGGTTTACCACTGTTCCATGTTTTTGCCATTTGTGGATAATGGCTCTCACTGTGGTTCGCTGGAGTCCCAAAGCTTTAGAAATGGCTTTATAACCTTTACCAGACTGATAGATCTCAATTACTTTTGTTCTCATTTGTTCCTGAATTTCTTTGGATCTTGGCATGATGTCTAGCTTTTGAGGTGCTTTTGGTCTACTTCTCTGTGTCAGGTAGCTCCTATTTAAGTGATTTCTTGATTGAAACAGGTGTGGCAGTAATCAGGCCTGGGGGTGACTACAGAAATTGAACTCAGGTGTGATAAACCACAGTTAAGTTATTTTTTAATAAGGGGAGCAATCACTTTTTCACACAGGGCCATGTAGATTTGGAGTTTTTTTTTCTCCCTTAATAACGTAAAACTTCATTTAAAAACTGCATTTGTGTTCAATTATGTTATCTTTGACTAATAGTTAACGGTTTTTGATGAGCAGAAACATTTAAGTGTGACAAACATGCAAAAGAATAAGAAATCAGGAAGGGGGCAAATAGTTTTTCACACCACTGTATACTTTTGCATACAAGTGTGTATTGTTGTTGGTCTTTCGGCTGCTCCTGGCAAGGGCTCACCACAGCGGAATATCCAGTCCGCACTACAACTTGGCACAGGTTTTACGCCGGATGCCCTTCCTGACGCAACCCTCCCATTTTATCCGGGCTTGGGACCGGCACTGTATCCAGTGGCTGGGGTGTGGGCACTGGCTGGAATCGAACCCCGGCCTTCCGCATGGCAGGCGAAACACCTACCACTGAGCCACCAGTGCCCCACATACAAGTGCGTATAAATACTTTATATTAACATTTAAATTCATGTCAAGTAAATGAAACATTCAATATTTTATTTAATTGAAGTGCATAAATACTTTTTTAAATTACATTAATTTAAATGTAAATATATTGCAAATATTCAATATTTTATTAATTTTACTCACCACAATATAATTTAGACCATCTTACAAGTACTTTACTTTGCATTTAGAATTATTTCACACTGTATTGTAGAATCGCGCATTTTTCATTTTTTTTTAATCAGAAATAAAATAAAATGTAACATTTTCAGTAATGAGACCCCCAGCACGTTATACACAAATTTTGGCTATAGACCACGTTCCAAATTATTATGCAAATTGGATGCAAGTGTCATAAACATTAAATGTTTAGTTTTTAAATTAAACTCATGGATGGCGTTGTGTCTCAGGGCTCTTTGGATCACTGAAATGAATCTCAGACACGTGTGATAATTAGTTTGCCAGATGAGGACAATTAAAGGAAAAGTACTGAAGAAGGTTGTTCCACATTATTAAACAGGCTACAGGTTTCAAGCAATATGGGAAAGAAAAAGGATCTCTGCTGCCGAAAAGCGTCAAATAGTGCAATACCTTGGACAAGGTATAAAAACATTAGATCATTTCATGAAGTGTGATCATCGTACTGTGAAGACATTCATGGCTGATTCAGAGCACAGACAGGTTCGTGCAGATAAAGGCAGAATGAAGAAGGTTTCTGCAAGACAAATTCATCGGATTAAGAGAGCAGCTGCTGAAATGCCATTACAAAGCAGCAAACAAGTATTTGAAGCTGCTGGTGCCTCTGGAGCCCCTGTAGGGTCCCTGAAGGTGTGAAAATGACCTCTGCAAAGTATATTGACTGACCACTTTCTACCATGGTACAAAAAGAAGAACCGTGCCTTCCGTAACAAAATCATCTCATGCTACAATGAATACCTCTGTGTCATTGGCTGCTATGGGAATAAGAGATGAGAAACTCATGGTGTGGCCACCATCCTCCCCTGACCTCAACCCCATTGAAAACCTTTGGACCATCCTCAAGCAAAAGATCTATGAGGGTGGGAGGCGGTGCGCATCAAAACAGCAGCTCTGGGAGGCTATTCTGACATCCCGCGAAGAAATTCACGCAGAAACTTTCAATGGATGCAAGAATTGTGAAGGTGATATCAAAGAAGGGGTCCTATGTTAAGATGTAACATTTAGCCCTATTAGGATGTTAGGACTGAAATAGTTTTTGATTTCTTTAAATATGACCTCCTAATGCTGCAAATTCAACAAAAACCCATTTCAGTTCTTTATTTACAACCTATAAAATGTTAACTCTGTTGTGCATAATAATTTGGAACAGTGTTACATATTTTCAGTTTTTTTTTAAAATAAATATTATCATTAGGAGGTTTGCTCAATAAAATTCAAATTATACCCTAATGGTCAATGACTTGAAAAGTATACTGACTATCATTTGCATTGATTATGAAAATCAGAGAAATATATTTGCGTAATAATTTGGTACATGGTGTAGTTCCAGTAATAAAAATATTACAATGCAGCTAAGGACAGATAATGATAAACAGAATGAGTTTGTTCGTTCTTTTGAATCTATTGCACTGCATAGCTTTTATAGGAGTAGGACAAAAGAATGCCCCACTCACAAACGACAAAAGAATGAACGACTCGGACTAGAAGACTCATTGAGAAGAACTGTTCAATTCTGTTGCCTGTTTACTGCACTGCATAGCCTCTATGGGAGTCACGTGTCAAAAGAACAAACAATTCGGAACTACTCATTTCTGTTTCCTGTACATAACCTATGATGGTTTTCCGATGCTTTGTGCATGCGCGCCCAGTGCAAAATGAACAAATCATTCGAGACTACTCGTTCTTCTGAGTCACAGTAAAGATTCATTCAAAAAGAGTGAATCATTCATGAACGACCCATCACTAGTGTGGATCCCAACCATGAAATGAGGGTGAGTAAAAGACCAACTTTAACTGGTTGATGGTGGAACACTCTCTTCCCAAACCAAGGTATGTTATTTACTAATATGGGAAAACCTAATTTAACACTTTTAAGCAAACTGAGTGATTATGTTATTTTTTGCCATGTCTCCCCATCATGTGAAACAGCTTATTTCCATAAAACATGTTTCATGCTGTGTATGCATATCATTAAAATGCCTTTTTCACAAAACTGATTAGTAAGTCATACATTCATAGATATTTTTCTTAAATGCGGTCATAATAATGTCACATATTTAAGTACTAGCTTTGAATCGGCACATTATTTCATTTGATGCAAATTCAAAAGGGGGGGAAATGACATGTGCTGTAGGTGTACAGTATGCTTTCTTCATCAGAGCTACATTTTAGGAGGCCTTCCCTTCTTTAATGACTATACAAAATAATAATAAAATAAGCAAAGAAATTACAATCTCTCTTTCGGAATATAAGGGAGGTTAAGTGTGTACATTGGTCAGATTGTGGGCGCGTCTTAACCCGGTCATGGACGGAAGTTATTTAAGTGTTTGCAGAATTTAGATATCTGCCTAAAGTTTAACTAAAAGCAATGTCATGGATTAGAACCTACTGTACGTAAGATATTTGAGTGATACTCCACCTTATAAAACTGTATTTCTTTGTATTAATAAGTTAGACAGACAGTTCTGCTGTACAGATGGACAGACAGAACTAGAACACTATAAATCTAAAAATCAAGAAAACTATACAAGGCTTATTTATGAAAAGATTGATCAATTTTAATCGAAAAAAACAATCTGATTAAATGCCAGATTTTCGAGCCCTAGACAGTTTATTTATCTGCATTAAGGAGCTGCATAATAGCTGCCAAGGTTGACGAGGGCACGCAAGCAATATGAGAGAGCTTACATTCTGAGTTGTTTGCAAATCTAGTTCTCAGCCCTGCAAGGAATGTGGGAGAAGATAAGCATGTGGATGCGCTGCACAGACAGCAGTCCTGAATGATCACCAGCCAAAATTACCAAACCGTGACGATGCTCTGCTCCTAATAAATGAGCACTAGCTAACAAGTGTGCTGCCGGAGCGTAGCAATGGGAAGTGTCCTAAATATTTCTGTTCAGGCTGGAATTTCCACATTAGAAAGATGAGCTGGTCCAGAAACTTTTTTTCTTCTTCTTAAATTCAATAATAAAGCAGGCAAATACCACATGCAGTTATAACAACTGTGGAAAACAATGGGGAGCCAGAGTGCAAGGGCAAGTACAAGTTTTACTACGAAAGCATCAGCTCACAAATAAACACACAGGAGGATCCAGCAAGCTTGGAGGTCTGGTTTATGATTTTTGTAGCGTAAGAATCTGGAACAGTACGTAGTGTAGCTCAGAGATGAAGCCAGTTTCATCTGCAGCAGTTCTACTAAAGGTCATGACCTTACGTCAAAGACGTACTGTAATGTTCCATCCAAGGAGTTCATTATTTATGACTTGGAGCTGTCGACAATCTATCACAGGCTCTGTTTAGACACACATGGAAACGTTTTTTTTTTTTATTAACCTCAGCAAAGTGGAAAAAAAACCCTCTTAGCTAGTACGTAGGAAGCAGGTATTGAACAATAAAACATTTTTTTAAAAAAGGAAATCAATCATCATACATCAATATGGTAAAAACTTCCATTGATTTATCTTCAGTAACAGCTTCATGCTCAGGTCATAATGTACTGGAGATGATGATGATGCTCAAGTCCACATCTCCAAATTCATGCTCTCAGAAGAACGTGCATCATATTTCAGCTCTTCAGCAAAAAAGAGTAAAGTTGGCGTACAAAACTAGATCGTTATAGAACAAATTAACAGCCTTGATTATTCATTCATTCATTTTCTATACCGCTTAATCCTGTGTTCAGGGTCGCGGGGGACCTGGAGCCTATCCCAGGAGACTTCGGGCACTAGGCGGGGTACACCCTGGACAGGGTGCCAATCCATCGCAGGGCGCACACACATACACACACACCCAATCACACACTATGGGCAATTTTAGGAACGCCAATTAGCCTAACCTGCATATCTTTGGATCTTGGGAGGAAACCGGAGTACCCGGAGGAAACCCACCAAGCACGGGGAGAACATGCAAACTCCATGCACACAGAGCAGCCTTGATTAGTCTGCCTTTATGAACAACATGAATTAATACAAAAACCACACACACAACTCACAATTGGTGAAAACTTGTGAATAAAATATATATATATATATTGGTGCCGTGACAGCATTTTCAAAAACATAATTTCTTTTCCCCTTGAAGCTTTCTGATCTAAACTGTTGATTTTTTTTGTGTGGATGTGGCCTCAGTGAACCCAAAAGCAGCGTGGGAGTCACTTTGAGACTGAGCCAATGAAGCAGTATTCAATAGCACGATAGCATGTGCCACTAAAGCATTTCCTTTCGGGATATTTCCTCCCGATGTTATCCCCGAGGTTTAATTTCTCCTAACCGCACCAATCCGAGCCGCTGATCATCTACCGTACCGTTCTCATTTCCTCTCTCGGGAGAAGTTTGTTTTCCTTGGTGCGATCTGGTGTTGCCGTTCAAATGAAGGCAATTCACTCTTCAAATCAGTCTTCGGTGCCTGGCGCCACTTCCTGCGCAATTATTTGTTTTTCCAACCGGCTTGCGCGTGAACGGAATACCGTATCCAGCCGGAGAAAGACAGAAGACAATCGGGAGTCGTTTGCTCCCGGAGATTTTTAGCCATTCCGTGAAGCGAGCGAGAATTCCAGTCAAAGTCAACCACCAGTACAAGGCGTCACACTGTGCCCGAGTATTTGCCAGGTGGAAATGACTTCCAATCTCCAAGAAGAGGCTCTTTTTAAGAGGGTTGCGGAAATCAGCGCTTTTCACTTGCTAATGTAATCCGGGCTGCAGCTGCCAGCGTCAATGGACCCTTGTGCTTCTCAGTTCAAATAGGACAAAAAGGTCAAAGTGTTGATTGAAAACATGCTCGAATTGATATTCCACAAGGGTGGCGCGAATGTGTGTGGGTTTACTCGTGTTCAAATGGCAAGGATGAGGTAAAAATCAAAGAGATTTAAGGAGTGAATTCCAAACTGGCAAATATTCTACTGTAGTCAATGATTTGATCCATTCACCCACTTTTCTGCGTTGCAAACTCCTTTAACACGATCATAGTATCTTCTAAACCTCAAGTGAGATGTTTTGGACATCAACTGTTCCTCGGAGCATCAACAGAATCAGCATACTGGCGCTCACATGAAGCAATCCTGGAAATATTCACACTCCCACAACTTGCCAGTTTCCATAGATACCGTCTTAGAGGACAGAGGCGTCCTCGTCTCTGTGTTTAGCGGCGAAGGCGATTAAACGGTTAGCGCTGGACCGGCTCGTTACCTCCTACGTCCGCAGCGCTGAGTGAAGAGCCTCCTTCATCATGTCTGGTCATCTGATTCAAGCACATGAGTCATGTCAACGTGCCGGGGAAATTGGACTCCTCAAATCCCACTGGTATGAGTTACATTTCTGCCAGGTCTTATTTAGTTTGGGATTAACAGGTGTAGCATGGTTGCTGGAGGCTGTATGTCAGGGGTCATGGCAGTTTAATCAATATAGATTGAGGTCATATGGAGGTCAAAGAAAAGAATGTTTTTGTTTGTTTTATGTCTCTCGTTGTATTTAACAAAGATACACAATTGACTAGACATCACAAGCGACACAACAGCCTTTTTTTTTTTTTTTCATTAAATCATGATTATGTGCATACCAGGACATATTTCATAACGAAATAGATGAACATCTGGGATCCTATAGCAGATTGAATTTTTCTAACAAGAGGAAAAATTAATGTTTATTGAACAACAGGCTTTTAATCGCCATTTTGGGGCCCATCTGGACACAAGAGTCTCTCTCTCTCTCTCTAACACACACACACTAATAAAAATTCTTGATGTTTACTGGAGTCTGTGTTGTTCTTGTTACGCTGTCAAATGATTTTATTTTATAGGTCTAGCCTGCTAGCTTTTGCAAACTTCTTTGCTAAAATTTAGCTAGCTAGCTAGTACAGTAGCTTAGCTGCTTTCTAGTACGACATCCCATACTTGTCTAAAATTATACATTTTGTCATAGATATAAAAAAAAAAATGTACACCTCTTCAACACTAGGAACAGTTACAGGTACTTCACCGAGAAAGTTGCTCAGTCTGTTTCCATAGTGAAATGTACTTCACTACTGTATGTTTGCAAAGTTTGAATCCCTGGACATTTAATAATACTCCTTCCTTATCTTCTAGGACTTCATTTCTACCACTCACCGCCTCTCTAGACTGAGAAAGAGATGATGTGTGCAGAAGAAGGGAAGATATCTTTAATGGTGTGAAAATCGTCCGCTCAGACTGTTCAAACAAGACAAGACTGCGCCGACTGCGGACGAGCAAGATTGGCTTAGACTTTGTGCTAACACCTGTTTGTTGGAGAGTAGATTAGGGCAGGGATGGTGTTTACATGACCGACAGCCACCAAAACTCAAGAAATCGAGTTCCGGTTGTCTCCAAACACAAAGGTGGGGTTAGGTAAAGGGCGAGAGCATCAGCCGAGCTCCTGTCTGTGTCGAGGACAGCTCATGAAATACTGGTCGTAAATATCAGGACCGCGCTGCTGGAATGGGTTTGGTTCAGATTATAGTTTGTGGAATTGTTCTTGTAACCATAATAAATAATAATAATACATTCCAAGGCGGTGCGGTGGTGTAGTGGTTAGCACTGTCGCCTTGCACCTCCAGGGTCTGGGTTCGATTCCCCGGCCAGGCTCGATTCCCGTCTCTGTGCGCATGGAGTTTGCATGTTCTCCCCGTGCTTGGTGGGTTTCCTCCGGGTACTCCAGTTTCCTCCCACAGTCCAAAGACATGCAGGTTAGGCTAATTGGCGTTCCTAAAATTGCCCGTAGTGTGTGATTGGGTGTGTGAGTGTGTGTGCCCTGCGATGGATTGGCACCCTGTCCAGGGTGTACCCCGCCTAGTGCCCGAAGTCTCCTGGGATAGGCTCCAGGTCCCCCGCGACCCTGAACACAGGATTAAGTGGTATAGAAGATGAATGAATGAATGAATACATTCCAAATAACCCCATGAGTCCCATAGAGAATAAATGAATGAATCTGTGAAATATGGCATAATAATCATAATAAACAAAAAAATACTTAATTATTTCTTAATTTAATTATTTAATTAAGAAAAATCAAAACAGAATTATAAATAAAATTACTGTAATTATGTCTTCATGGTATATGAAATGTTTTACACTAAGTAGGGGTGCTTTAATGTAGAATGATTTTCAACTTTTTCAATTATTATTATGATGATTACTCCTGTAGGGGGGGGGGGGGGGGCAAGAAAAATACCTTTTAAAAAGCCCCCAACACCCCCCCCACCACCACACACAAACAAACAAACAGATATTCCTGAGATGATTCATGGTGTGAGATTTTGGTTTGTACTTGTTGCTTACGAACGAGTCCAAACTTAAGATGATGCATGGGAACAGAAAGATGCGACAGTCTGGTTGTCAGACACGGCCGAGGAGGCGGAGATGAAATACGATTCGCTTTGCTTTTTACCACCGTGCCGAGAGAATGCAAAGTGCCTACAGCCGCAAATCAGCGTAGTGTGTGCTAACTGGCAAAAATGCCTCAATATTCAAAGAGCGTCAAACCCCACAGGCTTGGGTTGGTTGGTTGGGTGGGGGGTGGGAGTTGGGGTGTTTGGGTGGGGAGGAGGTGGGGTATGTACTGTATGGGTGTAGGGGGTGAGGCTGGGATTGCTTGCTGTGTGCAAGCTTGTAATCTGCCTCACATATTCCTTCCCATTTCTTCAAGCCTAAAGAGATTCATATACACATCCACATTTCTACTGCGATATCCATCAAGCCCAACAGTCAGCAGCATTTTGCTTTGTAGGAGGTAATTAAAATCAACTGAAGCCAATATCGCATCTAAGAAGCCCATAGTCAGAGCTTCCATTCAACTGGTCATCTTTCTAAAAGCAGGTCTCTCATGTGCATGCATCCATCATACCCCACCTCAAATAAATACATATAATTTATGTATTTAAATAAAAAATTCTTTAAAAAAAATCATTTATGTTGTTTGTAAACATCCAATCAAAATGCATAGTGCCTTTTCAATTAGCTTTTAACCCATTAATGTGCTTAGCCTGTGTTAGTTGTTGCTATGGAAATTATTACAACAAAGGAATTAATATAGACCTGAGATTTAAAGTTTTATTTAAACTTACTGTCATTGACCAATCAGAATTCAGCGATTACTGTATATAGTCAAGTCCATGCATTTTAGACATGTTTTCTTGGCCTTTGGCTCCTGTACACAGATGGACGGAAACACAAAAAAAATGAGCAAAGTATGGCATTCAGGAATTGCAGCCACATTTGAACACACATATTTACCCAGGGGCTCATAAATATTAGAACAAACTAACACAATACAAGCACAAGGAATAAAAGGATTTTTTAAATATATGTTTATTATAATCATGGCGTAACGAGGGAACAGACCACACGTGGCCATGCAACAGTTGGTCATCCACTTGTTCCATTACGTATGACTGTATAATGGAACAAGTGTGTGTATATACAAAATGCAAGTAATTCCTGAACTGTCGCTCACATCTTGAGTGTTTCGTTACAGGGGCCAAATGGCAAAAAAAAAAAACATATCTTTGGTGCAAATTTTAAGGACAAAAAAAAAAAAGAAAAACTAGAGAGAGAAAGAAAGTGTATCAGGGCACAATGAGAAAAAAAAACTGAAAAACTACACAAAATGAAAGTTTATTCTGAATAACATAGAAATTAATTGTTTAACTGAACATCATCTAAAAGGCATCATTTCATAAATGGTTAAAAGGGTTAACCAGAGTTTTATATAAGACCTGACATTACTATGCTGGGCTTCATCTGCCTGAGGCTGTGCCAGGAGTGTTTTAGTCACTCAACAGCGTACAGACACATCCACACACACATGCCACGCACACACCCTCCCGCCTGCACATCAAGTCTCCCTGGTGGGCTGACGGTGCTCCCTGTGTGAGTAATGGCCTCGGAGGACCAGATGCAGAGTGCATTTATCTCTCTCTCTCTCTCTCTCGCTCGCTCATGCAATCGGGTGCAGATGAGAGCCAAGCGAGCGGTGGTAAGACAAACACAGCTTTACGCTTAACTCACAGCACTCGACACACTCAAGCGCATTTGTAAACATTCTGCACATGTGAAGATTACTCCCTCTAGTGTACAAGAATAATTGGATAGTTTGAGGATTCATGCCAATTGATACACGTCTGATTTTGCCTTGGGTTCGAGCAAAGGGGAGGAGGGGTGTCGGTGAACTTAACTAAATTAAGTAATTGACCGACAATGAAGAATTAACCTATATACACAAATAATGTTGTGAAATAGAAGAATATGAAAATACGACTAGGTTACAGATTAAAGCTATAACGTAAAATTGTAAGAAATCCACTTTTCAATTTTTTTTTGTAATACACATTTCAAATATTTGAACAAAACCCTGGTTATGAGCCAAAATAGTGAAGGATTAGCATGAAGATCACGCAGCTGCAACAGCCGTGCCACTGAGCCGCCTGCCCGCCTCTGGTGTAGCATTTAGAGATAAAAATGAACTCTCGCACTCTGGCTGTTTGTCGAGTACTTGAGGTCTTTCCAATAGCGCTTAACATCTACTTTCGGAATACATCAACGAGTAAACAGTTCCATTTTGTGAGTTGCGCGGCGGTGAAAACGCTTAAAAAGCCCTCGTGTGCTCGTAAACATGTAGAGCTTGGTAACTAAGCCAACGATGAGGCTAGATTACTGAAAAGAAATGGGACACTAGTGGCAAAAGCCTTCAACTTCTGTGTGCGCGTGTCTCTGAGAGTGCACTAAAAGTGCATATCATTTTGGTGTTACTGCAGACTATTTGCAGGACACCATTATTACTGTATTTTTTTTTTCATACGCTGCCGGCGGACTATAATACAGGCATCATCTAGGGCAATTAAATCAAAACAGTGTTATTTGAGGAGGCAGAGGGAGAGAGAGTGTTTGATAGACTCCTCTAAGTATTTTCTAAATATTTGACTGATCAGAGTATCATTCCTGATAATTCTCAATTCTGATTGGTATTGATTTCTATAACAGCAATGATGATGGACATTTTCGGCTGTAATTCAGATCTCAGCTTTGTATCAAAAAGGATCTTAAGACGAATGTCAGAATTCAGGGATTAGAGTCAGAATTTTGAGATTAATAGTAGAATTATTTTATTAGCATAAGGATTTGAGGTAATGTCAGAATTCTGAGCTAAAAAAAATGTCTTTTGACTTTGTCAAAATTATCACTTTAATCTCTGAATTCGGACGTTAATTCCTGAATCAGAATGAGCTGTTTGTGGCTCCCAAAGTACAGACAAACATAAAACACTATACTATTGTTAGAAACAAGACAAAAAACAAGCAAAAAAAATTTATATATACACACATATATATATATATATACACACACACATACACACACACACAGTGTATATTTCAGAGGGTGGAACAAATCAGCACTGTACATAAAGTAAGTGTGCATGGTTGTGTGTGGAAATCACAGAGTTCTGACTTCTAAAAAATTCTAAAAATTCTGACTCTAATCTCAAAATTCAGACTTCAATCCTTGAATTCTGACTTCACTCTCAAATTCTGGCTTTAACACCTGAAATCTGAATTTAAACTGAACATTATTCTTTATGATTGCCCAATGCCTCTTTCATACTGTAGGTATGTTCGAAAGCACTGATGGGATATATTTTAACCCCATGTTTCTCCTTCTACCTCCTATGGTTTATATCCCTCTCTTTTGTTTCCTCGGATTCTATAGAACAGACAAATGTTTCGTGCCTTTTTCATGCAGTAACAGACACTTTCTAATAATGACCTAGAAATTAAAACTCACTCCTCCTGTTAAGGCAACATTTAACACTTCATTGTGCATGTGTTTATTTCTTTTCCAGTCAGCAAGCTTTTCAGGACTGACTTATAATCAGTGGTGTCAAAAGTATTCACATTCATTACTTGAGTAGAAGTATAGATACTAGGGTTCAAAAATACTTCTTTAGAAGTTGAAGTATCAACTCAAGCTTTTTACTTAAGTAAAAGTTTAAAAGTACTGGTTTCAAAACTACTTAAAGTATAAAAGTAAAAGTACCGTGAGGGTCGACAAAAGCATTAAGGTCTCGCTTTCTTATCATGTGACCGGGGGGGGCGTTGTGCGCGTTTTTATGTGCCCGGGGGGGGGGGGGGGGGGGTGTTGCGCGTTCTGATCATAAAAATAGAGTAACGAGGCTATTTAAAATGTAAGGAATAGAAAGTACAGATAATTGCTTAAAAATGTAAGGAGTAGAAGTAAAAAGTCGGCTGAAAAATAATTACTCCAGTAAAGTATAGATACCCAAAATGTCTACTTAAGTAAGGTAACAAAGTATTTGCACTTCGTTACTTGACACCTCTGCTTATAATTCTTTCTTGAGATTTGAAGGTTAGCACAGATTTACAAAAGTTCAGAATTTTCCAATAGTGTCTCCAGTGCTAGGAAATAGTAAAGCTGTACCCAAGTTTGTCAGCATTTGTCAATAACAGGTTGTAACAGTAACTCCTCTTTATCAGACATTTGATTATTTTTCAATAACATACCACTGAGGGTCATATTCCTTAACAATGCACTACAATGTTATTATAATGCTACAGTATGTGGAGGAAGGATTAATATTTTGGGACATAAAAAGCGAAAGAAAAAGAGAGAGGGATTAATAAATTATGGCAAAAGAAAAAAACGTGTAATAGATAGAAAGAAAAAAAGACGAGTGCAGAAATAGGGAAAGAGAGGGAATAGAACGAGGACGAGTGGATAATCGAGAGGCAAAGATGAAAGAAATAGAATAAAACAAAGACAGGAGGTAAATAAGGTAGAGAAGTGATAGTGAGTGTCCCTATGATGTTTCATGCTCTCAGTATTCAGAGAGTCGAGGGTAAAAAAAAGCGAGGGATTCATTTAATTTATGTATATTTATAATTGAAGTATTGTAGAAATAAAAACAGTTTGGGTGAAAAAAAATATCTATTCAACTGATTTCATCACTGTTGACACAAAAGAGAGGGGAAAATGCAACAAAGTATATTTACAGTTTAGACTTAAACTAAAAAGTTTACCATAAATAAAATGCATTGAGTATGCATTTATCTTTTATTTGCATGGAATATTTTGCAGCATATACTTACTTTAATATAACAGTTTTTAAGCAATTATTTCTTATTTACTAAACATGATTTATTTCATAATTGTACGTTTTTTTTTTCTTCCACAATTAAAGTCATATCAAGGCTACTACTACCAGTCAGGGAGGATAACCATCCCGCTGTTTCTGAACTATGTGATGCCAGCTGACCACATCTTTTCAAGTTGTTCGCTCATGCACCATTGCGGGTGGATTAACACACTGAGGAGAGCGCTATCCGCTCCTTCCACTTGCATGAGCTCAAACATGCCCATGATTGGCTGTAGAGCCATAAGTGACGTGAGAACGCCAAGTGCCTCCCATCCCACCCTGCTGAGAGAGCTCGGCCAATCAGCTCTCTCTACTGTGGGTCCCCGACTACTGGAGGCTACAGCATCACCCGGGAATCAAACTAGCAATCTCTGGAATGATAGGGCGAGCACTTTCCCACTGCGCCATTTAATGATCTTGCTATACTACGTCAGTATAATTTGCTTATCGGGTTGTGAAACGTTTATACATTTGTTGTATTGCATTTACTTACATTTTAGACATTCAGTTAGATTCCAAAAACCTTCCTATCTCCGTAATTATATCAAGAGCATAAATGACAAAATGACAGTCAATATGGTTTGAAGAATGTTTAATGAAAGAGATGAGAAAGGGAAGCAATTTGCTTACTATGAGGCATCAGTCTCTCTCATAACATCTGCTCGGATGTCATTTACTTATATTTTGTTGAAGTGATTAAGGAAATAAACTTTAGCTGGTTATTCATTCAATCATTTTCATTACCAGAGTTATATCAGAAAAAGGCTAGGAATGAGCAGGCAACACAGAATGGGATGCCAGGGTATCTCAGTGGTGATCTCAGCTACTATGCACACACCCATTCTAACCTACAGTAGGGGCAGAAACTGGAGGACCTAGAAGACCTGCAAAACTCTTTACAGTCTGTATATCTAGAATAGAATCATAAAGCTTGTTGGTGCTGTAATCCAAGATTCTACCTCTTTAGTGGGATTCAAATGGAACCATGAAGTAATATCCTTAGGTTTTATTCTTTCCTTCTCATATGCTGATGACACTCAACTCACCATCTTCATTCCTTTCTCAGATGCTCATGTTTTAGCATAGATATCAGTATGCATGTACAGTAACTCAGGTATTTACCCAAGATGCAGCAACACATCTACAGTAGATCATCTCATCAACACATCTCTCCAAAGACATCGAAGAAGGAAACACGCAACCATGGGGAAGTTCTATAATCATCTTGCTAGATTATATAAAAGTCCTGCAGGTTCCCCCTTTTAACACCAGAAGGAGCCGGATTCCCTTGCCTTCATGGCCACTCAGGTGCTATTGATCAGTTTTTTTATGGTTTTAATAATCACCAATCTGTAGCATTTCCCTTACACTGGGTTATTTCCAGCCCTGATCACTGTTCATAAAGGCATAGAAAGAGGACACAGTGTACATGGAGGCAAAGATCCCCTACTGCATTGCACCATGTTCAATTTGACCCACGATCAGTTCTCATTTCTGGCTCATGTGGTTGATTGCACCTTTCCTTGCTGTAGGAACAAAACCAATCACTTTCCTAAGCACTTAATGAAAAAGCAAACTGCATATCCTCAGGTAGAGCATTATCTTTCGGATCCTCTCAGCAACAGGATCCATGGATTACATGGGTTTCTTTTGGGTTCTCGAGTTTCCTTGCATTGTCCAAAAAGTAGCAGATGCTAAAAGCTGTGGTTGAATGGGTCATTGGTCTCCGGTGATCGGCTGGTGACCCATCTGCGGGGAATTCTCCCACTTTGGAGCTGCTGTAACCTTGTTCAGAATAATACACACACATTGTCAATAGACATTACTTACTCGTTCTCTATACACGCATCCTGCATTATACAGTATTAGCCTAAACTGCATGTCTTTGAACTGTGGAGGGAAACACACTAAGCACAGGGAGAACATGCACAGACTAAGGCAGGAATCAAACCCTTAACCCTGGCCACAGTGCAAAGAACTACATCGCCGTGCCACCTCCGTACACATTAGTTGGTTCAAAACCAAAAAAAATAAAAAGGAAGAAACATCAGCATTTAAAGATATTTTGACACAAGGATTTAAACAGCCATGATGACCGGTGTTTTAGTGCAATATGTTTCTGGCATACGCTAAAACCCTCCAGGCTTTAGGTTTTACACTCATCTCGAAGTGTGTGGGTGGATAACACGAGTTATAATCTCAGTGGAATTCATTACCATGTTTACAACCGTGAATTTGTTCCATTTGACCAAACTACAAAAAAAACAAAAAAGGACAGAAAATGTACATGTGCTTAAATTAGACAGATGTAAAGAGGAAAAAAAGATGAATATACTGTATAGGAAACATGAAGCAACCTAAAAGAGAAAAATGCCTCTTCAAGTGTTATGTAATCGTCTATTTTTGTTCTCTTTATATCGACAGCGAACACACAAACTGTGCTTGTTGTGAAGACTGAAACTGTAGGCTGTAAATTAAAATTAAAATAAAAAAAAACAAAAAAAACTGTAGCTGCAGGCTTCCAGTCCTGCTAGAGCCACAAGACGAGGCTAACCAACCAGACAGGACGGACTTCACATGGGAATGTACACACAACATAGATGCACACACACACACGGCTGTCCTACTTTCCTTGTGAGACAATCATCAATGCTCAAAATTCATTAATACAGTAATGCATTATGTCATCTAAAGTTAACCCTTTAAAGTCTGTTGCGATGGTGAGGTGTTTACATGCTTTTGGCCATACAGTACTGTGTCTTTTGTGCATTATATATATATATATATATATATATATATATATATATATATATATATGCGCATGCATGTCACCGTATCTGCCATCATAACCCACAATTCCATACCTGCCGTATCTGCTATAGCCCACAATGCAGCAGGAGCACGGCCTGAATTTCAACTTCCACCGCGAGATAAGATGGATGTCGCTCTTAAACTCCACTATAGGATAGAAATCGTGTCTCCACAACAAATGCGGTCGTGTTATTGGGATATGATTCATGCTCTTCATCACAGAACACTTTCTCACAGCACTATAATTGGTATAATCTTGTTTATGTATGTGGGTTAATGCTTCATTATCAGCAGTCAGTTTGCTCACACATGCTCACAGACGGCAAACAAAATGAAGGGAAATGTGGGGCGAGAACTTCAGCCCTCTGAGGAAAAGAATTCATAAGTGAACTAGCAGGAGCTGATGTACAGTATATACAGTAATGCAATGCAGATCTCTTTGTTCCCTCCCTATTGCATTCCTCCCTTTTCCTTGGATCCAAGTTTTTTTCTTTTCTTCCTTCCTTCCCTCCTATATACCTTACTTGCATGTTTTCTTTCCTTCATTACTTTTTGTTGTATACAGTACTTCCCTTTCTTCCTCTCTTGTTCCATCTTCATTCTCATTTCTTCCTTAATTCACTGATTTGTTCCTTTATTCTCCTCCTCCTACCTTTATGAACATTTTCACGTGCACTTTGTTGTCTTGTGTTAACTTTTGTATAATGTCTTTTTGTTTAGTACTTTAGAATAGTTTTTGATCATTTATGATGTAAATTTGGTTGGTCTTAGATAGTCAGCTAATTAGGTGTCCTAGTTAGTTTCTGTTTATTTACGTATGTATGTAGAACTTTGATCCTGATGGAACGCCATTTAATTTCACTGTGTACTGAACTGTACTTGACTTCCTTCCTTTATTCCTCTCTTTTCCCATCATCTATATATTCATCCTTTACTTCCATTTTCATGTCCTTATTACTGTCCTTTTTCTGTTCTTCCTCCTTTATATCTTCCTTCCATCTTTTATTATTTCTACCATAATTCACTTTCTTCCCTTCATACCATCTTTCCTTTATCTTTTCTTCCATATTTATTTTATTCCTCACTTTTTCCCTGCATCTACAGTATATATCCTCCTTTCTTTCCTTCCATCTATCCCTTCCATCATACCTACTGTACATGCCTTCCCTACTCAGTTCCTTTTCCTGGTTACATTACTTATTTCCATCCATTCTTTCTTCCATTTGATTTATTTCCTGATTTGATTCCTTTCATACTTTCCTTCTGCACCTTCTTTCCTTTATTCCCCCCTTTTTCAAACATTTACAATCCATCCTTCTGTTCTTCAATTTTCCACTCTTTACTTCTTAGCTCCCTTCTTTCTTTTGCCCGTTAATCCCTCTTTGAATCTTTTCATATATTATCTTCTTTCCTTCTATCTTTTCCTTTTCTTTACTTGACTTGTCTACTGTCCATTTCTTTCTTACTTCCTCTCGATTTTTCCTTTCTGTCCTTCTTCAGTTTTCATGTCCTTGTTTAATTCTCTCTTCATTCTTAGCTCTTCTTGCACCTATATATTTTCCTTGTTCTATTTAATATTTCTTCTTTCCTTCAATCATTTCTTCCTTTATTCTTCCACTTTACATCTGCTTCTTCCTTCTTCCATCCTTTCTTTTTTCACCCTCCATCCTCATTCATTCCTATCACATGTACATTCTTCCTCATCTTTCTTATCCTTTTTTCCACTCTTACCTCTTTCCTTCTTGCATAAGTTAATTTAAATAATTAAGTAGAATGCGAGAGTTCATTCTGACCTGACGGACTGCAATTTCTCTGTTTATTTAGTCAATTCAAATTAGATCTGAATAAGAACGAATGAAAGAAATCAACCCCTCCGGCAGAGCAGCTTGTGTCTTACTCTCCCTCCCACGTTTTACATTTTCGCTTTTTTCCCTCCACTTTAATGAGCGAACAGACGGTCACTCCTCCTCTTCACCGGGCCGGGAAACAACCGGGTACCCAGTGGAAAGTGTCTGTGGAAAAGCTGATTATTAAATTATTGAATCAGTCAGGGGTAGTTAAAGTTTCATGACCACCCATTAGCATCTTAGAGAGCGCCGGCGGAGACGTACAGAGCGGATCAGCACGACAGGGTGCATACACAATGCGCCTCCGACCTACATCCGAAGACTGGTGCACAAAGCTCGAACCAAAGTTCCGACATGATCTGCATGTTTCCTCCGAGAGAAAGGCGAGGTAGACCAAGCACAGACGAACAGATTTACTGTTGAGGATCGATTTGCGCTCGGATTGGCCCGATATTTTAAGCAATCGGGTCAATAAAATGTTACCACAGTGAGGTTGGAGAAAATGGAAACATGATATAAGAAAAAAAAGTATAATCATAACAGGAATTGATTTCTAGAGGACTTTTATTTTCAGCAGTTACACGTTTCTTATTTAGGGAAAGTTTCTGGTTTCATTGGGATGCTAATTAAATCTACTGCGTGAGTCAATTGCAGATTGTTTCTCCTGACTAACAAATGGGAAGAAACCCTAACTGTGTGTGTCTCTGTGTCTATTTGTGGGTGATTGTGTTAATCTCTTCCTGTAGAGACGCACCAAGCAACCTAAAGGGACGAAACACGTCATGGCGAGAACAACTCTGCTCCCCGAAAGGGAAATGCATTAAAACGGGTAATGAAGGCTTTAATTATGAGCCTCACACTCAATTTGGTTTTGTCTATGAGGAACTATTTTTGGGGGTGTGGATGGGTGGAAGGGGGGTTTGATTGACAGCTAGACAGTGATGAATAGACAGAAAGAGAGAGAGAGAAATAAAGTGTGCATTGTAGCTGGATAGAGCAAGAGGCACACTTGAAGGATATCCTTAATAGATTGAGAGATATTTGGTCCCCATTACTACACCTACACAGGAATGTGTGTGTGTAAGTTTAAAGCAACCACTAGACGGAAAGGTGGACTGAACTTTCACTGTCCCGCTGTTCAACTTTTACACTGTGCATTCGCTCTCCACTGGGAACTGAAAGTGTCTTCTGTACACCTTTTTTCCTCCTTTCTTTCTTTTCATCCCTCCCTCCAGCATGGACTAATGGCCCGCATAAGAAGACATTCGGCAGCGCGCTCTTGTCTCTGTGGACAGAAGAAGCCAGCGTACTTGGTGCCCGTTGGCCCATTACCTCGGCCCCTGCGGACGCCTCTAAGGCTCGGTGACTCTCTCTACCTTGCAAAATAAAGTCTTCAACGAGGAAAAATAAAGTCTCTGAGGCGTCCTGCAGTCTGAGCGAGAGTCCAGCGTGGCCTGGAATCCAACAGTGAGCACTTCTGGACAGCAGAAAGAATCCATTAAGAGACACTGACCAGGGGTGTTCGAGGGGGAAAAAACAGACTTCATAGTGGCTTTGATAAATGCAGAGAGCATCGATCATCCCTGGTGCGAAATCTTCTAGCACACCGATACCACTACATTATAAGATTAGACTCATAATAAAACAAAATATCATGATTTAAATAATTTATTCTCTGTTTTTTTTTTCATGCACATGGATCACATAGTTTCAGTTTCTGAAGGATTATTTTAGTGTTTTTTTCCCCCTCATCATCCTCATCATACAGAGCAGCAATGTTTTCTAAATTCATGATGAAAAGCAATAAAGGTCTTAAAAAATCAGTCTTCCATGCTGATGTCGACTGACAGATTGACTTTTCTTCTACAAACAATTGGCGTTTGTTTATCCGTGTGCTTTAACCATGTGTTGGAGTTTGTTAATTGTTTATCGAAAGCTGTCCTACAATGGGGAGAGTCATCAGGGAGCCGGGGGGGGGGGGGGGGGGGGGATTTAGTGGAAGATTTATTTAATTATTTTTATTACATTTTTTGTTATTATGTTCACTATTATCATCATCATTGTCACCAAAACTACTAAAGTTGTTTATAATAATAATAATAATCAATTATTATTATTTTAATTATTATAACTACTCTGGAGAAAATGATGGTGCTGCACATGTAGCCTGAGAGAGAAAAACGCAGCAAGGTGAAAGGACGAACTCAATAATGACATCTCTGAGGAGCGGCACGCTGCAGCCATTAGTGTAGCACATGTTCATCAATATTTAATCCATGGCAAGTGATTTCTGCATGGCTAAATCTCCAGTGCTGAATTAACACCTACAGGTTCATTTTAGCCTGACTGGAGAAACATCCGTACTGTAAAGAGTTTATTTCACACCAGGGCCTCACTCACGTGCATGTGTCTATACGTGTGTTTGTGAACGTTTTTTTCATCTGTCGCTTATTGTCAGTTGCTATTTACTGTAAAGTCGCTCTTTTGCCAGCCCGCAGTGATGGCTTTTATAATTTAACTAAAATACTTATAAACTTCTAAATGAAAAACTGAAAAACTTATAATAGAAATAAACAGGGTCGTTTGAATATTTTGCTATAATTAAAAATATAATTTGTTATTTTGTGTCAGTTATTTTCTTATGATAATGAATTGTATTATTGAATGTGATAAATTCAAAACATGTTATAAGTTATGTTAATGCGAATTAATATTAACCATAACTTTCAAAAATAAATAAATAAATAAATAAATGAAAAAAATATACATTTTTCAAGGGAATAAGATTTTTTTATGCAACATTGATTTGTTTTTAATAAAAATAAATACAAGAAAATCTCAACCCAAATAAATAAACAAGCCAATAAAAAAAATAATAATAAATTATTGTACCAGTGTAAAATTACCATTTGCAAGTTGCTGGATGTGACGCACTGTGTTACTTTGGACTTTACAGCAGTGCTGTCGCATCAAGAAATCAGCCCTCCATCATCTAACTCTATTCATATCCATACTGAACACTTCAATGACTTACACTGCCCAACACGTAAAATAAACATTATAATAAAGTCTTGTAAGAGTCTCTGTGCCCTGAAGACTTCTGTAAAAGTAATTATCTAAAGCGACGAGCGCACGTGCCTCTACACCATCTTTAATAAAGCCGTCACCTCGGCACCGAGCTGTGCTCCGTCGGTCTCTTAGCTCCACTCTCGATGGCGCGGCGACGTTCGCCGGGAGCCATGTTTGCTCAGGGCGATCCAGCGCCACTCCATCCGTCCCCTCACCGCGCGCGCACACACACACCATGAGCTATAAACGCGAGCACAATAACGATGGCCTTTTCTCTTCGCTGTTGTTTTTCCTCAGCCTTATTTTTATTCCGATGGCCGATCGATACGCCTGCAGCCACTTTCAAATCAGCCACGGCTGCGCAAGTGAGAAAAATTACCTGCGACGGTGGGAAAATTAAACAGTAATTGGCTTTTAGAGCATTGCGCAGCCCGTTGAGCTAGCAGCAAATCCGTATTTTCAGCACACTTCAGACTCTCACACACACACATACAGTACACACAAACACACATATATCCATACTCCCTCTGGACGCCGGAACACTAGGTGCTAAAATGATGACCCCGGAAAAAGGATTAGCACGACATTTAAAAAAGTCGACAACACTAAGGAGCTTCTCGGTTGGTAGGTTTCTCTATATGTCTCTCGTAGTCCGTGTTTCTTTAATAACTACAACATAAAGTAACTATGAAAATCATTACTACAATTATGAATGGAAAAAAAGGAGTTATGGCAAAATAGGATAAAAAAAATACAGCAAAGTTCAAAGAGTTCTTGCCCTTTTTTTTTATTACCCCATGTTCTCACAGATGCCCATGCCAGCCTAATGCCACTTTGACTGGCAAGGCAAACAGAATACGACCCACCCACCCAGGCAGCAAAACCGATTTTTCCTTCCTTTCGACTTACAGCCACGTTGAAAAGCAGATTGAAGACTAACATGGAGGTGGTATCTTTAAGAGTTCTTAGCTATCTTTAATGGTCCTTGCTCTAATAGTGACATCTACATTCTTTGCATTTTGTCATATGAGTCATATGAGGTGCCAATGCAAAACTCATCCCAATACACCTCCATGCTGGCAGGAGCAATGCTCCAGATTAGCCCAGGCACTATTGTACTGTAAATCCAGGATCATGCAAAAAAAAAAAAAAAAAAAAAAAAAAAAAAAATGCAGTCACTGAGCCAAATTCTCAGCACTATGGATTTGGGGCAGATCCGATGTCACTGTGTATTCTGCCTGTTCAGCACTGCAGGTTTGGGACACAGCCCACCTGGGTGTAAAGTCAGCACTGCGTGAGCTGGATAGCTCCTCTAACAGTGAATAAATCCCCCCTCTACCCAATCACAGTGTACAGTCCGTTGCAAAGAAAGACATATACAGTATAACTGTTAGCTTTTACAAATGCATAAGGCATTAATGGTGGATTTGTTAACTTGGCAGGTTGTCAAATTAGCCTGAAGCGACATTGGAATTAAACTAGCGATGGAGCTTTTCCATTAAGTCTTAGTACTGGACTTATTAGTCAGTCTTTTCACCTGTTTCTGACTACTGACACAGATCTTGGACATTCATAGGAGACTTTATACAGTATATATAATCACGAACAATCATTTGCATAAACCATTGCAGCTTTGCACACACACACACACACACACACTGCGGTCTTTCTTTATTACATACTGCGGTCGTACTGTACTGCCAAACACTTAATTTGCACACTACGTCTGTTTACAGTGTATTCATACTCATTTCATACTTTTTTATATTTTCATATTCTGGCTTTAATTCTATGTTTGAGATTTTAATTTTATATACCTATTCTTTTTATACCCATATTTAGGTTTATTATTTTATTCTTTTTCATGCTTTTTTTATTTATTTATATATTTTTTTACTTTTTTAGCGGCTTTCATTAGTGGGACAGCAAATGAATAACATCGTACAGGGGATTATGTTTCTTTACTCTACATATGACAATAAAACTTGAAACTTGGGCTCAGGGTCTGCCCAATCCGTTGCCTTAACTGTTTGTTACACGAGCTTCATGATGGGATGGAAAATAACACAGCAGTAAGATACAGTGATTTTGAAATGGTTTGGAAATTAAATGACCTGAAAAAGAAGATGAAAAGAAGACTTGACCTGCATGTTTAGTGTAGATAAAGATGAACTGCCGGGCATGGAATGGTGGCTGGTCATATCGGTGCCTCCAGGCACTTGACACATGTCTCTTTATCCTGTTTGACATTATGTATATACTGTAGGATTACATTAAACACTCCAGTAATACTACACATTCCAGCACCAACATTACAGATACCAGGTTTTGGTATAAAATACGATTGCTTTAGCATTGGCAGTTAGATCCTCGAGCAACTGTTGCCTTCAGAATGATGCTGTGCATCTTGATAAACTGTGATCCGTTGCAGCCTCATACACCATCTGCTTAGGATTTTTTATTTTTTTTTCCTCTGTGAAAAACAAAAAGCTGCCAGACTTCATATCAGGATCCTGGCAGCACACTGGAAAATCTCACGCTCGGCTTGTTCTTGCTTTCCTTTCGGAAAGCAGCATGGGTGTGGTGAGACGAGCACACCTAGGCGGACGGGTCGCACGAAGCGAAAAAAGAAAGCTGTTTAACGTAGTTCTGTCTACTCGAAAAGGCACCGGAGTCGCTTCCAAGAAATTGCACCGGCCTATTTTTATGATGCAATGTGATTAAAGAAATTCAATTCCCGCCATTTCACACTATCGCCAGGCAAAAGCGCAGTTCAATGAGACATTTCTATTAGGGAATCGATGCGGCTGAATTACCAGGAGCCCTAATTGATTCATACATAAAATTAATGAGTCATTACAGGCTTGTCAAAGAGCGAGCCCTGTTTACAGCAAGGTTGTAACGAACTGCAGGTTCAATCGGTGGGAGTCCTTTTTTTTTTTTTTTTGGAGATTTAAAAAATAAATGTATTGTAACCAAATAAACATTTCTCTATGGCTATAATCTATACCTAGGATTGTTTTTTTCTGCCAAATGGGGTTAAACATATCGTTTACTGTTTTCAGAAAACAAAAGCAGGAAATCGAAAGAAAACACTGGAATCAAGAAACAAAAATGGTCCACCCTAGAAGGGAACACTTTCACGAAACACGAGTACATCATTATTAAAGATACTGTAAAAAGGCCGTCAACATTATGAATATATTTAGAAATGTGTTCCTCAAAGCATTGAAACACATTAACATAAATGAATTCAATGCAAATAATCTCCTTAACACGACACGGGGCACATCTGATTGCACAAATTCTTAACGAAGAAGGTTTTTAAAATAACCTCCTTTTATTCCTCTATAGAATCCCCTGCCTCACTAATGATCATCAATGTTAATGTGCTGATCGGTTTAACTGAATGGAAGTGATGCTGGATGAATCCATCTCTCCCAGTAAAGTGAACAGAACACTTCATAAAGACACGTCTCGCCATTGCTCTGATGTTTGAAGGACAAACGCGGAGACGGAAAACCTGTTCGCCATCAATCACTCGTCTTTTTATTTATTTATACTTTCATCTTTTTATTTCATTCACAAAAAAAAAAAAAAAAAAAAAGAGAGATACAATTTGATGAAAGCAAAGAAATTGTATGGGTCTTGAACTTACTGTGCGCGGACATCAATAACAAAAAAGTAAAAAAAAAAAAAAAAATTTTATTAAAACTGATTCTTTTAAAAAAATTAAGTCAAATGAATGAACGTTTGAAAAAAAAGTCTAAAGATCATTACATCATTAAAATCCTACTACAGAATATACGAAGAATATAAAAAAAAAGTGAAAAAGTGCAACGAAGAAGGAAAGTGAGGAGACGATAAAAGAAAAGGAGAGAACAGAAAAGAACAAAAGAGGAAAATTAAATCATAAGTGTCAAGAAAGTGGAAAAAGATGAAGAAAAAGAAAATAATAGAAAACAAGAGAAGAGGCAAAGATCGGAGAAAAGACAAGAGGAAGGAAAGAAAAAAACGAAAAAAAAAAAAAAAAAGAAGAGAATGGATAAAAGAGAAAAAGAGAAAAGAAAGAAAATAGAAGAGTGGGGAAGAGGCGAGAACAAAATGGAAGAAAAGAAGAGAAAAGAAAAAAAGCTAAGTAATGTGAAGGAAATAAGAAATAAAAGAGAAGAAAGGAAAAGAATAGAAAAAAGGAGAAGAAAAGAAAGAGAAAAGAGAAGAGAAACAGATAGACTGTACAGTAAGCTGCACTGGCTGCTGATTTGTTCTTGCTGTTGAAGCTGAACAGCATCATTCCTCCGATGAAGAAAAGGGGGAATGTGATCTGTGTGTCAGTTTGGGAGTGGAAAGAAAGAGCGAGAGTGAATGAGAGCGAGAGAGAAAGAAGCAAGAGTGAGAGTGAGAGAGAGAGAGAGAAAGATGGAGGGCAGAGCTGTGACCTTGAGGATCCCAGCAGGCGGAGGAGTAAGAGCCTCTCAAATGTTCTGTTTAATCTATTTAGGGCTCTCTCATTTCTGATTGTAATACTCGTGCGTTCTCTCTCTCTCTCTCTCTCTGCTTTTCTTATTAGTTTCTATCCGTCATGGTGGTCAGGGTTCATTCTTACATGAGGAATCATGCAAATTGTGCACGAGACCCTGCTGTCACCTGCCAATCAGTCCACGTCCTCGTGCCTGAGAAGGAACACTAACAGCCGATAAGTCTCAGTCGTACTTGTCATTCTCAATCCACGGCTCGCTCGCTCATTACCACTTCTCTATCGACGCTTCTCACAGTCACTTCTCCGTGTTCCTCAGTGTGGCTCAGCGGGAGGACAGCAGGAGACGCAGAGGGAGCTCTACTGTCACTGGCCTCGCATACTTCATGCTAAAACATTCAGGAGCCAAGTGCAGAGCCGTGTCTTTAAACACATGTTCCAGACTCTGTAGGGTGAAGCAGGATCTGGCAGTCTGAAGAGCCACGGGTTCCGGCTGCGTTCAGATCGTTGCACACGTGTTTTCATGGTTAAGGCATGTGATTTGTCAGAATCATCCCTGACGTTTTCAGATTTAACACAGACGGGACTGTGAGACACGCGCTTGTAGAATGCATTATACTTAATACCAGGATGCTGTTCAGTGCTTTGTTCTGATTTGTTAAATACAAATGCTGATTATTTGACCAACAACAGAATGTCTGAGATGTAAACCTTGCATTACAGACACATTGTTTCTATAGTAACAGTTTTTTAAGCACAGGATGCCATTTAAACGCTTTCCAGTTTCTCAGGAAGATGACAAGCTGCACTGTTTTGCATGTACTGTACCGAAATGTCTGTTATTCCTTGCATTCTCTATAGCGCAGAGTTGCAGGAGTCCTGGCGGTTATCCCAGGGAACTTGGGACATTAGACTCTATAACAGGGACAAACACGCAGGCACTCGACCAGAGCACCCGGAGGAAAGCCACCAAGCATGGAGAGAACATGTTGGAGGTGTGAGGTCACCGTGATAACCATAACACCACCATAAAATACATAGATCTAACTCGGAGACTGGCTGGTGTTTATGTTAGTTAGTACCAAAGTTATCTAATTATTTCATTCCTTGTACATTGTATATGTTTGTCCACTTACAAACAAATGAAAGGTACCATAATTTTTTAAGCATAGGTTTATTTTAAATGACGGAGACACTATCAATCAAAAATCCAGAATAAAAAATAAAACAAAATGATACAAAGGTTATAATTTGAGTTGCATTTCAAAGAGGAAAATAAGTATTTAAAATGACCAAGCAAACCTTTGTTGGCAAGCACAGAGTTAAGACGTTTCTTGTAGTTGCTTACAAGATCTGCACACACCTCAGGAGGGATTTTGGTCCACTCTTCTTTAAAGATCATCTCTAAATCCTTAAGGTTTCTTGCCTGTCACTTGGCATCTCAAAGTTTCAGCTCCTTCCAAAAATGTTCTATAGGATAAATGTCTGGAGACTGGCTAGGCCACTTCATGACATGTGCTTCTTCTTGAGCCACTCCATTGTTGCCTTGGTGTTACTCTATGTTTTGGGTCATTAACATGCTGGAAGGTCCATCCACAACCCATCTTTAGGAAGTTCTCATCCAAGATTTTACAATACATGGCCGGTCCATTGACTGAGGTGGTGCAGATTAAAGCGGCAAAGTAATCCTGCACCTTTAGCAGAGAACCAGAGCATTGTGTTGCCATGGTTTGCTTGGTGACTGCGGTCCCAACTGCTTTGACCTCATTCACAAGCTCCTCCCATGTAGTTCTGGACTGATTACTCACTTTTCTCATAATCATCCCTTACTCCATGAGGTGAAATCCTGCATAGAGCTCCAGACAGAGGGTGCTTGATGGTTATTTTGTATTACTTCCAATTATGAATAATCAGTCCAATAATTGTCTCCTTCTCGCACAAGACATGGGTCTTGTAGCCCATTTCAGCCTTGTGCAGGTCTACAATCTTGATGTGATGTCCCTTGACAGCTCTTTGATCTTGCCGAAGGTGGTGAAGACTATAGAGATTCTGTGGAGTGGTGGCTTTTATACACATAATGAGTTGTTGTTAGAGGCAGCTTCTTAAACTAATCGGTGTACCAAATTAGCACACAATTGTCTGTGGGAGCCAGAATTATTGGTGACTTGTAGGGGATCAAAGACTTATTTCACTCACTGCAATGCAACTCAATTTAAAAACTAAATTTATGCAACTCAAAACGTTCATTATTATAATATTTTTTAAGTTCTGGATTTTTAATGGACATTCTGTCTTAATCCTTTAAAATGAACATATGATAAAAAAAAATTATAGACCCTTAATTTTATATATATACACTACCGTTCAAAAGTTTTAGATCACTTGCAAATTTCATTATTGTTTTTTTTTAGTGATTTATTTTCTACATTCCAACAATACTGTGGATTTCAAAACTATAAAATAACATCTGGAATTAGGTAATTACATAACAACAAAAACACCAGTTAGTTGTTATTGTAAGACACAGAGGTCGGCCTTTCTGTAATAGTTCCTGTAAGAACAGTATTGTCAAGTGCATTTGCAAAATCCGTCCAGCACCATAATGAAACTGTCTCTCATGAAGGCCGTCCCAGGAGGACGAGACCAAAACCTCCCTCTGCTGCAGACGAGAAGTTCATTTAGAGTTATCAGCCTGAAAAATGACCAATTAACAGCAGCTCAGATTAGAGGCGTTATGAAGTCTTTACAGAGCAGAAGTAGCAGAAACATCTCAATATCAACTGTTCAAAGGAGATTCATGCAGTTTTTGGACGCCTTCAGCAAAACTTTACAATGTAGAAAGAAATAAACATCAGGAACTCCATGTTCTTTCTAACTTTTCATGGAGTTAGAAAGTGATCTAAAACTTTTGAACGGTAGTGTACAGTATATATATATATATATATATGCAATGGGGGCGGCCAAATCGGGCCGGCTGGCGATACTGAACATTAATGGTCCGGAAGCAAAGCAAAAGCACTGCATGGTGGATTTTATTAAAAAGAGTGTCATGTGAGAGGGGTGATGCGAAGCGCCGCAGATACTTTAAAAAAGGAGAACAGAATGCCGTCCTTTGATTTCCCGCGAAAGGACCGCATGGGAAAGAACTACTTGAGCTCTCGCTGCACCTTAACTTTTGCGTAGAGCCCGCCTTCACATCCCTGCTGCCAAAGGGGCCACAGAGAGGATCGCGTTAAGGCCCCAAATCTGACGCCGCCCAGACGACGGATGTCCAGGAGAGACTCCCATCTGTGTCCGTGCCCAGAGACAGCTGAGAGGGGCTGGTCTTGGCTCATGTCAGCGGTGGAGGACGTGTCATGGGAGCATGGAGGAGCGCTCCCTCCGCGTGCTCCATCCGACGCCTTTCACCTGTCAGCGGGGCACTGACGCCGGACCTGAACGTGCACACATCCACTCTTTTTTCTTCACCTTTATTCCTTCCTCCCTCCTTTAACACTAACACCTACCCCATTATTCGACATAAAATTACCCTTTTCCCCTGTAAGACCTGGCCTTGTGTCCGTGCTTTATGGTACCGCCTGTGTAACAAATGGTCGAACACGTTTCTATATAAACTGTATGTATAAATACATATACATACACACTAAAAATGCTCTGTGTTTTATTAGTATTCATACTGGTAACAAATATAAAAATATCTGTGCTTTGTTGGTCTGTAACCATGACAACAATCAGGAATAACGTGTGACTAGGTCTATATTTACACTTTGACACCACAATTACACTAATAATTTCATATTGTGATCGTGTCATGTAGGAATCATGGTAATTACGAGGTGACGACTCCTTCTACTGTTCATCTTCCTCGCTGTGTAATATTAATTATTAAGCAGATAATGAACAACCTTTAACTGGTACAGCACTGAATCCAGATGAAATTGTATTATTTAGAAATTGTCCTTTTTGTTTTCCTTATTTAAATGATAATTTAATATCAGCCGACAAAGCGGCATTGAAAGTATAACTTTGTCATTAATAGCGCAGGAAATGATAGTAATTACTTATATCAACTAAAAATATTTTACATTGTAGTCAATTCATGTTCTCATGTCATTTCCTTGGATGCTATTCAACCACAAATGTGTGGTCGCGAAACCAATACAGTACATAAAAAAAAAAATTATTTTAAAAAGTGATGTTGCCTGTTAGAATGATTGACACATTTTTGTCAATGTTTAAATGCTTCTCTGTTGAAAAATGATCAACCAGTTTTTATATTTAAGAGTTTAAGACACTAAATGGCACAGCAATCAAGAAATCGCAGGTTAATGATCACTTATAATAAGAAAATAAAGTATAATTCGGTATTAATTAAAAGCAATAGCACTGGGAAAGAATGACCTTTTAGACATAATGACTGCAACAATTGTGCAATAGTACATTCTGTAACTTGAAAAATTTAAATAATCATTCTTTTGTGACAAAAAGCATGTAATTGTTACCAAGTTGCTTTGATATGTTAAATAAAAGTTAAATATTACAAAAACAACATACTTTATGTCAATCCCAAGTAAGGTTGCTTCATTGAGCTACTCAGTTATTGATTACTCTGTAATTCCTATAACAGAACGCTTCAAATGGTGTTATTTCCTACTTAAAAAACAGCAGCGGATTTTTATTCATCATTTTACAACAGAAGAGATGAAGCTGTAAGCCCTTCTGACATTCTATTGCAGATGGAAAAATAATGGAAATATTGCCCTCACTTCCGCTGCCACGTCACCCCACCCCCCCCCAGCCATCGCTCATATCCTCTAACCCTCACAAATACCACTGGAAGCGTCTCACACCTCTTGCTGAATTTCATAAATCAGCGCACTGTCACATCCACCGACTTCGCCACGACTCATCTCGGATTTCCAGCCAAACAATCAATAGGCTTTTGCGACGTGAAACTGTAATATGCTGCAATACCCATTTCCTGTAGCACTGATGCATTTTCACTTACTTACTTACTGAAGATGGCCTTCAAGCTGAAATATAGGGTTTTGAAAAATAAATAAATAATCGTGCAATTTCTCGCAAAAGTCAAACACATTCAATCCACAGAGCAGAATGGCCAGGCTGGTTCCAGCAGACAGGGCGGACTTGCTAACTTTAATCATCACGCTTAACAATCATGGTGTGCTGTAAAGCATCTCTCAAGTCTTATTTCATTCTTATGAAAACTGCCTTCAGTTTTCTCATGCATTCATAGGTTAGAGCTGCTAGTGTCCAAGATCATCGCCTCCACTGTGGTCAGGGTTTGTTTAGCTAAACCAGACTTTCTGGCAAGAATTACCCCTAGGCAAAACCAAGAAATGAAAAGTGTCTTCTACAATTTAACTATTGCTTTATTGGGCATCATGTTGGCACAACTACAAGATCCCCAAGTCCTGATTTTGTATTGTTGCCGCGAAGGTTTCGCAACGCGAGAGTTTCTTCGTCTAAAAATAACAAACGGAACTCAGCACAGAACAACTAAAAACTCAGACTCAGGTACGTTATAATGGATAATATTCAGCTTGTTCAGTGTGTAGAGTGCAGGATGTTTAGACATTCTTCCTCCGTCATTAGCGATAACTTCACTTGTGATAGGTGTGTTAGTTAGCACCCTGACGGAGAAGATATCAGCGTAGCGTATCCGCAGCGTAGCGGACAGTCTGGGTGCCACAGGCAGAGATAAACAGCCCCTGACTCCGGCATTAGAGCCCTCACAGCGGAGCGAGTGGGTGACGACTCGGTGGCATACTCGTTCAGCCAAAGCTAACGCTAAGGCTAGCCCACCGGAGCACACCTCCTCTGCGCTTCACGTGTCCAACAGGTTTGCTCTCCTCAGTGCTGCACCCGCTGAGAAACCTGAAAGAACTCTGGTTATAGGAGACTCTATACTGAGGCACGTGACATTAGCTAGACCTTTAGGGGCGCCAGCGGCAGTGGTTAGGTGTATCCCGGGAGCCAGAGCACCGGACATAGCAGGTAATCTTAGGGCTCTAGGACAGCACAGGTTCTCCAAGATAGTGGTACATGCTGGAGCTAATGATGTACGCCTTCGTCAGTCAGAGGTTAGTAAGAGTAACTTTACAGAGGTGTTTAAATTAGCGAAGGCGATGTCCGATGAAGTAATATGCTCTGGTCCCATCCCAATGAGACGTGGCGACATAGCTTACAGCAGGTTATGGTCGCTGAACCGCTGGATGTCCAGGTGGTGCTCCGAAAATAATGTGGGCTACATAGACAACTGGAAGACCTTTGAGGGCAAAGCTGGCCTGTTAGGGCGGGACGGTGTCCATCCCACTCGGGAAGGTGCTGCTCTCATTTCCTGTAGTATAGCTCATAGTCTCAGTAAAGGTCTAGTTAATCTGTGACAATCCAGAGCCCAGGCCAGGGAGCAGACAGACAGGCTAAACCAACCGTCTGCTAGCTGCATAGAGTCGTCACTCAGGGTTCACCATATTGAGACTGTGTCTGTTCCCCGATCTAAGCAAAAATGTAGAAAGACTCTGAAAGTCTGTTTCAATAATCTAATTAACATAAAGACCACAAACTCCGATCATACTGAATGCGCAGCCGGCACCTCTGACCTGAAGCTAGGATTGTTAAATATTAGATCTCTCGCATCAAAAGCGGTTATTGTTAATGAAATTATCACAGATCAGGAGTTTGATATACTCTGTTTAACTGAAACCTGGATTAAACAGGACGAGTATGTATATTCACTCGAAATCCTTTATAGTAATATAAGTGTATTTAAGTATATTAAGTCAGCTCAGTCGATTCCACTAATTATAATTTACAGACCTCCTGGGCCGTATTCTGAATTATTTTAGTGAATTTGCAGATTTCATCTCAAACCTAGTCATGTCTATAGACAAAGCGTTAATTGTTGGAGATTTTAATATTCATTTTGAGAATCCAGAAGACCCTCTGCGAATAGCATTTATGTCCACACTGGACTCAGTAGGAGTAAATCAGTGTGTAGTAGGACCCACTCATAAAGCAGGTCACACTTTAGATTTAATAATATTTCTCGGATTAAGTATAAAAAATTAATTCACAATTCCACTGTCTGAAGTTATATCAGATCACTATCTTGTCTCAATTAAAGTGTGCCATGGTGATAATGTACGCACAGCACCGCGCTACCGTATTAGACGTACTTTCACATCGACTACCACACAGAGTTTTATCAGTAATCTCCCAGAGTTATAAACTTTGATTGGATCACCGTCTGACCCCACAGAACTCGATCAGGCGACTGCAAATTTAGAGTCGACGTTCCGTTATGCCCTAGATAATGTAGCTCCAGTTAAAAGAAAAAAAATCAGAGATAAGAATCTCGCTCCCTGGTATAACGATCACACATGCACTTTAAAACAGACCGCTCGGAAATTAGAACGTAAAACGTAAACGTCAAACTAAATTGATAGTATTTCAAATAGCATGGAAGGAGAGCATCCAGAAATATAGAAAAGCTCTTAGTGTAGCTCGATCAACGTATCTCTCCACTCTTATAGAAAATAACAAAAATAATCCTAGATTTTTATTTAATACCGTAGCCAAATTAACCAGAAATAAGACCACTGCAGAAATCTCCACAACAACATCATGCAATAGTGAGGACTTCATGAACTTTTTTAATAATAAAATTATAAATATCAGGCATGAAATTGAGGCTTCAAAACCGGACAATGCAATTTATGCATCTGTTAAACTATGTCAGATCAGAATCTAGAATACTTTACTCCCCTTGAAGAGAATGAACTAATTTCACTCATCTCTTCTGCAAATTCATCAACCTGTATATTAGATCCTATACAGACACATTTTCTTAAACAGATAGTACCAGTAATAACAGAACCGCTGTTGAGAATAATTAATTCCTCACTCAGCATTGGTTATGTTCCAAAATCTTTTAAATTAGCAGTCATTAAACCGATTATTAAGAAACCTGACCTCGACCCCGGTCAGTTGTCTAATTGCAGGCCAATATCAAACCTCCCCTTTATCTCTAAGATTCTGGATAAGATAGTAGCGGAGCAGCTATGCTCATATCTACAGAGAAATGGCATACATGAACTGTATCAGTCAGGATTTAGGCCTCATCACAGCACAGAAACAGCACTCGTTAATGTAGTAAATGACCTCCTATTGGCTTCTGATCAGGGTTCTGTAACTATGCTTGTATTACTCGACCTCAGTGCAGCATTTGACACCATTGATCATGCTATTCTTCTTCGCAGATTAGAAAATGTAGTAGGAATTAAGGGCACAGCCCTCTCCTGGCTCAGATCCTATTTGACCGATCGTTATCAGTATGTAGACTTAAATGGTGACTATTCTGCATGCTCTCTAGTGGAGTTTGGTGTTCCACAAGGTTCAGTTTTAGGCCCACTGCTTTTTTCCCTTTACATGCTTCCTCTGGGCAACATAATCCGTCAACATGGTATTAGTTTTCATTGTTATGCTGAGGACACAGTTATGTCTCATCAAAATCAGATGAGAAAATCCAGCTCACTAAAGTTGAGCAATGTGTGCAGGAAATAAGAGATTGGATGCTAATTAACTTCCTACTGCTTAATCCTGATAAGACAGAAGTTTTAGTCATAGGACCGCATTCAGCTAGAAGTAAGATTTTAGGTCACACTGTAACTTTAGATGGCCTTTCTGTTCCATCAAGTGCAACAGTAAAAGACCTTGGTGTGATTATAGATTCCAGACTTTCATTGGAAGCTCATGTACTGTAGATAACATTACCAGGATAGCATTCTTTCACCTCAGAAATATTGCCAAGATAAGAAATATCCTGTCGCTAAACGATGCAGAAAAACTAGTTCATGCTTTTATCACCTCTAGGTTGGACTATTGTAATGCCTTACTGTCTGGTTGTTCAGTTAGGTGCATAAACAAGCTTCAGTTAGTCCAGAATGCAGCAGCAAGAGTCCTCACTAGAATCAGAAGATATGAGCACATCACACCTATCTTATCTGCACTTCATTGGCTCCCCGTAAAATTTCGCATTGATTTTAAAATACTACTTTTGACATATAAAGCATTAAATGGTCTCGCACCGCAGTATCTGAGTGAATTGCTAGTGTCCTACAATCTGCCATGCCTACTTCGATCAAAGGATGCAGGCTGCTTGTCAGTACCGCGCATTTTTGAAAACTACAGCTGGGGGCAGAGCTTTTTCTTACAAAGCCCCAAAATTATGGAATAGTCTTCCAATTAATGTTCGGGACTCAGGCACAGTCTCAGTGTTTAAGTCTAGGCTCAAAACCTATTTATTTAGCCAAGCATTTTTATAAATAGATTTGCCATAAGGTAAAGGAGCAGATCTGGGGGACTCATGGACGTAGAGTATTATGGTGAACTGGTATGTTTAGATGCTGTCTTCCTCACTCTCATTGATCACTCAGGTTTGTTGACTGTGAGGTGGGTGATTGCTTTACATCTCAGTTCCCCCTCATGTTTGTGTTTCCTTCTGGCTCTCCCTTTTAGTTATGCTGTCAGTTAGTCCTGCCGGAGTCCCTGCTTGCACTCTACAGTAAATATACATTCACATTATACACATGGATGCCCTGCATGTCTCTTTGGTATGCGTCTGGTGCCTGGGAATGACTCTCTCTACCTAGACGACGGTTCTGGCCTCGACTGGTGTTGGCAACTGTTTCTCTGGGGACTTTACAGTCCGATAGTTCAGGACTGGAATTTCCTACAAGTCTACCTGAGTCTCCAATAACTACATGGACTCCATATTAACATCAACTAAAATCAACTGTTATAGCTGACCTGTCTGCCACCTAACACACAGTATAAATGCAGATAATTTCATGCAGATCATATTTCACCCAGATGAGGATGGGTTCCCTGTTGAGTCTGGTTCCTCTCAAGGTTTCTTCCTATCACCATCTCAGGGAGTTTTTCCTTGCCACTGTCGCCCTCGGCTTGCTCACCAGGGACTATCTGACCATTTTGATTCATACACATACACATTCCATACAAACTTAAATAATTATTTTGATTGTGTAAAGCTGCTTTGAGGCAATGGCAATTGCTAAAAGCGCTATACAAATAAAATTTAATTGAATATCTGAGCTCCTTGTGCCCCCCCCCCCCCAGTCCCTGATGTGCCATCCCTCTGATGAGATACAGTAAGATAAAGCTACTGAAGATGACTGAAAAAGCAAATCCATTGGCTAAATTGTGAATTCTTGAAAAAGTCTGGTCTTTGGCAGTTGCACATTTTCCCCCCTCATCGTTTGACATTTCACTGCTGTGTTAGTGTTGATGTTATTCATCTCCTCCTGTCCTCACACTGACACCCAGAGCTCCTAAAATAGCTCTGTGAGCCTGAATGTGCAAATGTGACGATCCTCCTGAGACTGGTGTTTGTACAAGTTAAAGAGGAAATACAGTATGATTATAAATGGTAACTTTGTGTTGCTGAATGTATGTTTAAAAAACAATTTTATGGATTGAAATTCAGCTAGCACAAGAGAGACAAAAATAAATCCTGACGTGGTCATGCCAGCTGCATACCAAGTGCGGACAAAAACTAGCAGATAGGATCTTTCACTTCGAGCAAACTTACGGTGAATTACACAGCGAGGTGGCATAATTAGGAAGAAAATGGGTGGAAAATTAAACAGCGCGTGTGGTTCAGCCCCAAGGCCGTCTCACTCTGCAATTGATTTCATCAGTCTGTGTATTCCTTCTTCTGATACAGAACACTCGGGGAGGGGTGGGGGGAGCAACTTTTGCAGCACAATATGTCCATCAACATAGACAAGTACTGTCCAACCCCCAACACGGGGGGGGGGGGGGTGTTGGGGGTTGTACAGTCTTTGTCTATTTTGCTGCAAAGGGTCAATGCTAATGCCTAAACAAAATGAACAGGGGAAAAAAAAGTATTGGTTAAAGAAAAGCAAGACAAATTCAGTTTTAGCGAAATAATTGAAATTTTGCCAGATAAAGGTTTCATGATTTTAATTACCTTAAGGAATAATCAACACAGAGAAAACCTGTAACATCAGTCAGGATCACCTTACATTAGTACCATCACCCTGTCCTTTTTTTTAATTTTTATGAATTATTTATTTTGCACAATATATCTAATAATTTATGACCATTTGACCCATTTCTTTTTCTCCCTATCCTTGCTCTGTAGCATTTTTTTTTCCATGTGCATGAAACATTTAGATTACTTACAGTAGATTACTTAACAACTAATTGCAACCTTACATGGATGTTCTGCAACAATAAATTTAACTATAATCAACACTGGTTACTCAAATAATGACTGCTTGATTCCTTGAATATCTTGAAAGCTGCTTCATTAAACCACACTTTTATTTCTTATTTTAGGAGGCTTATTTATTAATTCATTTTGAAATGTGTTTTTCTACCTTTTACCTGCAGCCAATTACTAACAAAGGATATTTTATGATTAAATGCAAAAATTCTCCTTTGATATCTGAGCATGTCTAAGTAATTAATTCGAAAGCCTTAATTATTGGCGTCTCTTAGTAACCACCAATATTTTTCTTTAAAAATGTGGTTTTCTTTCTGAAGAAACGAATCAGATTGAAAAATAAAATGCTCTGTCTAAAGGATTGTAAGAACAGATTGGTTGGTGTAATAATCTAAACTTCGGTGAATTTTCCATCCAAATTCCATTACTTGAAAGGTCTGCCTTCCATTTGCTGAAAAAAAAAATGTACTACAAAAATAACTAGTCCAATGCAGTAATGACGTCCATATTCAGGGAGCAAGAGAGTGCCGTTAATGTACCTGTGCTTACACAAGATGAGCAACACTAAATTTGAGAATCAGAATGGTAAAACTTAAGAAAAAAAATACAAATCACTCACTAAATGACCAAATAAAATGAAATTTGGAAATTATTATAAATGACCAAACATTTACACAAATCAGCATGAGTCACTTGAAATGTGTGTTTCTCATTTCATACCAATAAGTGCACCTTTTAATAAGTAGTTAAATGGCACCAAAATCTAATTCTTATTGTTCTCAAAAAATGATTTAATAAAAAAAGAATATAATAATTTTTTCATAATAATAAAGAAGGTGAGCAGGTGGCTGATGGAAAGACATTAACAGTAATTGTGTCTTTCTTCAATGGAGATTGAAAATACATTAAGGATTTACGCTTATTTTCAAATTTTCACCATATTGTGTTTTGCAGTTTGATGAAGACTGAAAATGAAAAATAAATGTTCACTCCTTCACTTTGAAATATTGCATGTTAACTGAAAGTCGACCATGTGCTCTGTAAATGGCCAAAAAACAAACAAACAAAAAAGAACTATATAACATTGTCATGGTCCACCCTGTTATCAATATGTCTATGACAGCATGGGGATGTGCATTGCTTTTGCCCATTTTGGATTCATTTTATTATTATTCACATTCACAGATGATTTCTGTCCATTTGCAGACTTCCATTACATTAAGTACAGTGTTGAGAGGGGAATAATCTATCTGTCTGAAAATGTACAATTTACAATCACTATGCCATGAAAAGGTATTTACTCTACTTTTAATTCAGCCATGACAGGGTGCACATATTTTGCGATCCATTTAGGCATTTCGCAGACGCTCTAATCCAGAGCGACTTTTTTTTTTTTTATCTCATTACACATCTGAGCAGTTGAGGGTTAAGGTCCCGACAGTGGCAACTTGGTGGTTGTGGGATTTGAACCTGGGATCTTCCGAACCGTAGTCCAATGCCTTAACCACTGAGCTACCCCTGTCCCTAGTTAACACTAAAGGTAATAAAAGGTGCAAACCTCTGGCTTCACACAATAATAATCTGTGAAGGAAACAATTTAATATTTTATACTGTACAGTATCATTCTAGTTTGTGTCATTCAAGTCTCCATAATTAGAAATATGATTTCATCAATATGTGTCCAAATTTATTATAAGATGCAGTAATCCCGTCATTAATTTGCAAATGATAATGAAGTAGAGGTGGACCATTTTAAGGATCATTGTTATTAAAAAAAACAACAACACCTAATAATAGCTTTAAAAAGTTGAACTTTTTAAACTACATTTATCTGTCTTTTTCCAATAATAATAATTGATTTAATGGTTGATGCTTCAATTTATTGAAACCTTTTTATTAATCCAAACAGTTCATTCTTCGCACATCTGTCTACGTTTGAGCAGGGTTAAAAAAAAATCTGTCTACAAAGTTGAGCTTTTACCTTAGGAAAAATGATTAAAATGTTTAATGCTTAATTTGTAAAAATAGCAACACCACCACCAGCATCAACTGACTTATTTGACAACTGACTGATATTTAACAAAGTCTGTTAGTCTGTTTTCTTGCTAATGCTAGGTTAGACTACTAGTGTCAATCCCACCTTTTCCACAAAATAACTAAGGCATTTCAACCAAAAAACATTATTTTGCAGAAAACACACTGATCAAAATTAGAGAACAATGACTGTAGCATGGACAAAGAAATTTTCTGAAGGTTACAACAGTCAGCAATTAGTAGGAAGTGTACAGGCCTCTGCTCTGAATGACTTCAGCACATCTGCGGCCACTGGACAGCACTAGTCTCTCACACTGCTCTGGTGTGATTTTGGTCGACTCTTCTCCCAGTCTCCTCCACTGTTTGGTGACTGTAGTCGGTTTCTTAGCCATAACTTTGTCACCAAGGATTTCCCAGAGGTTCTCTATTGGGTTGAGATCAGGACTCTGGGCAGGCTTTTGTCATTATTTCAATGTTTTCAGTTTCAATGACCTGCTTTACCCCATTTTGCTGTGTGACATGGAGCGCTGTCCTGCATGAACACTGCGGGCTGATTGGGTGATGAACAGGCAGGGAAGGAACCATATGTTGTTGAAGAAGGTTCTGATAAACATTTGCATTCACTCTGCCATGTAGCTGTATAAGAGGCCCAAGTCCTGCTGCAGAAAGTAAACCCCAAACCATGACACTACCTCCTCCACTTTTCACAGACTTCTTTACACACTTTGGGTTCAGTCTTTCTCCAGTTTGTCGCCGAACATAATGTTTCCCATCGGACCCAAATAAATTAAACTTGCTTTCATCACTGAAGTGAACTTTGGACCAGTTCTCCTCTGTCCACACAGCATGCTCCCTCAGCAAAGCTTAGTCTAGCCTTTTGATTCTTTCTGCTAATGAGAGGTTTGGTCAATGCAGAGTGGGCTTTCAGTCCAAATGCTCTTAAATGTCAAGACACTGTATGACGAGACAGATCCTTACCCTGGTGAGCAATTCCAGCTGCAGTGTGGAAACGATTGCCCATTGAGATCCTCCGCAGTATCCTGTCCTCTCTTATATTTGTCTTCCGTGGACAACCAGCCTTATTGGGGGAATTGAATGAGTTTGTGATGTAAAGATTCAATATTCTTGAAATGACAGATTTGAAGCGACCAACTTGTCTTGCTATGGCTGATAGGGTCGTCCCTTTGGCCTTCATCTGAACAACCAGCTTCCGTAGGCTTTCAGTCACTTTAGAACGGCCCACCATCTTGCAGAGTCAGTGAAACTGGAAGTTATGCTGCCAGTTAAATAGGGGTTGACAGGTAATCAAGGAAATTAGCACCATGTGCCAGATTAACACCAATAACTGGGTGGTATCTGAAAGTCTTCTCTAATTTTGATCAGTGTGTTTTCTGCAAAATAATGTTTCTTTGTTGAAATGCCTTAGTTATTTTGCGGAAAACGTGTTCTTGTAACATGGTATAGACAGGACAAAAACTCCTTCAACTGTTGAGCAGTGAAGATGACATTATTTCAGAATTGTTCATTTGTTTATAAATTGTTCTCTCATTTTGATCGCCAGTGTACATCTGTCTGTGTAAACTGTTCACACAATCATTAATCAACACTTACACTTTGCAGGAACTCAGCTGGGAATTATTGCCACACCCCCCGTACAGTCCTGACCTCGCTCCAAGCCATTTTCATACGTTTGAGCCATTCAAGGAGTTCCTGGGAGGCCAGAGTTTCAGAAATGTAGCAGGCAATCTAATCATGGCTCCTACATACTGAAAAGATGAACTACACCATGATGGTACTGTAGTTAAACACTGGGACAAGTCCATTACTGTGGCAGGGGATTATATAGAGAAATAAACGTTTTTCTATATAGTTTATATACTGTAGGAGTATTTGAGTTTTTAATCTCAATACTGTGTTGTGTTATTCAGCACAAACAAAATTCCTGGTTTGAGTTGAATGTCACTCATAAAAGTGGCATTTAAACAAACAAAAAAAAAAAGTTGAACTTTTGCTCAATGTCACAAATCTCCCCAAATCATTTTCTGAAGAATTACGATTCAACTGCATTCACAACACTTTGTTGTATTATATTTTCTATAATTAGAGACCATACACTATGATTATCTCCGTTCACTCTATGAACGCCAGACAGATTAGCGGTTCACCCTGTTATTATGACGAGCAACAACCAAACACGCAGGGTCAAAACATCACCTTTGGTCTGTATGGAATGCAGCAAAAATACAAATCCATTTCTCTCTCACACACACACACCATACACACGGTGGAAATTGAAGGACAAGGCCCTCCTGGTGATGTAGTGTCAGATACACTGATATAACATCGCTCTGGGAAAACCTGTTGCACTTTCTCCCCTTTCCTACCATTTCATTCTTTTTCCTTCACTGCAGCGAACTTCAAACCGTGTTCTATTAGACACTTCCTGTTTACTTCATTATGATTCATTCCTTAAGTATCAGTGCCTTGATCAGGCCACTAATGCCACTTGTTCTATATTCAGCAGGCATTAACCAGCTCCCAGTCAAAAAGAGGACGAGGAAGCACATCCTCAACAGACATTTACATCAAATTGCTCTTTTTGCTTGTAGTTTGTCTCTTTAATGTTGTGTCTTTTGGGCTTGTTGAGTGTTTTCCAATGAGAAATGCTAGAATACTCATCCAGTAGTAAATCTCTGTTTGATCTATTGTCCATACTGTATGCTTGGTAGTAGAGCATGACTTTTCAGCTTGAATAGCAAAGAAAACAACAATGTCAATTTCTGTGGATTAAACTGTAAAAATTTTATATTTGCATGGATGAAAGAAACAAGTGCAAGGAACAGAATAAATCTCTTTCACTAAACTCATGGTCATGTACATTGAGGCACAGATCTAGTGTATCGCAGCACATATACAGTATACAGTATAGAGAATGGATTAGCTAATGTGGACATGAAGTTCCTCTAGGATTTTTTTTTTTAAGGATCCAACCTAACGCACACTGACGTATGGACTTTTAATAGCCTATGGTATGTTCCATTTGACAAAATAATGGTAATAAAGTCACAGCCCGATGCCCTGTACATAATCAAGGATCCCTTTCAAAAGTTCTACACATCCATCAAACAACAAGCAGCACCGTTTATCATTTAGCTAATGTCTGAACAAAATGAAATGCGACTAGCCAAATGGCACGGCAACAAATTACAAGAGGAGAAATTGGCTGGAAACATCTGGTCCCGCTGAAGCATCGCCGATGAGTATGTCCTTTAGAACAAGATCATTTGCGCTGAGCTAACTGTTGGTTTGGCTTGTGCTACTGTAAATGTCCGGAGAGAAGATCCACCTGAGCGAATCACAGATTAACTAGATATCTGCCCTAATTATTCACTTAGTCACTTAACCCCCTTTATAGACAAACTACACCGGATGTTTATTGTTTTATATACACTTGTTGATTTAAACAAATATATATATTACAAATATTAAATGGTCTATAATTGCAATTCTTTTTGAAATTTTATAAAAAGATTTTGCTGAAAATACAAAAGTTGGTGCATGACTGCCATCTACTGGACTGGAGTGTAGTGGAGAAGGTTGGCAGGAACCAATATATTTATAACTTTGTTCAAGATATGACATTTAAACAATCTACAACACAAGTTATCCAGCAATTTTAATGCTTATTATTAAAAAAAAAAAAAAAAAAAAAGGTTGTATTTGGCCCCCAATCTGGATATCGTGAGTTGCAAGCCGAGGACTTGGAGAGAGCTGATTGGGTGAGCTTTCTCAGCAGGGTGGGATTATGCAAACCCTCAACAGTGCATGAGCGAGGAGTTCAAAAATATGCGGTCAACTGGAGTCAGGTGCGTGTTTGGGAGGAAACATGTGATAGTCCTCAGCCTGATTGAGTAGTACCCTTAATGTGGGAGACGACTAGTGATGGGTGGAAATTGGATAGAACTAAATTAGGGAGAAAATCTGGAGGTAAAAAAAGAAATAGGGCTACTTAAAAAAATAATAAAACAGGCAGTATATACTGTACAGTACATTTACATTTAGGCATTTGGCAGACGCTCTTATCCAGAGCGACTTACATTTTTATCTCATTGCACATCTGAGCAGTTGAGGGTTAAGGGCCTTGCTCAAGGGCCAAACAGTGGCAACTTGGTGGTTGTGGGGTTTGAACCTGGGATCTTCCGAACCGTAGTCCAACGCCTTAACCACTGAGCTACCCCTGGCCCCATGAGTACATGAGTTCCATTGAACAGAATCAAATTGAAAATCATAATGCACAAATATTGAATCAGATCAATAGTCCACCCAGGATTCACAGATCTAGGAATCATCTGTACAGTATATACTTCCGTACTAGTGTGTGTATACAGTAGTTACGAGGCGTGCATGTGGAAAAGCTGCAATTCCAAGCTGTGCAACCTTTTATTTTACTTCCATGACGCTTTACCAGCAAAATGCAGTTTTCAAGCTTTTCAGATTATACATTATGCACAAAATCACATACACATGCATATAAAATGCATAGAACAAAGATTGTACCTGAATATGGAGGGGAAAAAATGAACACAAAGATCATTCTTTTGAAAAAAAAAAAAAAAAAAAAAAAGGACATTTGCAGCCCTTGCCTTGGAAGGGAAAAAAAAGAATAAGGGAAGAGATTTTATATTTGCAGCGTCCTACTTTCTTTCGGAAACACCGTCCAGACATCCCCTGCAGAGACTGCTTAATTTTAAACTTCTCCATTGTCTCGGGGCCTCGAGAATGACCTGTAAAGTGTTTTTTTTTAAGTGTTCCATAGAAAAAGGGATCTCCTACTTCATGATACATACAGTAACACACCTGAGCGTGGACTCGAATGAGGGCAGTGTACGATGCTTTATTAATTTGGTTTTGTTTTTTGCATGTTCTAAACTGGCATGATTAATCACAGCTAAAGCTCATGAGATAACCACAACCCGGATTAGTCACCTTCCTGTGCAGAGCCTTGAAAGTGATGGAGTATGCGGTAATTACTATGCAGCCATGCGTGACACACACACACACACACACTGCTGGAGATTTGCCATTTGTCTCACGTTTTAGTGCATATTTTTTTAAGATTAAAAAAACTAATAAACACTAATGCCATCCGCATCTTAGCCAGAAGTGCCAAGGACCCCGCTGCTCCCAAGTAATTATTTCCAATAATTTTTCTTCCCCCCTGAAAAGGTAGTTACTGTCAGTACGGTCTGTAATTACAACATGAAGGGAATACAAGCAGTAGCACTGCATTAGTTTAATGACTGACTTTGAAAGGGATCTCAGAATCAAAGAGAAAATGTCAACGGACAAGATCAAAATCTAGACATGAGGAGAAAAGAAAAAGAAAGAAAATATTAAATTCCACTATGTTGTTTACCTCCGAGTCTATCTGAGGGTCGGTTTCAGATCTACCAGAACTTGGATCAGGATAAAAGTCTCATTGAAAATGAAGGACTTGTGTGAATCTCTGGAAAATGGTCCAACTTTATCATATACAGTACTGTGCAAAAGTATTGATTCCCCTCAATTGCTTCCAAAGATTAAGTCTTTCTTGGATTTTTCTTGAAGACTTCTCTAGGCTCCCTGAAGGGCTTTTTGGGTCTCATTTTCAGTCCAGCCTCTGAGCAGTTTCAGATGAACATTTTGTTTGTCAAGTCACACAGTGACCTATGAATCATTCTAGCACAAAAACACACTTAAATCAAGGCCAGTGAGAAACCGGTCAGATGACTGATGATCAGTTTACTGCTGATGCTGAACGCTGAGTGGTTGGAACAGACGAGAGGGGAAACGAGGCTGCTGCTGAGGTTTTTACAACAACCACTTCTTAAATTGTATCTTTAGGCACTTAAAAGCCTGTCACCGTAAACCTACATCATTTCATTTAATATGGAGAAATGGAGGCTCAAAATCTTTGCACAGTAATCAATATTGTTTTTTAAACGATACGATTCTCTAGGAATGCATGAATCTTTAAAAGGAAATTATGGACAAACCAAAATATCCCACATGGAACATATTCTGAAATACGTCACATATTTCCATTTCGACCAATGTATGGTTAAGCGCTCTGTGAGACAATATTTTCTTAATTTGCTTTATATTGATTTGTTCAAGAAGCACAGTCAAAACAGCTTAAATATAAAATTGATTATAAAACCATTAGAATTGTTAAATTGAATGAAACAAAACAAAGAATTTTTTTTTTTTTTTCAACAATTAGCTAGTTGTGTCACATGTGCTACTCACGCACTCCACCATTTTGCAAATAATTGTCATGGGTACATAAATTCATAGACTGTCATATGCATGCAGTAGGCTGTTTATTGGATGTCAGTCACCGAGTTATCATCTCTTAGCTAAATAAAAAAAAAAAGTATGCTACTTTAATTAGAAAGTACTTTGATTAGAAAATTCTTCCTATTTTGGACCTTTTATCATTCACCCTGTAACTAACTGGTCTGACTTACCATAATGCATTGGTAGATTTATTATTATTATTATTATTATTATTATTATTAATGCAATAGATTCTGTATATTTATCTATCTGTAAATGTTTTTGCTGCAAATCTGAGAGTTATACTGATTCACACCAAACTCAAACAAAATAATCTAGATCAGCCGAGTAATAACATAGTGATCATGACTCGATCGACATCCCGCACATGATTCACTATTACCAGGACTCGACAAAAATCAATTTGCATTCTCCCTTATTCTTCTCTTAACCTTGCAGGCACTCCACGAGACCCACGAAGCATGATCTTAAGTTCTTCAAACCATTGTGTGTCACACAATCCATTCCACTGCATTCCATTTTGAATCCCGTCATGCTCCAGAGCGTCAGAGTGCACAGCTCTGAATCGTATTGAAGAAATCGATTGATGCTTTAAATGTATCTTTTATACGTTGCGCCGTTTATCATGTATGCACATCAAAGAAACGTATCCTTTTCAAAGCAGGCGGAACAGGACGCCTGGGAAAACATCCAATGCATGTGGTCAAACGTTCAATTTGTGCTTTTTATAATTATTAGCTCTGACGGTGGAGAAACAGTCATTTCGTGGAGCATTTTTCACACACCGTATGAAGAAACGAAACAGTCTGCATTAGGGGATGATGCAAGAGGGCGCAATGGTGTATGATATGTACTTAAGATATGTATTTATATGCAATGATCTATTATTAAAAATTAATAATGCAAAATGGCTCTTACAACTTAAAACCCTACCAATCATGTTCATATTCATGTTCCAATAAGTTAAGTATATGTGTGTATTTCTCCTTGGTATGATGTTCCAAGAGGTTCACAAAAATTCCAGAAATCTGTAATATATAGAAACCTATATATAGAGGGTTCTTGCGACTAGTGTCAAAAGATTCTCATCGACATCCTAAAGGATTGTAGTTTCACAAAGAGATGATGCAAAACTAAATACATAAAAAAAAATAATTAAGTCTCTGGAACACTAAATTCCACTGCATTCAATAATTTATTTTCTTTGATACATTTGTGCCACTTTATATGAAATGTCATCTTCCTCCTTACTGACCTAAAATGAATGGGTTGATACTAGTATGATTTTGAAAGATAATTATACTGATAAAATACATCATTAAAATATAAATATAACATACTGTGATAAAACATAACGTGAATCCCTGCTTGTGGTTGTGGGCCTCCACAGCTCCGAGCTTTCTGAGGGTGTTTTCTGGAAGATTTGTGTGCTTTGCATCCCAGTGGAAAGCAGGACAGGAAGTGATGAATGTGAAGCGAAATGCTAGAGAACCTCAAAATACATCAAAATGCCATTGAGAATCAAATTTGGAGCATTACCAGTGTAGAATCTCCCTACACAGCACAATAGAAGGAACTGCAGGCATAAAAGCACATACGCACAAATATACTGCATACGGGTATATAGATTATTGTTTTTATGTGCAATAAGCAGGATGGTGGCACTTCTGCATCATCCATCTGCAAAGATGGCTAACAAGCACATGCAGGTAACAGATTACACACCAATGACTCATGCTGTAATTGAGTGCAAGAACGATACAGCAGGTCAACTCCTGAACAGAAAAATTATTAGTGACATTTACAGTCAGGACACGTTTATAAAAAAAAAAAAAAAAAAAAAAAAAAAACGATATTGTAACTAAAGTGAGCAAAATGGAAAACTCACTGAGAAAAGAAGCACTAAATTGTTCAGGTCAGAGCATTTCATTAACCTTATCATAAAAGCAGTGGAAGTCCGGCTGAGCAGAAATCTGTGGGAAGACCACAGGGTCAACCCTTAAACGACTTAGCAATTACTTGAAATGCATTGCTGGTTTCACTTGGTCCTAACCTGTCCCCTTCTGCATATGCCCAACAGTATCATACCTGCCCTGCAATTTAGTGCAAACAGAACCTGCCTCGAACTGTATCTGCCCAACTACAGTACCAAATCTACACCCAATTCACTTGTCTGACTACACAGTATTCCAATCTGCCCCATCTGTGCTGAGGATATTGCACAACTTGAAACTTGACACTTTTGTACAGTATCTATCCCAATACCATCAAATGCAATGCTTCCCCTGGCTGTTTGAACCAAACAACAAAACATAGCTACTGTACCATGGCTCCAGAGATCATCATATCCTTGTTCACTATCCCTGCTACATTCTGATACCTTGCTAGAATGCACCTAATGTATTGTATCAGTACAACAAAATCTGCCATTGAATTGCGATCAGTGATTAACCTGTCCATACCGTACCTGTTAGACGCCATCCTAATCTACTCCTGTTGTGTCAGGCCGATTAACCCAATCTACAGTATATTAGACTGTTTCTGACTAGTAACTTAACCTACAGTACCTTTACTACAATATATGAAAAAAGGAGTTTGTGGATGTCAAATTTCCTTTCACTGGACCTCAGTGTGCCAAATCTGGAGGAGTAAAATTGCCTCATACTGTCCGCAAATGGGCTGCATAAACCCTCACACATCAACCCCATTGGACAGCTTTAGGATCATTTGGAATGTAGACTGGAACCCAGGCCTCTCACTGAACATCAGTTACTGACCTATCTAACGGTGGCTAAAAGGACAAGAAAAGCCCCATATTGATACTCAACATCTGTTGGAGACTTTCCCAAATGCATTACATTTATTAAAACAGGAAATGATAGAACCTTACCCTTACTGTACAGCACCAGTACAACAGCATAGGAACGATCATTTTCCAAAAAAACAAACCAACTCCCTACTATATTCATCTAACAAACCTCCATCTACTGTATCTGCCCAACCACCAAACAATCCCTACAAAACCAAACCTTCGCTTTATATACAGGTACCTGGCCCAACAACTTTTAATTCACATATCCAGCAACAAAACATGCCTCAGATATATCTGTTCAACAATCAAACCCATTCATCTTCTGTCTACTTCTGCTACTCTTACTGTAACTGTTTGGTGGCACTCCAGCCACCTCAATCACAAAAAAAACTGCCTATGCAATATCTAGTCATTCACAATGCAAACCTTTCTTTACTCTTTCTGCTACACATGCGTCTCTTGACCAGTAAGATAACCTCAAACTCCACATTCCCCTGCTGTAGAACTGTACAGTGAGACTAACCATATTAATATTGGAACAACATTTCCAAAATATGTCAAGCCTCAACCAAATTTCCAATGGAACATTCATTAAAACCAGACATACTGTATGAAGTGTGGTTATACATGAAGGAAAAAAAAGAGAAAAAAAAACAGGTTACCCATCTATTTTATAATCCTCAATGAGTTCATCAGAGGGACAACCCATGTTAGATGTTTTGGAGATAAAGTCAGAGAGGCCAGATTGAGGTGGTTTGGACATGTTCAGAGGAGAGATGGTGAATATATCGGTAGAAGGATGCTGAGGTTGGAACTGCCAGGCAGGAGGTCTAGAGGAAGACCAAAGAGGAGATTTATGGATGCAGTGAGAGAGGACATGAAGTTAGTTAGTGTGAGAGAAGAGGATGCAGAGGATAGGGTTAGATGGAGGCAGATGATTCGCTGTGGCGACCCCTGAAAGGGAACAGCCGAAAGACAAAGAAGAAGAAGAAAGAAGAAGAATTACAATATGAAATAAACACAGTAACAACACTAGAAAGGGGATGCTGCAAGATTTTGAAGAAGTTGGTCTTTTTAACCATTTGATGACTATCGGTCACTTTATGGCACCATTGCCTTCTATGCTCTCCTATCGTTGAACATTTTTAATTCTTCCATGGATATGTTTGTATCGACCTTGATTATGTCCATCCAACATGTTTTTTTCCTTCCTCCTCTTCTCATCCCACTGACTTTGCTGAGCATTAATGTTTCCAGGAAAGTAACTCAAAGCACGTGACCAAAGTATGAGGAGCTGCTGCTTGGTGATGTTGCCCTCTAGCAATATTTTATGTTTGACTTTCACTAGGATCATCTTATCTGATCAATGACGTCCAGACTACAGTATGTGCAGCATTTGCCTCCAATACCATCGCTCAAAAGCGTTGATTTTCCTTCTATCTGCCTGAGCGACCAGCTGGCAATCGGAAAAACGACGGTTGAATATTTAGATCGTCGTTGCGGTGCTGACATCTTTGCTTTTTTTTTCTTCCAGATTATAAGATCTATTGAAGACTTAATGGTTCCTGGGAGTTTAGCCTCCTAGCACAGACTGGCATTACACAGCAATATTTATCACAGGACTTGAAAGGGAAATGATTGCTAATAGATATATCTTTAAGCTAAATGAGCCAGGAAAGCTTGGGCAGCCACCGGATGTCAGTAGTAAAGGCAGGAGTGAATTAGCTGCATACAAAGCTGAGCTGTTCAAGGCTTACTGAAATTTATGTTTACAAGCCAGTATTTTTTGGCACAAACCAGCATGATAGCACGGTTACTGGAGGTGAAGATGAGCCAGAGGTCTGATACAGCTCTGTTCTACTTGAGGACGATGAGATTCACCGAGTTATGAAGATATAACAAGTAGACTGAGACAGGGTCAGGTGGTGAGTATGATGGTGAGTACAGATTAGACTAGGGAAACACACACACACACACACACGCAGAGAGACGCTCGAATCACGGCAGCCATTTTGTGCTCCACAGTGCGCTAATGCTGCAGGCAGCTGACTGTCTGCCAACGCTCAGTTGATGTAAGCAAGAAAACTAAGGAATCAACAACAACACGATTAAGTGATGTTTACCGGATTAAATGCCCATATTTTGGTTATTTTACTTATTAAAAAAATGCCAAAGGTATTTATTTGCACTGTCTGTGAGCGGAGAGAATTTTCCATGTCAAGGAGAGGTAAACACATAGCAGGGAAGAAGAACTGTTCCTTTTACTCTGCTCCTCTCGCTCACATGGCATCAATGGTGTATTGTAACGATTAACAAGCACTACTGCTTTTAAGCAACCACTTACAGTACATGCAAAAGAATCACTCCTACCTACAGTATAAGGATTCAGGATGCTGACTCACATTCTTTTATATGTACTGAAGCAAAGCAAACTTAAATACATCAATTTGGCCATTTATATATATATATATATATATATATATATATATATATATATATATATATATATACACACACACACACATATATATACACACATATATACAAATATACACACATATACACATATACATATATACACACATATATATATACACACATATACACATACAGTGGTGTGAAAAACTGTTTGCCCCCCTCCTGATTTCTTATTCTTTTGCATGTTTGTCACACAAAATGTTTCTGATCATCAAACACATTTAACTATTAGTCAAAGATAACACAAGTAAACACAAAATGCAGTTTTTAAATGAGGGGTTTTATTATTTAGGGAGAAAAAAAATCCAAACCTACATGGCCCTGTGTGAAAAAGTAATTGCCCCCTGAACCTAATAACTGGTTGGGCCACCCTTAGCAGCAATAACTGCAATCAAGCGTTTGCGATAACTTGCAACGAGTCTTTTACAGCGCTCTGGAGAAATTTTGGCCCACTCATCTTTGCAGAATTGTTGTAATTCAGCTTTATTTGAGGGTTTTCTAGCATGAACCGCCTTTTTAAGGTCATGCCACAACATCTCAATAGGATTCAGGTCAGGACTTTGACTAGGCCACTCCAAAGTCTTCATTTTGTTTTTCTTCAGCCATTCAGAGGTGGATTTGCTGGTGTGTTTTGGGTCATTGTCCTGCTGCAGCTCCCAAGATCGCTTCAGCTTGAGTTGACGAACAGATGGCCGGACATTCTCCTTCAGGATTTTTTGGTAGACAGTAGAATTCATGGTTCCATCTATCACAGCAAGCCTTCCAGGTCCTGAAGCAGCAAAATAACCCCAGACCATCACACTACCACCACCACATTTTACTGTTGGTATGATGTTCTTTTTCTGAAATGCTGTGTTACTTTTACGCCAGATGTAACGGGACACGCACCTTCCAAAAAGTTCAACTTTTGTCTCGTCGGTCCACAAGGTATTTTCCCAAAAGTCTTGGCAGTCATTGAGATGTTTTTTAGCAAAATTGAGACGAGCCTTAATGTTCTTTTTGCTTAAAAGTGGTTTGCGCCTTGGAAATCTGCCATGCAGGCCATTTTTGCCCAATCTCTTTCTTATGGTGGAGTCGTGAACACTGACCTTAATTGAGGCAAGTGAAGCCTGCAGTTCTTTAGATGTTGTCCTGGGGTCTTTTGTGGCCTCTCGGATGAGTTGTCTCTGCGCTCTTGGGGTAATTTTGGTCGGCCGGCCACTCCTGGGAAGGTTCACCACTGTTCCCTGTTTTTGCCATTTGTGGATAATGGCTCTCACTGTGGTTCGCTGGAGTCCCAAAGCTTTAGAAATGGCTTTATCACCTTTACCAGACTGATAGATCTCAATTACTTTTGTTCTCATTTGTTCCTGAATTTCTTTGGATCTTGGCATGATGTCTAGCTTTTGAGGTGCTTTTGGTCTACTTCTCTGTGTCAGGTAGCTCCTATTTAAGTGATTTCTTGATTGAAACAGGTGTGGCAGTAATCAGGCCTGGGGGTGACTACAGAAATTGAACTCAGGTGTGATAAACCACAGTTAAGTTATTTTTTAACAACGGGGGCAATTACTTTTTCACACAGGGCCATGTAGATTTGGAGTTTTTTTTCTCCCTTAATAACGTAAAGCTTCATTTAAAAACTGCATTTTGTGTTCAATTATGTTATCTTTGACTAATAGTTAACGGTTTTGATGAGCAGAAACATTTAAGTGTGACAAACATGCAAAAGAATAAGAAATCAGGAAGGGGGCAAATAGTTTGTCATACCACTGTACATATATACACATATATATATATATATATATATATATATATATATATATATATATATATATATATATATATATATATACACACACACACACACACACATACAGTAAAATATCTATTCATACAGTACATTGGAGGACCTGTCTAAGAAAATTATTTTCTGTCTGCCTGTCTGTCATGCCAGATCACGTCCCATCACACGAAACATTTGCAGTACTTTATATCTACCTCACGCTTAATCTGCACTATAAGTGAAATTAAAATGTTGATGTGTTAAAAGTGATATTATGAAAATGTATGCAACAGATTTAATAATCTACTTTAAAATAAGCTACTAATGCGCTACTTGCTTAATGTAGACAAACCCAGCACCAAGAGATATTAATAAGAAAGGCTAAACTTAATATTTTTTCTAGGATTAGTTCAGGATAGCACTAAAGTGGTACTGTATAAGTGAATTACAGTATTAAACTCTGGAGTCGTTTTAAGATAAAACTTTTCCTTTATCCGCCAATGACAAAAAAAAAAATACAACTTGGCATAAACAAGGCTGTCAGGGTTCTGCTGTACAGTAAGACAGACCGACGTATACATGGAATTCAACCTGAAATAATAATATTACTAATTACAATAAAGCTAATTAGATTATTCTTAACTTTAAACTTTTTTTTTCCATTAACAACGGGTACTTATGCTTGACCTTAATACTAGCAATAATGTTTTGTTATAAATAAGAAAGAAAATACTGTTCTGGAGAAATATTCAGAGACAAATTGTCATCATTTGGTTACCCCATTATTACCACAAAGAGGGGCTATAATAACATGGTTTTATCCCATTTACACCACAGTAGCCTTTCAACCCAAATAGAAAAGTGCATTCCAACACAAATGTACTTATTTTCCACTTACCCACCAACGAGTTGCTATGAAAAGTAATAAAGTGATGCATTAAAATAAACTAGAACAATTGTCAGGGCTGCTGTTACAGAAAAGCAATCAACACCTTCCTACTTATCAGATTCAAGAATTCAACAGTGCTGGAGTATAACCCCTTTACCACCACTACTCTAAACCCTATCATCCGGAGATAGCAAGTTCGAATCCTGGGTGATGCTGTAGCCTCTCGCAGCCAGGGGCATAAAGCGAGAGCTGATTGGCCAAGGGATAGTGCGCACTTAGCGCTCTCAAATCAGTCACAACTCTACAGCCAATCACGTGCGTCTGTGAGCTCATGCAAGCGTAAGGAACAGATGGAGAGATTTACAATACCCAGAAACCCACATTTCAGACCGAGATGGTTATCTCTCACTAAATAGAAAACTTGGGAAGGCAGAAAATGACCAAGGCATCATTAGCGACATAATAATGGAGGTTGTATCTGGTTGAGCGGAGAGAACTGTCCAGTCTGTGGCAATGGAAAAAAAAAGAAAGCGAGTGCAAGTTTCAACCCCCGCAGCCTCCATTTTTCCCTCAAATTAAGCATAAAGAGGGCAAACATTGCTTGGCTTTGAATCGGGATGGACGGCTCCAGCCTGTCACACAGCTTTTAGCCATGCTGCGAAAAGAGAACTGGTTAAAACCTGCCAAAACTGGAGACGAAACTATTAATTTCAACGGAAGACAGGGAAATGGTATATTTAAAACCGAGCTTGCTCAATTACAAAATCATTTTTCAAGCAAACAAACGCACAGTTATAGAACTCACCCGTTCAGGATAACCTTGGATTCAACAAAAGCTCTTGTTTTAAGCTTAACAAACAAAATCATGATTGAAAGTAACCTTGAGCTCTTGTGTCAAGTCAGATCATTGGACATTCCTCTCAATGTATTCCAGTATTTGTTTTGAAATAAAACAATGACTCTAAGGATAAGGGTTTAGGATTTAATTAAAGGCTAACAGTCTATTGGATGAGAAGTATTGTATTGAAAGAAAAAAGTCCGATTACAGAAACACGTGCATTCATGCTCACACTTGTGTTCTCATTATATATGATTAATTTCCAAATGACGACGTCTTTTTTAGCTGTTCCGACATGGCCGGAGGGCTTGGTGTTTTTGCAGTAACATCACAAGCCTTATTAACTTCAAGAAAGAGAGCGGCTGGCGAGGAAACATCTTCATAGCTGGTATAATAAATGATAACGGACGAAAGAGCGCCTGCTAAATGTGCCGTGCGCTAAAAACCAGTAACGCAGCTTGTGAGCTTGCATTAGGATTTTTTTTTTCACCATATAAAGAGCGCCATTACTTATGACCCGACCGAGGGGCTACTCTGATGCTCTAGACTGCTTTTTTGTTTTTAAAGGTCTGATGAATGCAGTTGAAGTTATGAGAAGTTGATCGAGGAATCTATATACTGTATAAATAATAAACATTGCATTGACTTTTGAGATTTGAAGCTTTTATGAATTAGTCTTTTTATATGTGATTTCGAGAATATATTTTCAAGAATGGACTGCAAAAAAGACCTTAAACAAATTACGAAAGCTATTCACTGCATGGTGTCCAGAAGGAAAAAAAAGAAAAGTTATATTTGTCCAGTTATTCTCAAGGTGGAGGAGTGGACGATAGTTCTAGACCTTATTTCTTTCTCTCTTTCCTTTCCTCTGTCTTTAATGATGTCTCTCAGGGTTGGAGTCAGACCAAGCTCCGGTGAGAGATCCTTAAACCAGGCTAGCATCTGTATCTCAGTTCCCACTAGCGACATGCAGCTCTGTCTTTCTGGATGAAGACATTAAACATGAACGCGCGCGCACATACTGATGGGATGAATATTTCAGCGTGTAACCCAAATAATATTTTCCAGCACATGACAGAATAACCCTTCCTGCCTCTATTAAACTCAACAAAGAAAGCTTAGCAAAAAAACAAACCAAAAAACAAAGGCATGCCACTATCATAACTAGCATGAGCGACCATGTGCCACGATCGGCGACCATGAGCATGAACTAAATGAAAATCTCATTTAGCAAGACATCCGGTTTGTCTCGTCTGAAAGCCACCATGAATAAAACATACTTGCAGCTAAGAATGATAAATAAAGCAGCCGGAAAGCAAAGAAAACAAAGCGTGTTTATTAACTGGGACAGAGGCGAAAGAAGAAAAAAATAAATAAACGTAGTTCTCATGTGTCTCGTCCTACTAACAGGAACTGAAATTAATATTAACCTTAGTTAGAACAGTTGGGCAAAGAAATGTTCATTGTTTTTAACTCCTAATACATCAGTACATTCCAATGAATCAGACATACTGTGGCGTGCTAATGCCGCTAACGCCTAGGTTAGCAAGTGTCAAATTTTGGTGATTTTTTTTTTTTTATATTAAGATATTAAGAAAACAGATGCTTACAACTATGTTATTTGTGAACATGTACAGAATGTAACAGACTCAGAATTTTATGTCTTGACATTCTTGAAACACGGTGCCAATCCATTGCAGTGCACACAGAATGCTTAGCATCGTCGCCGTGCACCTCCAAGGTCCGGGTCCAATTCCGATACACACACAGGAAAACAGACAACCTGCAGGAAACTCATCAAGCACAGGGAGAACATGCAAACTCCATGCACACAAATCAGACCCCAAGGTGGGAATAGAACCTGCACCATGGAGATGCAAGCCAACTGTACTAACTACTATGCCGCCATTCCGCCTGCACATGGGTCGTGGGGTAAAATTCAACAAACCAAAAACTACAGTACGTCTTGACAGCAAATGCCACTTTCATTTCAAACCACAGCGGACCATCCGATCCACACACAACCTAGCACAGGTTTTACGCTTGATGATCTTTCTGACACAACCCTCACATTTTTCTAACTGGTCTTGGGACAAGAACTGCATGCAGTGGCTGGAGGACGATGGTGGGCTTGAACATGCATCCTCAGATACTCAAATCAACTCCCCTAACTCGACATCTTTATTGTACCTGCTGATTGTACCAGAGTGATAATTGATTTCTAGCTAGCAAGCTGACAATGCAATACAATAAACTCATCAATTATCCAATAAATCACTGCACTTCCAGTATGATTAACAGACGTATTAGCCTCAGGCAAAATGTAATTCAGGGAAAATGTTAGTCTCATGACATCGTAGACACACCTACTGTAATAGCCTGCAGTCAGTGACATCATCGGTTGCTTTTAAATGGTCATGATCCATTTGTAAAACACGACGCAAACAATGGAACATCGATTCGGTTAACCGTATAGACATTTTGTTTCTTGGAATACTGTTTTCAGTTTGCTAATTCAGCAGAATGACCATGCTAGTTCGTTACTCCTGTTGCAGTTTTTTTTTTTGTTTGGTTTTTTGATGACATCAGCTGTCTATGATGAGTTTGGAAAGTGAAGGATTATAGCGTACAGTACTTACAGTACATGCAAAGTGCTTCACTTATTATTTTGCCCTTTACACCACTTAATGGAAATATTTCTATAGTATTGTACAATGTCACAGTATGTATGCGGCATTAATTAAATATCATCGTGTACTGTATGTTGAAACTCAGTTGCTTATCTGGCTATATGGGTAGAACAAATCCACTTAAAACAAAAAAAAAAAAAAAAACTTTTACAGTTGCTTCGCACATCAAGAAGCTTTTTTCCCCCCCTTTTAAGTCATGATATTCAAACGAGCGGAACCCATACAAATTCAAGCAGGAGGGCACACAAACATGCAGGCAATCAACAACATGCTTCGCCTAGTCATTATGTTTGCCGAGAGAGCGTAATGGATTCATTAATCCCGAATGAGTGTTTGGTTTCATCACAGACAAACCCTAATGATCCCACTAGTATCTATTCAGCTGGCTTTTACTATCTCCCAAACCCCTCCTACATACACACAGACATCCATAAACACACAATCTGCTTTTCTGATCGTGTTTCAATCTCCATGGGAAGAAACTGTATAAAAAAAAAAAAAAAAAAAAAAAAAAAAAAGTGTCACTCGGAAAAACACACTCTTACTACGTATACTGTACATCTCACATTCCTTTACACTGAGCCAGTCATTCCCTCTGTTGATTACACAACACACTGAATGTCACACCTGATTAGTGATTACGCACCCAAGCCATCATTTGGACTTCATGCATATTCATGAGTCATCGTCTCATTTGTCTAATTGCAAAGGTCAGGAGGTGGAGTCACTGCTCATTCGAACCAACACACTCTTCCACCAAATCGAGGGGAGTAAAAGGTACTGCTTCATGACACTGTGGCCGGCTGTGAGGGTGTGGAGTGCAGCAGCTATACAACCACACCCATACACACACACACACACACACACACAAGCACAGCTTGCAGCACATTTGATTCTGTCAGCATTAAGGCCCGGGTCTTCTTATTCCTCCATTTCATACAGCGGGCTTGATATCGTGTTTCAAACCATTATCAGCAAAGCTTGGCCACAGGGAGAGTTCTGCCATCCTCTACATCCACCCATCATTGTGTGCCCTTCCCTTGTGCACCCCACACACTCTCTCTCTCTCCCACACACACACAGAGTCTGCTGCAGAGGCAATGCCATTTCAGTTGCACAGTCACGGTAGAAGAGGTGCATCCCACTCCCTGAGAGCTCATCTCTCTCTCGCTCTCTCTCTCTCTGTCTATTACCGTTCTCCAGACAGGTTAATTCCGCTTCACTAAGGACAAACGGCCACTGTCCGTGCCGATGATTATAGCTATACCAAAGCGTGGTCACTGTCACACTACTTGATTGCAGGAAGCCTAGCACGACTTCATCACATAATTTTGCAATAAAACTGCTTTTCCTTAAACGGCCCTAATTAAGTCGCACCATCTATACAGTCTTCTGTCATGGCACTGAATATGCTTTAACCCAAGAGAAATAAAAGGGCATGATTCGTTCAAATGCATGTCTTTGGCAAGGATGGTTCACCAAGTCAGGTGGCAAATACAGTAACATTCTCTTCCCCCCCCCCCCCCGAAAATACAGCCGTAACCGCTGGTTGATTTCCTCCACAGCTTTGAGGTTTATGTAGTATAATATTTCACGCTCCTGCGATATTAAGTGTTTGCTTTAAACTTGTTCACCTACGTGACCTGCTGTAATTCTAGGTTACATCAGAGTACTGTTAAATTCTGGTTTCTCTGAATGAGTACATCTCTGAATATTAAATTTTTCATGCCGTTATTACAGTCAAAATGTTGCTAGTCAGCCAAGATTTTTTTCAAGCTCACGTCACAAGGTTTAGTTTTGTTATCCCAACATCTTCACCTGTACAGTACCATCTTTCTTACCATGATTTGGTTCGTTTGCTTATTTTGTACATTAAGTCCCTTAGATACAAACATTAGAGTTACGTTACCTTGATTTACTGTTATTATTTGATTACTTAATGCTATACGTGTTATTTCATTGTTTTTAAAAAGAAAAATCCATTATTGTTCTAGAATGTAAAAAATAAATCCGAACTTGTGTCCAAACTTTTGACTGGGACAGTAATTACCCTGTACAGAAGAGTTACAGAGGCAGGGCGTGTGACGCAAGAATAATACTCATGCAAAACATGAAAAAGTGCTCCGTTTTTCAAAAACAAGAAAAATGTTACATTATGTTCAATTGCGGAAGTTGTATGTAATGACCGTGCATCCTCTGCGAGTGCTTGTGGTGGAGTATGTACAGTAGCTGGTACTCATAAGCAGCACCAAGCAATAATGGTGGGGGGAAAAAACGAAAACTTTCAAAAATGGAGCAAGATGAAAAGATGCCAGACATTGCTCAATTCTTTTAACATGAATAACCAACGTTAGTTTTATACTGTCTATAGCCCATTATGTTAGTATGCTAGTACCTAGACACTGTTTGTTGGACTTACAAACAAATTAGACTTAGGAACGAGCTCTGTTATAAAATTATAACGAAATCGGCCAAGTTTACTATTTATTTAAATATAAATTTCTAAACCAATAAGATCAAATAACACCAAGTTATTATTATAACAGGCTTACTTCGTCACTTATCAGAGAATGAACTAAGGCATGAGGCATCAGTCTGTAGTTATATAGCGCCACTCAGTGGTAAAAGCCAGCAAATGCACATGCCGTAATGCGGCGGCGACGTTAAATACGATGCTCCGATTTTGTAACCACTGTAGTTTCTAGTTCTCCCCGTTCTTCATGCCTTCTAACACTTTATAATTAGGAAGTTGTGTCACGCTAAAGTTACACACCCTGTCTCTGTACACATCTGGACAGGGTAATTATCGTATACGTCAAAAGTTTGGATGTATTTTTTACATTCTAAAAGAATAATGGAATTTTTTTTAAAACAATGAAACATACAGCAAGATTCAAGATTCAAGGTTCTTTATTTGTATCTTGAATCTTGCTATATGTGTTTCATTGTTTTAAAAAAAAATTCCATTATTCTTTTAGAATGTAAAAAATACATTAGATAGCATTAGATAATCAAATAACAGTAAAAACAGTCAGTTGGTATTTTAAGACATGAAGGTCAGCTGTTCTGGAACACTTCTAACACGGTTCTAATTTGAGGTGCAGTTTGTTAATTGGTGATTTCTGAGGATGGTGACTCTAAAATGAACGTCTCCTCTGGGGCAGAGGTCAGTCTTGTTCTTGCTTTCCTGGGAAGGTCTTCATGAGAGACAGTTTCATCATGGAGTTTGATGGGTTTTGCATTTGACTGTCAAACTGTCAAATACTGACAAGTTACTGCAAGAACAGTATTGTCGAATGCAAAACCCATCAAACTCCACGATGAAAGTGTTAATCGCCAAGTAACAAACAGCACCTCAGATTAGAGCCGTTATGAAGCTTAACAGAGCAGAAGTAGCAGATATACATCTCAATATCAACTGTTCCAAGGAGATTATTGTGTATTTCGGGTAAATGCATTAAATTTTACTTTTACTTTTCAATTAGAGAAGTTTTCTTGTAAGACACACATTTTGAAGGTAATCATATCGCTAAGGTTTATGAAGTATCATGTTGCACATGCACGCACACCTGTGCATTGGTTTATGAAATGGGTTTTTGCACCAGTCCACACACATGCACCCACATCCACACACGCCTGTTTAAATGCACGGTCATGCAACCCTTAATGCTTCATTACTCATTTTACAACTGACTATAGATATAAATCATTCCTTACTGATGACGTTAAAGTGCTGATGCACTTCATTTCCTCATTTAAGTTTTAGGCTCTTGTGCACACGCACATCTTTCTGTCGCAATGAACCAGTAACTGGCAGTACACTTTCCAGATCATACATCACCCTCCCCGACTACTCCCCGATGAATTTCCTGAAGTTTGTTAAAGGCTTAGAGTGAGGCAGGTACCCGGGAGTCAGGATGCCTCTGTCTCAGCACAGGTTAATGGGTGTACGAAACTGGCTTCATGAAGGGTCTCGGCACACTAATGAGGGTGAGAGGACTTCCAATGACCCGTGGAAGCCGGCACATCGCTTTTCCATCCGCTTCATCTCAAAGTAGATCTCTGTCTCGGTCTCTCACGCGCCCTTAACCTTAACTTTCTCTTCAGGTCAAATTGAGGTGAAACACAAAGTGCTATAAGAGAACTCGGAAAGTTGTAACTTTAAAAGGAAAAATAAGGTGAATTCAGTTCGCAGAGGACCTCTGAGTCACACCTGTGTGCACGGGGTACGAGGTGTCCAAAATTTGTGCAGAGCTTTCAAGCATGGCATGTTGTCTATTTGGGAAAAACAGAAATGATGGAATGGACTGAAGAAAAACAGCAGAAGTGGCCCAGCGCTCAGTGGTGGGAAAAATTGTACACTCTTCTTGTTATACGAGTAAATATGAAACCTATTAGAATGCATTATATATTGGACATAATTATACATTAATAGTTACTTTTAATAATGCTGAACTTTCACAATACAATTTTCTTCCTAATATATCTCGCATTATAGCAGCTATAAACTAGGCAGCTATAAAATGAGGTTAAAATAGGGTCCAGGGGTAGCTCAGTGGTTAAGGCATTGGACTACGGTTCGGAAGATCCCAGGTTCAAACCCCACAACCACCAAGTTGCCACTGTTGGGCCCTTGAGCAAGGCCCTTAACCCTCAACTGCTCAGATGTGTAATGAGATAAAAATGTAAGTCGCTCTGGATAAGAGCGTCTGCCAAATGCCTAAATGTAAAATACAGCTTACAAAAATAAAAAAAATTTAAAAACTATCCCATACAAAGCAGTGAAACTGGAGACTCCTTCCCTAAACTTGGTTGCACAGACTTCGCAAGTTGACGTCGCCAACTTGCCAACACACATCTGTCTGTGGGATCTGAACACACAATCATTCACCAATACCCCTTGCACATCACAAGAACTCGGCTGGGAGTTATATTGCCACATCCTCCGTACAGTCCTGACTTCACTTCAAACCATTTGGGTCAATAAAAGAGTTCCTGGGAGGCCGGCATTTCGGACGTCAAGCAGGTAGTCTGATCATATCTCTGGCGTACTGAGTTTCTACCTTGATGGTGTTCAAGCACTAGTGAAACACTAGGATAAGCGCATTAGTGTAGCAGCGGATTATATAGAGAGATAAAGGACGATTTTAACCGCGTTAGAACTGTGTGCTGTTGTTCTGCACAATCAAAAAAAAAAGTCTTGGATTGACTTGAACGCCCCTTGTGTAAAGAAGCAAGCATTTGATGCCCAGAGCTGTAAAAATGAAGCAAGAATGCGAGAGTGAAAGGCGGACGCATGAACGCAGGGTAGGAGGTCAGACCCTGTAAGTGGTGGTGATCAGAGTGTTGATGACTAGCCTGTGGCTTAATTCGCATGCGTGGGTTGAGAACCAATCTCCAGCAGAGAAAACGCTGCTCCTTGGTACCGGTCTCACTGACATCTGCCATCAGGACTGGCTGTGCCGGACTGTTGGCATTTGTCTTCATAAATAAAAGATCTCTTTTTTTTCCCCCGCTCTCTCTCTCTCTCTCTCTCTACGTGTCTTTTTTGAAGTCCCTCAGCCCTCCCTGCTGTCACCAAGATAAGAACGAGACACAGAGATGTTACTGTTCCATCAGCACACGAGCCAATTTTCCTTTTAGCTGCTGCATCCATCCAGGAGAGAAGGATATTGATCGTGGTGCTACTGATACGCCGAGGCTCTCCACTGGAGGGGAAGGAGAAGACTCTTGTACTGTATTTCTCTCGCTAAAAAGAAAGCAGTGCTTATTGCTATAGAAAATTTGCATAACAACGGCTAGTTAAGATGACGCTGAGTGAAGTGCAAGCTAATCGAGCATTAAAATAATCTTCATTCCCTGCCAGTTGAACAACCAATTTCAGCTTTGACTTCTTGACATTTTTATGTTCTGTTTGAATTTGCATTCACCATACATGTCCACAAAAAGAAAAGAAAAAAAAAAAAAAAAGAGAGAAAAGCCTTAAATTATTCAAAAGTCTCATTTACAATTCAACAGTATGTCTTAATAGTGACATTTTTGATTTAACAGGAATATACAGTATTTTTTGTTTGTAGCAGGCTCAGGAAAGAAAGGTGTGTGTGTGTGTGTGGGGGGGGGGGGGGGGGGGGGTGAGACAGACTCCATTGTGATTTTTTTTTCTATACTGAAGCCAAAGAAGCCTTAAACACAGTGGCTGCTCCGTCTCGAATCTTATTTAGCAAAACTCTAAAATGTTCTTGAAATGTCAAACATCACTCACAAGCAGAACAGCGGCACAGCAGAACACGGCCAGTGGAGGTGGTTTTGCTTCTTTTCTTTTTTTTGGCCTGTCGGATGTTTGAAAAATTGTTAGCTCACCCTTTTTTCTTTTGTTTGATACATCTATGGTTATTGTATTATTAATTATTATTTTTATTGTATTATCATCCTCCAGGATTTTTGGAGATCATAAAGTATGTGCATGTTCTGTCTAATTACAATAATTTGGTTTTGATTCTGTAATGGCATTATATAACTTTCTGCTAAACAAAAAAGTCTGCATAAACAAAACATAATGCAAGCATGCACGCTTCGAAATTATATATAATTATATAAAGTAACCTTTAAAATATCCATTGGTCACACACATAAAGGGACGGCAATATTCATCATACAGTAGATGTGACGACGACTTGGTGGTCCTACAGTAACTGTCCAGACTGGGATAACAACGTCCAGAAATATTGAGCCAGTTGACTACAAAGAAAAGGTTAATGAAAATCAATACTGATGTAACTTGAGAAACATGTGATCATCCTGTGATCGGAAATCTTTCTATTTCTATTTTCCGTAACTTTAGTCTTCATATTTTTGGTTATCAGTGCCGATCCATATGACCTTTTAAGATACAACCATCTCGACACACTCGGTTAGCGCACCGCGACTAGCTTCGCTTAAAACTTGAAAAGTCGTACATGCTCAGGAAAAAATTCAAAATGAAAAAATAAAAACCGTTAAAGGTCCCATCTTTTTACTGTATGTGAACATAGTTCTCAGAGCTCCTTCAAAAGAGTGTTTTTTCATGCTCCAACTAAAATCCTTGTCAATGCATTTTTTTCCATACTTACAATATTCCTTCATATTCACTCCTCCTCCAAATGCACCATTTCACTGTCTATGCAAATTAGCAACAAGCTGGGGGAGGGGCATGATCTTTTCAATCTAATTGGCTTGTTTAAAAAAACTGAAAAATGAAAAACAAGAAATATTTTTTTCTCGTAATCTTTTTTCTTTGTGCGCACACACACACACACACACTGGAGATGCAACTGAATGTCTAAAAATGATTACAGGTCAAATTTGCATAATAGCTCCCATTTTAAGGGTTGTTGGCTTGGGTGAACTCTTTAATTTTCTCTGTAAAGCTTCAGTGTAAAAGGTTTTAAAAAGCAATGAATTTAACCATTCAAAAGAACCCCTATTTAATCTGGAACTGTACGTTGATTCTGCTCATTTATGGACTTCTCACTTATTGGGATTGAACTACTTAACATTCACAAATGGACAAACAGATTGCATCTAAATGCTTCACCGTGCAGGTCTGTGGTTCAGGACCTGCCAGTCAGAGATGGAAATGAACTCTGCTCTTAATGATTGACTCACCAGCTTCCGCCACTCACTAGCTCTTTAAGTGCCAGATTTGAGGAAGAGTCCATTTCCTTTGACACTGCTGGGATCTACTAACTGCTTAGGCGGAGTCTGTTTTCTGTCATGATGTCATTTCGGCGTCCAACCCAAAACCGGTACAGTATATCTGTTTAGCACTTAAAATATCATCGGGTATTCTGAGATATTTTATATAAAAGAGGACGGGGATAAACTGGAACTGTGTGAATGCTGGCTCTGACAGTTTCTCATGCTCAGCTACATCGCTCCAGTTTATAACAGGTCTTAGTAATACTCCTGCACATTCCTATTTATACATTTTATACATTTTAATAATGAGCAGTGCCCTTTGTATATGTAGTGGCATGTAAAGTTTTTAGAAAGCCATGTCTCAGCAATCTGCATGATAGGAATATTCACTTATACAGTATACTGTACTGTATATTCTGTTACATCGCTAAACTTTTTTTCGGCTGACTTTACGCTAGTTGCCCTTCCTGACGCAACCGTCCCATTTTTCTTACCAAGCTTGGGACTGGCACTGCATGCAGTGTCTGAGTAGTACAGTATGGGGAGTGGCAACCCCCCCGACAGCAGGGCCTGAACTAATATCATTAATTATATATATACATTTCTAATGCATAATGGTCACTAGAGTGGACAGCTATATAAAAGGCATTACTCTGTATACAGTAGGCATACTGTATCATTGGATGCTAGTCTCGTTAATGGATGTTAATGCAAAAAAAATTTCTGAAGTTGAAAACAGTAGGTTAACTTGGTTTACAGTGTCGTGTCCTACTCATGCGCGAGAATCATTCTTCACGCTCCCAGAAGCACTCTTTCACAGTCCTGGAATATGGCCGTGCCATCACGGAAGAAAAACTCCTTAGACGTGATAACCTGGTCAATCAGTACGTTCAGGTGGTCAGCTGACTTCATTTTATTGCCAGATAACATTAGTGAGTCTCAACCTGAGTGACTGAAGTAACCGCAGATCATAACACTGTCTCCAGAGGCTTGTACAGAGGACATTATGCATGATGGGTGCATCGCTTCATGTGCTTCCCTTCTTACCATGACACGCCCATCACCCTGGAATAGGGTCAATCTGGACTAGTCAGGTCACATGTCCTTCTCTAATTATCCAAAGTCCAATTTTTATGCTTCGTAGCAAATTCAAGATATAAATATTTTTCTTACTAACAAGTGGTTTTTTTTTTTTGGCTGCACAGCTGTTTAGTCCCAGTTCTCATCACATTCTATGTGTATGGGAATGTTCTTATTTCAATATTAAACCTAGCGATGGTCATCAGTGTTGAATTATTCTTTTACACCATGCAGTTTCACTTCGTAAATCAGTTTGATATGATTCATGCCTTAAAATATCACATCTCGTATTACTAATCCACATTATTCATTTTTCCTATTTGTTGCTAATCCAATCTAAATGACAGTGTTTGATATATAATTAAAGCCTCAGGCCTGCAGAAGCAGAAGATCCTGCACTATAATTTCAGATTAAAGCACTAAATTACGGGTGAACGAGTGAGCGGGAGCTCTGCGATGGAGTAAGTTTCAATAGCAGCGTTACTAATTCTGCTGTGATGGAGCACTATAAGGAATCGTCAGACTTTTCAACAAAGGAAACCTCTTCAGCATGGCTGTGTTCACAAACCATGAATGTCTCGAACATCTAGAAGCTTTTAAAAACGTGTGATTTGAAATCCATCTTAAATTAGCGGCACCAGGACCATTGAACACGTCGCACATATAATTTCCTATAAGCATCCTTGATGTCTTTCAAGGTGGTGTTTTCCTTTTCTTCAAATAAATGGGAGCCCCAGCAGGTTCGCTCTGAACGCAGATGGCTGGATATGAAAAGTGACGGCTCACCCAAAGTGACAGGCTCTCAATCCCACTTCCCAGCGGGAACACGCTACATACAGCCTCCACACACATGGCATATAGACACCGTACAGCCTGGTGAGAGCGACTAGCAAAATCATTCATCAGCATCACTCTGAGGGCAGCGCCGGTGAGTGTGTGCGCGCACGTGCGAGTGTGTGCGCTCCCGTTTTTAATCTGCCATCTGAACCGTGAGGCGGTCGGTTGGCCGCTGTCACGGTGTGATGCCACATCCTCGGGTTCAGTGTCCCTGTGATGGATCTGCTGAGGCGATGGCGAGGAGGCGAGGACATGAAGATGGGAGGAGAGAATATAAGAGAGAAGAAACGTCCCTAATTTGTTAGAAATGATCAGAAAACGTGCTGGGGATTTGGTCATGAGTCGGTAGCGATTTCTTTTATGCACTTGTAGAAGTCCCTTGACATTAACTAATTCTGTTATTTAACAAAAAGATTGATAGATTGATGCTTAATTGATTCCGATCCATCTATAGAAATCTGATATCTATATAAATAATAAAAAATATATATTTTTTCTGTACATTGGTCAAAACCAGTCTCACAAAAATGCTGTCTGTCTGTATATCTGCATGTCTGTCCAGTTGATTGTCACAGCATCACGCAAAACTGGCTCTATAGAATTTATTAAAACTTTGCCAGTCCTTTAGTAGTTAAATCTGTGCCATAAATTAAATCCATATATGGAGTAGAAGGGATGTTACAAGTAGTTTTGTGCCAAATTACCAACAGTTTTTTCAGAATAATATAGCGCTTTTTTTGCCCTGAAAGTGGTCCCTTTACTTGTCACTCAGCAAGAGCCAATCCACATGATAGTTTACTGTAAATATAACTTACCGTAAGATATTCGACCTTACAAAATGTTAGTTCTTTGTATTTATATGTTAGACAGAGAGTTCAGCTGTACAGAAAGACAGTCATGTACAGTACGTGGCCTTCAATGTAAAACATCATCTCTGATTACACTAAAGCTGATCAGTTTACATTATTTTTAGCTGAAAATGTTTTAACTATTTATAAACACTGCGCCATCAATAACCAATTTTTTTGTCTTAACTTCTGCAGTCATTCTCTATACCGTTTATTCTGTACAGGGTCATAGGAGGCCTAAAGCCTATCCCAGGGGACTCAGGGAATGAGGCTGTGTTAGCCCTGGACAGGGTGATAATCCATCGTGGTTCACATAAGCACAAACACATTCACTCGCACACCATGGGGAATTTGAAAATTCCAATTAGCCTACTCGGCATGTCTTTGGACAGCAGCAGGAGCTCTTCCATACGTTTTCATCAATAGATATATCCTTACATTGGGTACTACTGGGTTTAAAGACTAACACTAACCCCCGTAAAAGATGGGGGGCGGGACAGAGACCAGTCAAGCAGTGCTGGAAGATCAGAGGGAACACGGTGCGGGGTGTGATTACAGCTGAGGGGTAAGTGGGTACCGGGACGTTTTTAGCTTTGTAGGCAAGCATCAGTGCTTTGAATTTGCTGCGGGCAGCTACAGAAAGTCAGTAGACGGAAACACACCGACACTGAACTTCATGCACACAGACCCGAAAGCAGGTCTCAACTTCGACCATGAATAAATAATAATCGATAAATAAGTTAAAGTGAAGGAATACTGGACAGTATCACAAAGTAGCTTTAAATCTGACAAACGGTTTGTTCCAATGCAGTCCAAAGTGATCTTCATGTTCAAATGTTAAGATGAATCATCCTCTGTTTAATGGCGTTCACGATACAATCTAAACAAATTTGGGAAAACAATGAAGAGTTTAATAAAAGCCTTTTACTAGAACTTACAGTAGTAATAGATAACGCATGATGGCTTGGTGTTCTTGTACAGTATGGTCTAAAGAACTCCGGCATTGAAATTCTGGGATGAGTGGGAACATGAACAGTGTGAGGGAAGACAGCCAACACCACACCATTCGCTGCTAACGCTATTACTGTACAGCAAATGGTGGTTCTTAATTGGTTGGACGGTCATGTTTTGAGTTTTGCTTAGACATGAAACATCAGACATCTTTTGATTTGCATCCATACAGTAATCCTACAAAGGAAGAGAAAATTCGAGGCATTTTGAAGCTAAAAAAAACAATCACAGGTAAGTATAGACGATGTCCACGGTTATGGTTCATTTACTTATGCGCATCAATTGTTTTCCTATTCTCAGACTAGGTGAACGTTCAGGTGAAATGGTTTCCAAAACACAATGCAATTTCAAAACCTGTCACAATTCGAGTGTTCAGAGAAGTGGATGACATTCGAAAGGCGACTCTTGTGCTGCTAAAGAGCTATGCAAAAGCCTGTAAAAAACACTCAAGCGAGAAATGGGGAAAAACAAACACTACTGCTTACGTCTTTATCCGACAAAGGATGAGCAGCTGAGTTTCGAACCTGAGGCATTACCGCAGATCGTGAAACGGTCTATTGGTTTAACAGTCACTACCGCTGAACTATTAGCAACAGAATACAGGAATGACCGTGTGTTGTAATAAATAAATTGAAAAGAATGAACGGAATTCTTTTTTTAAACGCTGTATAGCATACGGTATGTGTTTACATCTCATGGGTAAAAAAAAAAAAAATTATATATATATATATATATATATATATATATATATATTAAAAAGGAAAAAAAAGAGAGGAGAACGTGGCGCAGCACCTCCACCTGACGAGTGCTCGGAAAAAATCCTGCTCATGCCTAATCAGAGCTCGTTCATTAAATCTGATTCGCTGAGTGGCAGGAGTCCAGAATCATTATCTCAGCCTCAGAGCTGCTCATGTTTATCCTTTAGTAGTGATTTTACTGCATAAGAAACCTCAACTAAATCCGTGTGAAGTTCAAATCCAGATTAACGTGCTGCCGCTGTGTATTACTTCACTAACACCATCTACAATAAAGTAACAGGGAGCAAACTATCAGAGCATGCTGAATTTGATTTCTGGTTAATGTTAATTGCCTTGCCTAATTAACATAAAAAAAGGCTTATAAATAATCATGAGCGATTGTTTGATGCTAAGTGGAACAGGAACATGCAGTGGCCGATTGTCACGGTTTTTGACATCAATGCCTAAACTCAGCACCGCCTCGTAAGCCAACTAACGGACAGACGTTAGCAGCCAGAGCATTAGCGGATATACAGGTCGTGTTCGCTTGCTGTGTGAACGAGTCACAGCTGAACAAGCCGCATTCACACTAGACCTGGTATTAGATATGCAATATGAAAAACACGAGAGGCGTTCGAGTCAAACCGGGACTTGCGATGAAATTTCTGGTGATTGAAGGGCGTAAAACTGACTGATATATACTGTACAGACGACTTCGAGCACAGTACTGCTGTGAAACTATAATCCACAGCAAACAATATTGTTCATCTGGAATTTCCTTGGGAAGCAACAATCACATTTGAATGGTGCAAACATTTTACAGAAGCCCATGCATCCGTGAATGACGATCCTGGCCCAGGTGGCTCAGAGCACGCTGCAATTGTTCCCGTGACCATTCAGCTGTACAAACAATCACTCACCAACACCACTTACACGGTACAGAAACTGGCCTGGAAGTTATTGCCACATCCCCCGTACAGTCCGGATCTCGCTCCAAGCCACTGAAGGACTTCCTAGGAGGCCAGTGTTTCAAATGTAAAGCATGGCTTTAAATCATGGCTCCGCCGTACTGAGGAAACTCTCTACCTTCATGGTATCCAAGCACTAGTGAAACACTGAGATAAGTGCATAGCGTAGCAGGAAATTATAGAGAGAAATAGGTTACATAGCTGTATTCTGTTATTCTGCACAATGACAAGTTTAACTTTAATGCCCTCCATATATATATATAATGAGTCCTAGTGGTAAGTAAAAGGTGGCAAAACAATCTGGCTGTAATATAATTCTGAGAATTAAATAGGCTATTAAATACGATTTCTTTTTTTTTTTTAACCTTTCCCCTTTTCTTTCTTCTGTCTGTTGACTAAATACGACTCTCTTGCATCTTAACAGCAAGTTTGATAGATGAAACACTTGTGTTTGCGTGGTAACAAATGCATTTCTCTGGAATTAACACCAGCCCTGTTAAAGACGCAAGTACCGAAGATGCATGTGCTGTTTCAAATACGACAACGAGCTATTTATTTGTTACGCCCATGGCGACCAGGAGCACATGACGCTTTGTCTTCATTAGCACAGGTTTCGTTTCAGTTACAGCGATCGGGCATCAAGATCAGTCATATCGGAGATGATTATGGGCAACGCTTTGTAATAGAGATTTCATTCGTTTCAATAATGCACAGGCGCTCGCTTATGATCTCTAATTTACCCGACTTTCAATTTACTTCAATCGGGGAAATTATTGATGATGCCTCGCACCACAGTTTTCTTGCATGTTATATGTCAAGGGTATGATATGTAATCAAGATGGTCACCAAATCTTAATGAATCTTTATATATTAGATTGTATTCAAAGCTGTCAAGACAAATAAAGCCGAACATTCATCCAGGATAATTTCTTTCCTAGAGTGCCACTGCCGCTCGACAAGCCACCTCCAAGCGGTTTAACACCCAAGCACAAAAACAAACATTTATTTTATGGTGCTTGGGGCGTATTATGATGTAGCGACTAGAAAAAAAAAAAGAGCTGACCTACACGACGACAAAAAAGACCTATAAACTTCCCTAGTCATTTTGCTGGAGCTCGGCCAATCAGAGCTCAACCACAGAGCCCTCACTCAAGCGATAAATGTTAGCGAAGCTAGAAGGAAAGCACGCAGGCCAGGGATGGCGGGTAAAAATGACTCGAGTAAAGGTTTCTCATTGAAATGTGATTATTTTCTAGTAGTAAACATTGTAAAGCAGATTATTTGGACTTATCCCAGGATGTCACTAGTGCTTGGATACCATCAAGGTTGAACGTTTTCCCAGTGTACTGGAGTCATAATCTGACCGGCTGCTCCACTTGTAAAATAAGTGCCTCCCAGGAACTCCTTTAACAGTCCAAACATGTGGAAATGGCTTGGAGCGAGTGAAATGGAATGTTCTCAGGACCGACTGCAGTGGATTCAGAGTCACCTTGGCCGGGATCGTCATTCACACACATACAGTACAGCCTTCTTTCCTTCATTCACCATAAATTTTATCACAAGCCATCATCACAATAGAGGACAATAAGCTTTCATTATGACATCGATTCTTTGAAAGGCACATTTTATAGTCTTATAAAATCATGGGGGATAAAACAGGGCCAAAAACATTCACTCTAATCTTTCAGGATAAAAATTTCATTAAAAAAAATTAAAAATAAAAATCTGCAACCAGTCTCGAGAGCTAATCCGGAGCACTTTATTGCACTCTCACCCTCACAAATCTTCATTAATTAAAACTGAATTCTTTATCAAAGCATGTCTGACCAAAGCTAGATTTAATTCACTTTGTAACCGCTCATCACTCCATCTCTGGGCAGCGGTGGGAACGTTCAACAGGGTTCCTGAGGAGCACCATGCTTTCAAGCTCCTGCTGAGGAGATGTTCTCTCACCAACATCTCAGCAACGTTCCTTCTTTCCATCTACTGTACTGTGGAGAAACGGAAAAACAGACTCTTTCTTCCCCACCAGATAATTCGTCAGCGCCTACACTCGTCAATTATTCAAGTCATCCTCTACATATTGAATATGTTTCTCTTTCTCGACATTAATATTTAAGGGCTTCTTCACTCTCCGGGACGTCTCGTAAGGATAAATCAAGGTGACATTAAGTTTTATTGAGACCGTCTTGTCATGATAATGCGCTCTAATGGAGCTGGAGTTCGGTTCTTCTACTGCCATGCCTAAAACGGACATGGAAGGGCGCATGGACGGAACAAACAAATCATTGGTTTAAATACAAATTTTTAAGACAGGGGAGGATGGTGAAGTTTAAATAACTAATCACGGCATGTTGGGAAGAGCTCTAAAAATGGCTGGGGCATGGTTAATGGACGATGGTCAGTAGCTGACATTGACGAATCCATCGAAAAGAGATCCGATCTTTCTCATCAAGCGTGCGTTACTGTATATAAACAAGAGGAAAATCGATGGCCATTAAGCAGCACTCATCTCTGAAAAGGAGAGTCCTACTTCTCCGGGTTAATACGGTAACCAAATTCAGTGCCATGTCTGATCGTAACGGATAAGTGCTCTGATCAATAGGGTTCAGATTAAGTTCTATCTCAGATCGAGTCAGGCCGGGTCACAGCTTTGTCAAGTCAATCATGACTTAAAAAGTGGTGGGATTGAGGTAGGAAACCCTCTCATGTTATTTATAGTTCTATAATCCATTTATTTACATTTTTAAAAAAAGATATTGAAACAAAAGCTTCTTGGCTCTGCCCCCTTTTCCCCTGCACTTACAATTCTAGATGGTTTTGTATACAGCCAGTAATCAGATACTACAAGTGCTCCAATCTAATTGGTCAGTAGGAGTAGTTGATTAATTTTCTATAATGGCAGGTCTGAAATCAGCTCCAAGCTTGTATTAAATTGCTCCTTGTAACAAGTTATCCTTTCTATACTGTAGTAAGAGCTCATTCACATAGATATGGTCACAAGTCTCAACTCTCTTTGTACCAGTCAAAGGTCAAGCCATAATTACATTTCCTGCGCCAGGAAAGCTATCAGAATGGAAGACAGGGTTTTTTTTTTATTGTTTTTTGCTTGTTATCCTCAAGAAGAAACAACACATCTGGTCTTGCTATGATTGAAAAAATTAGAAGCGAGGTGGTAAAGTAACTTTCCTCTATGTCGGGCTGCATTACATCACACTCGTGTAGTCAACTAACTAAATCTGTGTGTGATAACTAATCTGAGACTTACACACAGTGTAGAGCCCGTGAATGATCAACAGCTGGAACTTTACCGCTCCAAAACACACATCTGTTTTCTTCCAGTGAAGTGAATGTATAACACACTGAACATAAGCATAAGGCTCAAGAAGACTATTTTCCTGACAAGAAAAAGCCAAGCAGCCATGTCATGACCTTAAGTCCTGGTTGAAGTGCTTTTTGAAGTATAAAATGCAGATTTTATACCGAGCCATCAGCGTGGGCGTTTCCCAACCGGAGCGCCACCATTAATCAGGAAGAGCATTGTGTAAGTCTAGATTATACTCCTGGATGCCTGTGGAACGCAGTGGGGCCGGGCGATGTAATGATATATTTATAACATGACGACAGGAGTTGATTTCTGACAGCGATAGATTAGTCTCCAAAAGCCAAGCGACATGCATAGTATGGACTTTATTTGTAAAGAAATATAGTAAAAATAAATGACATACATACATTTAACGATATTCCAGTGTGATTATAAGATAAACCAGTAGAAGTTAGAGAGCTACAATTACTGTAAAGGCTTTATTTCATGTACATTTATAATACCTTCCTTACAGTGTTATAATAGACCTAAAAGATTTATAAAAGTGTGTATATTGCATGTGAGGGCCATATTGTAGACATACTGTATTGATGGTAATAAATTATTAATTACATTTAATAATAAATTCTTAAGCACATTAATCATTAACATAGAAACCTACAGTAGGAGATTAATAATCAACCATAAATGCTCAAAGGTGTTAATTGGTAGAAAACTATAATCAATGTAGAATTAATAGTAAATACATCAATCCGATGAAAAAAAGATTTCGCCCTAAAATAAATCCTTGTACTGTAATTGTATAGGGAAGCCAGATTGTTTATCCAGGACATTGTTCAAAACATGTTTTCGATCACAAAATGATTAAAACTAACAATTGATGCAATGGTAGTTCAGCGAGTTATCTCTCTGGGTTACTGATTAGGAGGTGGGCAGTTCGAGCCCCAGGCTCTTAACCCTGTCTGCTCTAGGGATACCATATCATGGCTGACCCGGTGCTCTGACACCGGCCCACACGCTGGAATACGTGAAGAAAGAATTTTATTGAAACATGTTCACTGGAAATAAAGGTTTATCTTAACCAAGTCGTGCAGAAGAACCTAAAGCTACAGTAACTGTCAAAATCACATCACATCTCTCTGCAATGCTTCTTCCTATTCACATGATGGATGCATATACAGGAAATAATGATTTTGATGGAAATGATGAATGTGTTCTTCAAACTTTTTTTGCCTTCATTAAAAAAAAAAAAAAAAACAACAGCAGCAAAAAAAAAAAAAAAAAAAAAAAAAAAACACCTTTTGCAATCATTACAGTCTGGTAGGCCATAGCCATTCTAGCGGTCAATTCTTTAAGACAATCTGACTGACTGAGATTTCACTACATGCTTTCTGGAGCATCTCCCACAAGATGGATTGGATTGATGGAGTCTTCATCCGTACCATACGGTCAGGCTGCTCCCACAACAGCTTAATAGGGTTGAGATCCGGAGACTTTGCTGGCTGCTCCATTACAGTCAGACTTCCGACTAACTTTAATTGTTTGTGAATTGCATGAAAATGTGTTTAACAATACCAGCATGTCTTGTTCTTTTGCTATATTTTCTATTCAGACTAATTGAAAAATAATAACATTTCTAAGTGATCGCAAAAGTGGTCCCAAACTTGTGAGTGGCAGTGTCAGTTGTCGTTTGGGATAGCCCACCAATTTTGATACATGTGCCTTAAGGTGAAATTTGCTCCATGTTTAGTATGGGTTTGACATGGATGACTTGAAAAGTACGTATACTGTAGCTGACATGAACCAGGCTTCAATTTACATTTGACACAGGTAGAAGTGAGTTATAAGAAGAAGAAAAAAAAATAAAAATTTGTTGTAGTTGGCAAGAAATGGCCACTGGGGGAAGTTTTTGAAAAAAAAAAAAAAAAAAGTCACCAAATGTTTTGTATAAGTGTAGTAATCTAAACACAGAAACCAGTCAGGTACTACTGATAACAATTATTAATTTATCATCATTATTATTATTACTATTATTATTACTTACACACACACACCATCAAGAGTAATCGTATATGAATCCGTACCAAGCAAAGACAAATCAAAGAAAGCCCGCAGAGGGCCAGTGAATCACACTCTGCCAGAGTGAGACACTTAGATCAAATATTCAAGACTGAATACCAAAGGAGATCGTTTTAGGAGCATCAGGAGAGTGATAACATCCAAGCCTAAGATCTCTGTATCACAATACTTCAGCTTAAGCAACCCACAATGTGGTGTTAGCTATATGCAAAGATGTTAAATGTTAATGTCAAACCCCTTTGAAGCACATCCGTTGATCCAGATAAAAACATGTGAGACATGACAAGTGTCTGCCCATGCACTCAGATAAGAGCACCCAGGAAGGCAGAGTTTATTTTATCCCAGAGGTTTTTTTTTTAAGCTAAGACACCAGGTATTTTGTGTATAATCTTTTGAAACAAGGATTATTTGCATGGTTGAATAATGTTCCATGGCAGTTCTACAGTAGAACCAACTTCCCCAGATGCTCTTACATTATAAAATGGCAGGCAGGGATTTTGAGGTGATCTAGGGAGAAATTATGCATTTGAGCAGCCACATGATCAGTGACAGTTTATGGAAGTCTCAGAAGGTTTCAACTTAAAATTGTGCAACAGAAACCGTTCCATCTGGGGTTATCTCTCTTCAACACTTTGGGAAGTTCAGGTTCAATTTGATCACCATGCGGGTGTAGTTTCATACATGCATCTCAATAGGGGACTCAAATATATGTTTCTCTGAAACCCCATGTTTGATCAAGATAATGTTCATGTTACATGAAATGTTAGGCTGTCATTGGGTTGGGACAATTGATTATTTGAAAAGCATATCAGTTAGTTTCAAGTTGACAGGTCAGGCATCAAAATCTTGAACAGCCTGTTCATCTAAAGTATAATTTCATTGAACTACTGAACTACGAGAGCAGGTAAAGACAAACCAGCCACTGTATCCTACGGATCACTGACTGAGGTTCAATTACAGTATCTTGTTTCTTACCTTATCGGCCTGTTAGCATGTTAGCATAGTTACAAAACAAATAAGCAATATGGCACTAATCTCTAATTTCTAATCGAAGATCATGATCATTAAGGCAAAACACCCAATTTACCCAATATGCTTTATTGTCTGTGCATGTACGCAATTCTAGATGAACCTTCAAGCTGCATGTCAAATATGTAATGAAACCAGTTCCTACAACCTACTGTAAGAGCCAACATTAGTCAAAATATATATAATGCATTGTTTCTGATCGACTTTTTAGCTGACTGCTTTAAACCCAACTGACTTCGATTAATTTATTTTTAAATTGTGAGTTTGCAAAGAAGAAATGAACCCAACACACTCCGGATCTACTCCTCTTTTACCATTAAACGCAAAATAACTATTCGACATTCATGGTCTAGACGAAGCTAGAGAGACGTGGAGGGGGGCACCTGTATATACTGTGGTCTATATTAAAAGAGTTAACCTACATTTGTATATAAACATACAAAAATATAAATATAATCTAAACTATACAACTTGCTATGCCTACATATTGAAAATACCAGTAGTGCAAGGCTTTCAGAGATACAGTAGGCCCTGGACAAAGTCTTTAACCATTTTTCATCCAGTGGTGCGAAAACATAGCTGATATGAACTTTGACCCCAATTCCTTAACAGGCTTGGATTTGACTATACTCAAATATATACACGTGTTACTGGCATTCTTTTGTGAAAAAAAACAAACAAACTTCAGTTTAAAATAAAAGAATGCAAAATTGCTTATGCTGTTAGCTGCTGGTGCTAATAGTTTGATTTGAAATGTCATTCCATCATGCAGCCAAATAAAAATAAGCCCACCAACCAAAATGGCATTTAAAAGTCAAAATGCCCAGAGCAGCAGGAAACAGACATCGCAGGACTCACGTGTCTTGCGGCTGACATGGGTCCGAGCTGGAGTGTTGACCGGCCTCTCTGTTGTTGAGTGCTCACGGGTTGAGTCATTGAGGATGGTTGGCTTGGATGTAGATGGGCTGGAGGTGGAGGTCCGGCCAAGGGAGGCAGTGCCAGAGGCTGTAGTGGTGGTGGCAGTCTTCTGGGTCACTTGGCTGCCAGACGAACCGCCATCTCTTGGGTTGACATTTGGAGGTGCTGCTGTTCGGGTTTTGCCCCTCACTGCTGTGGTTATAGTGGAGATGGTTGAGGATACAGTGGTGGTAGTGGTGGAGGAAGTGGTGCTGTCTGGGCCCTTAGGAAAAGTGCTTGGCTTGGATAGAAAAATGGGATCCTGGCCAATACCCTTAGCATCCACAAGGTCTGTTGGTACATAGTCCTGCACAGATCCCACAACAATCCATTTGAGCAGCATGAGGCTAAGGCCAAGACCCACAAAACCAATGAGAAGGGGAACTACACACAGCCAAGTCTGCTGTCTCGGCCAAAAGGCGCATCTAAAAGCTCCAGCACGCTCTCCACCTTGACGTCCCCCAGAAGCCCCACCAACCTCAGGTTCCTCCAGGATCACCACCCCTGAGGTGGTCACAGCTCCAGAAGTCTCACTCATCCTGCCTCAAGTTTACAGGGTTAACCCCAGGGTCGGGCACTCGGCAGGCACAGGAGGATTACAGAAGGATGGCTCATGGCATTGAACATCAGGGTGATTTGAAGGAAAAAAATCCCAGCAGAACACGCACTCAAATGCAAATACTCACCGACAACATACAAACATCACTCCTTAAAGGACAGACACTCAATGCCACAAACTCAATCATGCACAATCAAGCTCTCTCACACACACAAGCTTACACACAGAAACAGTAGAATTCCAGAGGTTAAAAAACAAAACAAAAAAAAAAAAAACAGGGCTGTCAGAATCCAACGTGGGATGATCCTTTTAGTTCTGTTCCAGAAGCAGGTGAAAGTAGACAGGTTTAGATTAGGACTCTGGTTCCAAGGACAAACGGAATAAGGAGAGGAAACAGGGGAGACGCCGGACAGAGGGGTGGAGCAAGAAGGGAGGAATGCAGAGAACGGATGCGTCTGTGAGGAGGTACTCAGCAGAGCCCTATGCAGCAGCACACTCTTGCGTTACCACTCCTCAATTCCTGTCTTTCAGATCAGGCACCAATCTGACCTGTCAAAAAACAAAACATCAATTTTATGGTTCCTTAAATGTTCCTCAGAGGTCTGGATAGTTTCCAGAAGGGCTGACTGTTTTTTCTCCCAGCTTGGTCACTGTCTCGTTCTTTGACTCCTCTTAGGCTCCCGTTAGCAGTCGCTGACTCAGCTCTACATATCCCGTAGAGTCAAATCCTCCGGCAAGCAACCGCGATTCCCAGCATCCCCTCCCAGGGCTGAACCTCCTACAGATATCATTCGTATGGAAGGGGAAAGAATCCAAATATGTTCCACGCACTGGAGCTAAAATAACAAATTCAACACCTTCAGGAACAAGCAGGAGAAGACCGCAAAAACTGGCAAAGGTCAACGTTTAGTGTGCAATCAAATCCACAGGGAGGATAAATCCGTTCTCCTGCTTGAGCAGCATCCGAGCCGTGTCCCGCTGCTGTTCATGCAGCACGGAGTGAATGAGCGTGCGCTCAGTCCTCCGCTACATTCCGCCACTGAGAAAGAGAGAGAGGGGGAGAGATAGAGAGAGAGGGAGAGAGAGAACACAACGTGAGGGAGTGAGAGAAGCAGGAAGGGGGAAGGGAGGGTGCTAGAAACAGACAGTAAAGAGAGAAATGAAAGAGGGAGGAGAGAAAAGAAAAAAATCCCTGAGCTCAGGCTTTCTTCATGTTCTCTTTATCCAACACTGCCATCCAGTCTGAATGGGAGGCTTCTTAATTTTTTGTTTGTTTGTCTCATTCTGTCCCAGGCTGAGACGGTGTCATCGCAAACAGACGCTGTTCTCCTGTCTGGCATGCAGCAGCTGCTGCTGATGCTGCTAGTGCCGGGAGAGGGAGAGAGCGAGAAGCAGAGGAGGATCGAGGGGAGAGAGAGAGGGAGGGAGGGAGGCAGGACTACACCTGCTCCTCCCTGTCAGAGAGAGATAGAGAGAGTGAGAGGGGGGGAGAGAGAGAGAGAGAGAGACAAGATTGATGGAGAATACACACAGGAGGGAACAGTGAGGAACGAAGATAAGGAGCACAGAGACCGAGAGAGAGAGGCATCCATGCTAGTGTTCTGCAGTATTAACAGGCCAAGAGATTGGCGAGCTCTGTAAACAGCCTGATTCTCAACCTCTCCCTTGTCAGACCTGTCACTCATGTACCCAGCCCCTCACATTGCTCTGATCATCAGATGAGGGATTCTCATGAGAAATAGGATCGAGATAGTTAGAACAACATACATTCATGGCAAAAAAAAAAAAAAAAAAAAAAAAAAAAAAAAAAGAGTAAAACTGGGAGAGCAGGAACATCAGTTTGTAACTATTGACTGCACTATCTATTTGACAGTCAGGTCCAAAATTAAGTTTTATAATGTTTTTCTACAGTATGTGTAAAAACTTAAGCCAAAAAAAAAAAAAGAGCAGTACTATGTATAGCCCCGATGATTAAATTCCTTGTAGAGCCATCTTTAGCAGCAATATCTTGCAGGAATTAGTTCCTGTATGAATATCAGTCTCTGGCATAATTGTTAGACCATTCTTCTTCACAACATTGCTCCAGTTCATTGAGGTTGCTGGGCATTCACATATGCACAGCTCTCTTAATGCTTACAGCATGTGAGTAGAGTTGATGGTTGGTCATTGACTAGGGCATTCCAAAACCTTGATTCTTTTATTTTTTATTCATTCTGATGTAGTTTTTCTCGTGTGCTTCAGGTCCTGTTGCATGACTCAATGTTGACCAAGCTGGCCACAGATTGCCTCACATTTGCCTCTAGAATAGTCTTACCTCTTATTATACTTTACTGTATACCTACATACATAGTTATAGGTTGAGTGTCTTGCCCAAGAGTCCAGCAGGAGTAACTTGGTGATGACCCTCTAATAAGAAGCCCAAGGTCATAGCCACTGAGTCACCCCTATGCAAGTTCAACGCACTTATGTTCTTTATTGTTCTACATCTGTGCACGCAACCAACTTGGTGCGTCTGTGCTGTAGACGTTGTTTATTAACTCTATCATTCAACTCTATTCTCTATTTATATATATATTAAGCATGCATAATTTAGTTATTTAAACAATTGTCTACAGCAACAGATATATTATTGAACCAACTACTGGAACTGATGGCATATCACCATGACTGAGATAAATAAAGGGTCACTAAGGTAAATCCAATGAATAACCAAATTAAACCTTAAAATCTGTATACAGTATATATTCATTTGACCTTTTCTACAGGATTTCCATCTGCTGCTTTTAGCCAAAGTAATTAATTATGAACATTTGTCTTTAATTAATAATAATAAAAACTCCACAAAGCAATTTGAAGACAATCCATAGACAAGCATTTTTGTCACATTTATAATCAAAATCCAGATGGTGTTTTTTTTTTTGCAGCAGCAGCAGCAGCAGCTCTGACAGTAGCTTTTGCTGCAAATCACAGGACTCTATTAATGATCTGGTTAATTTGTTATTGTTTATTATATAACAGTTAGTTCCGACTGTGTAATCTGATTGGACGAGAGCCATTCCACAAGTGGCGTTAATAAATGGTAAATGAACTTGGATGGTTAATTATATGCATCAGTCCATGTCTCAGTTGTTCCAATGATCATTATTACACTAAACGTTGGTCACCACCACAATGTAGTGTAATAATGATCGAAAATAGATTGGTATGATCTACTGACAAAAGAGAAACTGCCCACCAAAACCCACATTCAAAAAACTATTTCAGAAGGAAAAACTAGGAACTTTGGAACATTGTATTTATTCCCATCTTGTATGACCATGGTAGGACCCTCTGGTCAGTATTCACACACTCATTCACACACTACGAGCAATTTGAAAATGCCAATTAGCCTAACCTGCATGTCTTTGGACTGTGGAAGTAAACCTGAGAACCTGGAGGAAACCCACCAAGGACGGGAAGAACAAGCAAACTCTGTGCACAAAGACCAGACATGAAAATCAAACAAAGAACCTGGAGGTGCAAGGTGACAACGCTAAAAACTAAGCCAATGTGCCACCAAACAACTTTCTCTACATAATCAGTTTAAGGTAATCTATATGTTGTTTTATTTACATCCAAGTCAAGCTACAAATCTACTGTAACTAGCTTCTAAGGCTGAATCCCTAATCTGTAACCCTTATGGAAGGCATTGCTTAGTATGGTGAACACGTGATTGCACAACTTAATGCAGTAGCTTTTCCATCATTCCAATGGAATAAGTAGAAACAAAGCAAATCTTTGTTTCTCAGGACTGTCCACCACCTCCATGGTTTATTCTCCTCACCATTTGACTACATACTGTAGGACCGGTAAGTACTGTATTCACAGCTACTTTTACCCTGACTAGTGGTCCCCAGCTCCACTAGTCAGGGTAAGTAGGTAAATAACAATAAAAAAAATCATGTTGACAATGGATGGTATTTGTGGAACTGTTGCATAAAAAGCAATCACCTAAAGGGTCATGCTGTTGTGCCAGATATCATCACAGCTCTGACTGTGACGGCTCTTAGGCAGTGTCAGTTACCCAAATGGTAACAACCAGGAAATCCAAAACCAGAGTTGAGATTCAAAATCTCTCTTCAGAAAACCTGTGTGTGACTCCACAGAGGATTTGTCCAGTTCTTATACAGTCCACATAACTTGTACAATGACTATAACCTTAGATAAAAAATTGTCAAGGTGATAAAAGTTCCTTTCAAAAGCTACACTCGATGCTGCGTGAAAATGCTATGGGAACATCTTTCTGTGTTGCCGGTTGTGAAGCATGTGTGTATCAAACACGCCAAATTTTGACATATATAACCTCGGTCAGGTGACGTCATCTGATGAAGTGCACCTGCAGGTTACAAATAGGAGTGAACCAGAAACATTCCTCAGATCTTTTTGTCTTAATGTTCTTCAAAATAAAGAACACAGAGTGTTTGACTCACCGATAAGATAGTTGAGATATGTCAAACGAGATGTGTCCCTCCATATGATACAGTATAATCCTATCGGAGGGCAATCTCCATACTTTTTGTTTCCAGTGCTTGGGTGAAGATCCCAAGGAGAGCGTCGGCACTGTGACCCCTCCCGATAAAGGTGCTTCACGCGCACCTCGCTTTCTTTAAGGAGAAACCAGAGGATTGGTTTGCGACAATCGACCTGAAGGACGAATATTTTCATATGGAAATATTGCCACAACACACGAAGTTCCTGAGGTTCGCTTCGGGGCGAAGCTTACCATTATCGGGTCCTTCCATTTGGCCTAGCTCTGTTACCCGCGCATACTGTATACAAAATGCATCCATATTTTGTATGACCTAGGCAACCAAGCTAGGCCGGAAAGTGACTGTTCATCACTTTCATGGATTTTTAGGTCTCATGGCAAGGTCCGGAAGCAATAAGGGTTACGAGCCAAAGGCACCCTTTTCTATGTGGTTCAGGACCCAGTTTCTGACTTTGGGTCCCACTCTATGTGCGTTTTTGTCATCGCGAGACGCTAACGACAGTCGCTTCCCTCATGGGCTGGGGTGTGGTCTTAGATGGCCGTCTCCTCGTGTGGCACATCAATTGCCCCGAACTGATGGCTTTATTTGGCCTGAAACACCTCCTCCAGCAGCTGAGGCTACCATGTCCTAGTGAGGGTGGACAGCATTACGGTAGTCTCGTACTGTACATAATCGCCAGAGCAGACTGTGCTCGCACCGCTTGAATAAGCTAGCGCACCAGGTTCTGCTTTGGGCACAGGAAGAGCTCCTGTCCCTCAAGGCGATTTACATTCCAGGCCATATGAAGTTGGGAGCCCTGGAACCTTCACACACTAGAAGAATACCCACTCAAGGAGAGGGTATTTGAAAGTGGTGCATGGCGAAACATGTAGACCCAGTCCACTGCCGAATCGTTTCAGTGCTGGAGTTCTGCAAGAAAGTTGTCTTGGGCGTATGCCCTAGTACCCTCAGAATGTACGTAGCCGCTATTTCGTCTCGTCATGTTCTGACTGATGGGTCTGGCTGACACCCCTTCCAAACCACAAGAGTCAGCGCCTGTCTGGCTTCTGACCCTTAAGATGGTTTTTCTTATAGTTACTTCTTTCAAGGGATCTGCAGGCTCCCGTCCTGTCCAGACTTTGCCCCTGGGCTAGTCAGAGCTATTTTGAATCCTCACCCGAACTTTTTTTTTTTCATTCTTATCCATGCACCCAGTCTTCCTCAAAACCTCTGTCCTCTGCCGTTTATAGCTTCGGAGCAGGAAAGGTTTCACTACTGTCTTCAGTACGCACTCTTCAGATTTACGTCCACCGCACTAGCTAGTGTCGTAAGTCAGAGCAGCCTTTTTTTATACCAAACCCCGTCTCATCCAGTGAGAGATGCTATTGCCCTAGCCTACTAGGCTTGTGGTCAGACTTCGCCTCAGGGACACAGGGCTCATTCATCCAGGGGGATTGCCTTATCTATTGCCCTGGCAAGAGGTGTTCCCCTGCAGCAAGTATGTGATGCGGCAGGTTGTCCTCTCCGCACACATTTGTGAGATTCTATAATCTGGATGTTCATGCTACTCCGGGCTCACGGGTCCTCGAGACAGCCTCCCAGAGCTAGCTCTGACACCTCTTTGGCCTTTGTGCGCACACACTACACAACCTTGGGGGTCCAGTCACTTGCAGTATGGTGGCGTTGGTATTCTCATTCCAATAGCGTTTTCACGCAGCATCGAGCGTAGCTTTGGAAAGGGACCGTCTCAGGTTACTTTGCTGTAACCCTGTACCCTGAAAAAGTGGGAATGAGATGCTGCGCTCCAATGCCGCACTGCTTGCATGACTGGACGTCCTTTCAGACAAAATTGATCTGAGGAATGTTTCCGGTTCACTAATATTTATAACCTGCAGGTGCACTTCATCAGATGACGTCACCTGATCGAGGTTATATATGCCAATATAAATGCAAAATTTGGCATGTTTGATACACACATGCTTCACAACCGGCAACACAGCTTTTTCAGGGAACAGGGTTACAGCAAAGTAACTCGAGACGTTTTCTATAAGGAGATATACCATCCAAATTTAAGCACTAAATGTTAGACACTCTCTCTAAACAGTCTCCAATTACAGTATCCTCAGCTTTTATGACCGGTGCAGGACATGATGTCATGCATCATGGCATTCTGGTATTAGACGAGGATTATGCTTGAGCTGCTGCCCTGCATGCAACTTTTTAGCAATGCTAAGGATTTTATTGATATTGCAAAAACATTTTGTGTACAGTGTATTGTCCGTGTGCAGCAAGAAAGCAGCTAGCTAAAACAAAAAGAAAAAAATGTATAGCATATTGCCTTTTTTTTTTATATTCACAATACAATAAATTCTTCTATGTTCTTAAGTGTTAGGATAATTTATTTTTATTTTATGCATTCTTTTTTTTTTTCATTTTAATTAATGCCCATGAGTTCTTGGTGTTCTAAAAAGCTTTTTCTGCATTTTTTTCTCCCTCACCATAACGTTCTATATATCGTATATAAACCTTTCTTCAAATGACGATATTCGGGGTGGAAAAAAAAAGAAAAAGAAAAAAAAAGCCTCCCGGAACTGTGTTGCATTTTTATGCAAATCATCTAGTCAGACAAAACAAATTGCCTCTTTGCTTAATAAACTGTTGCATTAAGCTGTATTAAATTAAGTTGAATTTTAGCTTAGAGAGAAAAAAAATATATAGCATGCATATATGCATCCTCGAGCACTTTTACAGAGGGTGTCCTAAGCGTCTCCATACAGAGAAGAAATTAACATAATTAAGCAATTACATGCATAACAGCAGATGTGAGAACACGAGTTCATCATGAGTAGGAGAAATGACTCCATTTGTGTTTACAAAGAAACGACGATCATGCAGAGGGTGGTTTGTAAATAAAGTATCATTATGCTTAACAAAAAAAAAAAAAAAAATGTACTCGAGACATTAAAAATTTTTTTTTTACTTTTTACAAATTTACAAATGTAGATCTTAATAAATAAACTCCTACATTCTCCTGAATTATTGTCACAATCTTATTGAATCTCTCAGACCTGTAAACTGTCTCAGGTGCAAAATGAGGGGGGAAAAAAAATCATGTCAGAAAACAAGATGTATTTCCTAGGAACCGCCTGCCCACAGGTTCTGTCACTAGAACTACATTTAGGTTTGATCTTTTGCACTGAAGCAGCTTTGAGTTTTAGCCTGTTGAGAGATTTCCACAGCCTATGCATGACTGGAAGTGCATATTTGTATCTAACCTAATAGCCGTCATTAATGTCTGTCAGAGCGCTGTGTGTTTGTACCTGCCTGATTTAGGGCTCGTCAAACTGTCAGCTTGAATCAACTCTGTGATTAGATTGGCTCTGCAGTGGTCCTGATCCTCTCATGTGTCAAGTTAGGAGTTAGTGTTTGCGCTATATATATGTATATATACATAAAATACACACACAAGATGTAAGTGTATGTGTACAGTTAATGTATTATACTGTAAGTGATGCTCATGCTGTACTGAAATTAAATTTAAAACATACGATGCAGTAAGAGGAAAGTGCTATCCGCCACTTCCGCATGTAAGACCTTACAGATGCCAGCGATTGGCTAGTCTTACCATGATAATGAAACATAAAACAGACCCAAAGACACGAGTCCAACCCTTGAAAACCTTTTGTTTCTCTTGAGGATAAAAAAAAAAACTTGTTTTATTTAAGGAAACCGCTTTTGTGAAAAAAAAATGTAAAAAGCATTGTTATTTCTACCACATCCTATTATCTTGTTGCTAACAATTGTTCATGATGATTTTTCAGGTTACTTGTATCTTAGGGAGATACTGCATCTCTTCAGGTTGATGTTTTCACAGAGGCAATATTTTCACGGTACACAGTATGTTTGGCTGACATCATTACTCCTGAAATATGTCCAAATCCCTGTCATTTCCTGTCATCTGTTCATTAGTGGATACCTCTCTCGCTCTCTTAAATAGCAGTCCACATAGTTTGCAGGTCAGGCTGAGGCAGAAGGAAAGCAATGTACAATAACAAGAAAAAATAAAAAGAAGTGGAAGTGGGTGTCAATGTCATGGAAATCCAATGGAACAAATGAGGTCAGGTCGGAGAAGACAGATTTGCCAGGAAAAATGAGAACGATCTAGCTCCGGTTTAAAAAGGTCATCCATTCAAGCCTTTGATATCGGTGCTAACAGTACAAATGAAAAGGGGCATTCAAGAGGGGATAAAATTTGAAGTAGTGGTAGATGCGAGGTACACCATGTATACAGGGGGTCATTGAGAAGGAAGGGATCATAGACATGAGGACAAAAACGAATACAGAACAGCAGCAAAAGTAACATCCTGCACATTGTGAATAAGGCGAAGAAATTAGTAACAGTTCTCCTCACAGCAACACAGTCACCCTTTCGAAATTATTAAAGCCATACATACATAAAATATGCTATCCATAACAAAAATCAAAACAAAACAAAAAGGAGGTGCGTCTCCTACTGAAGGCACGCAACACTGCCTTCAGATCAGGTGATGCACAAGCCTACAGCACTTCCAGGGCTAATCTGAAAAGGGGCATCAAAAAGGCCAAATACTGCTACAAACTAAAGCTAGAGGAGCACTTTTTACACTCTGACCCTCGGCGCATGTGGCAGGGCATCCAGGCCATCAGCAACTACAAACCAAGTAACTCAACCCCCCAAGCCACTGATGTCTTCTTTCTGAATGAGCTTAATGACTTTTATGCTCGCTTTGAGAAAGACAATAAAGATAATATCACCAAGATCACCTCCTCACCCGACCACCCACCCATCACACTAACCTCATCTGACGTCTACACCGTACTGAGCCAGATCAACGTGCACAAGGCTGCTGGACCAGACGGTATCCCTGGGCGCGTACTGAGGGCATGTGCGGAGCAGCTCGCTGGGGTATTCACAGACATTTTTAACATGTCCCTTGCCCAAGCAGCTGTACCAGCGTGCTTTAAATCTACCTCAATTGTGCCAGTGCCGAAACACTCCAGCCCGACGTGCCTGAATGACTACCGCCCCGTAGCACTCACACCCATTATTATGAAGTGCTTTGAGCGATTGGTCCTGACACATCTGAAAGACTCTTTCCAACCCTCACTAGATCCACACCAGTTTGCTTACCGTGCCAACAGGAGCACAGATGATGCAGTCTCCATAGCGCTGCACTCTGTACTCACACACTTGGACAATGCAAACACCTATGCACGACTACTGTTTGTTGACTTTAGCTCAGCTTTTAATACTGTTCTACCCTCTAAGTTAATCACCAAACTTAGAGAGCTGGATATTAACATCTCACTTTGTAATTGGATTACGGACTTTTTGACCAACAGACCCCAGCATGTCAGGTCAGGCCACATCTGCTCCACTACCGTCACACTCAACACTGGTGTACCACAGGGTTGTGTGCTAAGCCCCTTCCTTTACTCCCTCTTCACCCACGACTGCAGACCGGTGTATGGATCCAACAACATCATCAAGTTTGCAGACGATACTACGGTGATCGGCCTCATCAGCAACAACGATGAGTCTGCCTACAGGGAGGAGATCAAGCACCTGGCCACTTGGTGCACGGACAATAATCTGCTCCTTAACACCAAGAAGACCAAGGAGCTCATCGTAGATTTTAGAAAAGGAGGAAGAGCTTCACATGAACCCGTTCACATCAACGGAATGGTTGTTGAACCTGTCCCATCCTTCAAGTTCCTGGGGACCCACATTTCAGAGAACCTATCCTGGTCCACCAACACCTCTAGCCTGGTCAAGAAGGCTCACCAGCGCCTATTCTTCTTAAGAACACTTAAGAAGAACCAGCTGTCATCATCTACTCTGGTGAACTTCTATCGCTGCACAATAGAAAGCATCCTAACCAACTGTGTCACAGTTTGGTATGGAAGCTGCTCTGTTGCTGAGCGCAAGGCACTGCAGCGGGTGGTGAAAACTGCCCAGCGTATTATAGGGACTCCACTTCCAGTCATCGAGGACATTCAAAGGAAGCACTGTGTGCGTCGAGCACGCAGTATTCTTAAGGATTACTCCCACCCCGCCCACAAACTGTTTTCTCTTATGCCTTCTGGTCGGCGCTTCAGGTGTCCCAGGTCAAGAACTAGCAGACTGAGGAATAGCTTCTTTCCCAGAGCTATCTCCTTATTGAACTCTGCCCCCCACTGACACCTGCTCACCCCTCACACACCCCTATACACTTCCCATTACTCTATTTACACTTTACACTATTTAATATGGACTGCACTACAATGTACACACCTATTTTGAAAACACAAATATCCATGCACAACATATTTGTAAACTTCTGGTTGAATATACATTCACACATGTATATTGATAAATTCCTGTACATTATGTTCATACGTACATTATGTTCATATCATATGTAAATTCCTGTCTATAGAAAATAGCAACTTGTACATTATGCCCATATCTATTTGAAAATTCCCAGTAACAGTAACTTGTATATATTGTTCATACACTGTAAATTTATAATTATAGTCACTTGCAATCTGTATACTATGATCATATAGTATCCTGTTCATTATGTTAATATCTATTTGCAAATTCCTGCCTACAGTTAATAGCAACTGTACATACGGTTCATCCATTGTAAATTTATAACTATAGTTACTAGTAATCTGTATATTATACTCACATAATATCTTTCTTTAATAGTTACCCATAGCTTCTCCCTGCACATATCCCCTTTTTTTTCTAAATGTATACCTTTATCCTGCACTTTCTGCTAATTGCACTTCTGGTTAGACCTAAACTGCATTTCGTTGCCTTGTACTTGTACATGTGTAATGACAATAAAGTTGAATCTAATCTAATCTAAAAAAAAAAAAAAGTATATTATATACAGTTTTATACAGTAGAATCATTAGAAACTTATGTTCTTCTGATTATAAATAAAATCGTTTTCCTGACCACGATATTACTGTTCTTGATTAGCTAACTCTATAATACAAACAAGCTGAAGGCTGCTATCAAAGCAACCTGGTCTTTGATGCATTAATGCACTAATTCTTGAACACATGAGAATTTCACTTGTTGAATAAAATTATGGGGGGAGTTTACATGATACTGTATTTCATTTTCTAAACATTTATATGCATTAATAATAATAATAATAATAATAATAATACGAGTCTCTCTTAGCAGACATTATTTATTTATTTCCACAATCATGCATATATATATATATATATATATATAAATAAAACCAACTTTTCAAATAACCATTCGATAATTCATTCATCATCATTTGAACTTGACTGACATGTGAAACTGCTTGTGAAAAGAAATATTTGCAGTTTTTTCATTTTATTTGCATTTCATTTTTCATTCAGGTTTATCAGGTTCAACAAAAGAAATCTTATTAGCATTAGCTTTTACATTAGCTTATACTGCATTATACTTTAAGCACTGCAGACCTCTGGATTACAGAAAGTGTGCAATTTACCTCAGCGTCTCCTAGATACACGACCGTGATTCCATGGTGAAATCTAAACCTGTTCGTGTTGTGCTTTCACACTCCAGAAAAAGAACATGTCACTTCAGTCTACACGGACGTGTTGTCTGTAACAGTGCTTCACACCATGTCACGAGATAACAAGGTTCCCTTCTTCCTACTGAAAGACAGATCTCATACTGCTCATCTTCCACAAACAGCGAGCTGAGAATCATATCACTTAACACGTGCTCATACGACCGCAGGTCAGCTGACGTGAACCTGCACAATTAAACATTTATAAAAACATTATGGTCCTGTCATGACGGCTTAGTCTGATTAAATTAGCAATTCATCAGAGTATATCAGCAAATTATATAATTGTGTTATACGATCATTGTTATATTCTTTCATAAGAGCTTGTCACAGACATTTATAAAGGCCTCAAATTTTTAACTGGAAGGAGCAGATTCTGGAATGCATCGTTTGTACATACATACTGTATACACACATACATACACACAAATACTCAGCCCACACTCACACAGATCCCAGTCAGGTTAAAAAAATTTTACCCGCACACACACATATATAGAAGGCGTGTACCATTCTCATTTCATTTCTCACTATGCTGGACCCATGGTCAGACTACCTGCTTCACATCTAAAACACCGGCCTCCCAGGAACTCCTTAACTGGCCAAAACATGTGAAATTGGCTTGGAGCAAGGTCTGCACTTTCAGTCAAGTGCCTGCAATCAGCAAGTGGTGTTTGTGAATGATCGAGAGTACAGGTCCCACAAACAGCTGTTTGTTCCACAAGTTATCGATCAATTTTTAAGGTTTGGACGTTTATTTCACTGGACGTTCACAGGAAATGTAGGGATTATTAGACAGTGCCTGCAGACCAGCTCTTTAGGGATATCATATGGCCTTCTGTAAAATTTTGTATCATTCAAATGCTTCACTGCAGCCAAGACTCTCAAACACAGTACTGTGCTTGAAGTCTTCTGTATCGGTTTTATGCCTTCATTCACCAGAAATTTCATCACAAGCCTCAAGAGAAACATGATGTAGAATATGATGTAATACAGTGTAACTGTATTAAACTAATTATGACCCATTAGACAACAGTTAGTCCTGGTCCACTAATTTGATTGGTTTAACAGCATTCCAAAAGTGCCTATTTTTTCTATAACCACAAGTTTTACTTCCTGTATTACTCCGTTCATATGGATTTTGCCCTGTAAAATTTGACTTTTACTACTTTAAAGCAAACATCAGTGATACAAAGCACAGTTGTGACGACAGGATTATATTCAATGGATCTTACCATTGGCGATCTTTATGCTCAAACCACAAAGAGCACACATTTAGCACCATGGACAGTTCTCTTGCATACAGGGAAGGGATGGGGCGCCCTCACTCACCAGACCTGGACACAAATGATCAACTACCATCTGACAGTCATCCGCAAAGGCCCAGTCTAATGAATGGGTCTTTCCAGTCACATGTCTCATAACCATTTCCTGACCCTGCAGGCTCAGAGAACTTTGGGAAAACATGAAAAAAAAAAAACCGCCAACCAAGTGCCAGCATTAGTACCCCGTCGCCTCCTCAGCTGACTCGCCTTTTACCCTGCTCAGATTAGCCTGCCAGCATGCCTCCCCTGACCACGGCCTCTGGAGGCCGTGCCCAGACTGACTTCACCATCCGGACACCCCCACCTGCTCGCGGCAGCCCTGAAGGACTCACGGTGCACCTGTGTGTGTGTGTGTATAAAAAAAGAGTGAGCGAGAAAGAGAGACTTTCTGTTTGAGCAGTCTGTAAATAAAAGGTTCCCCCCAAACCTGGTGTCTGTGTTTTACTGACCCTTGTTGAACCGTTACAACAGTATGTATGAAGGTTTGTAGGATGAACATTTAAAAAAAAAAAAAAAAAAGTTTTTTTTTTTTAAACAAAATTAACATTTAAAGCAAATGTATGAAATTGTCTCAATTAGTTATGGAGTTAGTCACCATGCTAGAAAATTGTGCTAGTATAAATTGCTAGTTCTGCAAAAGCAGAACATTCATACTTACTATTGATATATATATATATATATATATATATATATATATATATATATATATATATATATATACACACACATACACATATACATACACACACACATACAGTAATAGTAATATGGCATTTGCAATGGTGCAGTTATACTGAAAATCACAATCATCAAGCCCATGCTGATGCTCAGTACAACTGCATTGTTGCTCGTTTGATATTGCTTAATTATAATGCTAGACTTTATTTCTTTTTTTTTGGTTTACTGCATGTAGAAAAAAATATATTTTTATTATGTAAACAAATTTACAACAAATGAATGCCTAATAAACTAGCCTACATCCCATGCACATTTAATGCTTTCCTTATTTCATTATGAGGATAAAAGTTTGTGCATGAGTAACTGAGCTTGATTTATACACTTTGATTGTGATTACCACATCAATTGAGCTGAATCGAGACACTCTCAATTGGTAATACAGCAGAAACCAGCTTTGCATCTGTTAACACCTCTGTTGTTCTCCCTTTACGCACTCAACAGTTGCCATGGCTCTCCTCTCATCACCCTGGTCATCCTTCACAAGCAAGTACCCGACTCTATTTTATCACAGTCTGCGCTCTTTATTACCTGTGATATAGTGAAACGTGAACAAGAGAACACACACACACTGTAAAAAAAAAAAAAAAAAAGCGTAAAAAAAAAAAAAAACGGTCAAATGACTTGTCAACTTGCCAAATGGCTGCCAAACAAAAACCGTAAAATACTCTAGTTCGTATTATGCTCAAAAACATTAAATTTACAGAAATTGTTATTTTATCTTTTACAGATAAACACCATTATTTTACAGATTTTTCCTACATTTATACAATTAAACGCCTTCATTAAATGATCAGCACTAGAAGTTTAGCATGAAACACCATTATTTTACAGATTTTTCCCAAAATGTATACGATTTAACACATTAATTAAAATGTTATTTTTTTCCAAAATTATTACAATCAAACACCTTCAATAAAGCAAAAGCATTTAGGCATTTAGTAGGGCTCTTATTTACAGATTTTTCATGAATTGAAGATCAAACACCTTCAAACAAAGCAAAACCCCTGATATTTAACTTCTTTTTTTCCATAAATTCCTATGAATACACATGTTCAATAAAGTGTTAACACAAAGTCACGATTACAATATTTGTAAAAAATAAAAAATAAATAAAATAAAATAAAAAAGTCTGTATAACTGACACAGTATAGTACAGGTCTGATGCAAAATACAGTAAAAAGAAGTTCAGTTTTTATAGCATTACAGTAAAATCCTAAAATGAAAAACAATGAAATATTTAGACTATTGTGCTATAACAGTGAAACATTCTCTCTCACACAAACTTAAACATTGCTGTGAAATATCCTTGACTAATAACCTATGAAGAAATTAACAATTTTAAACAATATTCTCAATGTTCCAATTAATGTTGGGTTGGAAACTTATTACAAATATAGTACAATGTGGTCCCCTTTTAAACTCTATTGTTCTTATATAATGTATGTGTACAAATAACTTAAACTTTTAGTTCAGAATCCTAATGTCTTAGTGCAATTAAGTCAAATCTAAAACATACCAAAATGGCTAAATGGACGGTCCAGTGTATCCAAGAAAGATCTTCTTCCAAACAGGCAGTAAAGAACTTGGAGCATTAGGGTGGATTGGAGGAGAGAAGAAAAGAACACATTAATCTTAGATTTAAAAGAAAAACGTGGCAGTATTAATAAATGAGCTTTGTTTACAGCAACAACAATAAGAATTAAAATGAGAATAAAAAATATCTTACCGTCATTGTCTCTTGAGCTTGCAGGTATTTTACATCTCAGAGTCTTCTCCTCTGTCCCTCAGAGACTGCTTTCCTCCTCACCTGTAGCTCAGCAGCGTGTCTTCACTCCTCTGAATTTACAAACAACCGTTTACTGGCTGCTGAGTCACAACCACCCCTGCGCGCGGTAAACATTTGAAGGACGCCTGTTTCCCATTGGCTGGTTCATATCACGTTACGTCTGTACCTGAGCAATAAGCGTAGGCGTTTTCCGCGTCAGGTCCCGCCCTCACTCGCGCGCTTATTTAAACGCGCCAGTAATGAAACTGTAATTAGAATATCTCCGCCTCCCGCTGCTGATCAGCCAATCAGAAACAAGATTAGAAGGATCCCGCCTCCGGCTGCTGATTGGCTGTGACAGTTAAGCGGAGAGTCCGTGTTGTTTTCTCTAACGTTTTTGGTATAAAAATGACACCATAGTTCCCCTCATACAAGCTAAATATCAAAATGTAACTTAAAGCGATGCTTTAAAACAGCTCACAGAGATTTGTATGTAGTTTAAAAAAAAAAAAAAAGGAAAACTACTATAAAATTTGAAAGTTATTTTCTGTAAATTTAGGACTTTTTTTTTTTTTTTTTTTTACAGTGCACACACACATTCAAAAGTTTTAGATCACTTGCAAATTTCTTAGTTTTTCTTTAGTGATTTATTTTCTACATTCTACAACAATACTGGGGATTTCAAAACTATAAAATAACACGTATGGAATTAGGTAATTACGTAACAACAACAAAAACACCAGTTAGTTGTTATTTTAAGACACAGAGGTCGGCCTTTCTGTAATAGTTCTTGCAAGAACAGTATCGTCAAGTGCATTTGCAAAATCCGTCAAGCACCATAATGAAACTGTCTCTCATGAAGGCCGTCCCAGGAGGACGAGACCAAAACCTACCTCTGCTGCAGACCAGAAGTTCATTTAGAGTTATCAGCCTGAAAAATGACCAATTAACAGCAGCTCAGATTAGAGGCGTTATGAAGTCTTTACAGAGCAGAAGTAGCAGAAACATCTCAATATCAACTGTTTATCAACTGGAGATTAATGCATTTTTTGGACGCCTTCAGCAAAACTTTACAATGTAGAAAGAAATAAACATCAGGAACCATCATGGAGTTAGAAAGTGATCTAAAACTTTTGAACGATATATTTATTTTATTTTTTTTTCCTGAGCAGGCACCATCTCAGGTTGTGCTGTTTCACTACATCACAGGTAATAAGGATCAGACTGTGATATAGATCACTCATTGACTTCAAAGTGACCGATGTGCCGAGCATTTGATGACATACTGTATGGTGAAAAGAATTTGGTTAACTGACCAGAAAGTATTACAGATTTGCTACAGCTGAGGCGAAGATGCATTCGATTTTACACCTTGATTAAGTTTGAATGTTCAGAGCAGAAATGCTTTGTGATTTTGTCAAATTGCTTACCGTGAGCAGTTTTACAACGTGTAAAGACAAGCAGGTCAGTATCTTTTGTTTCTGATTGAGGAATATGTCAAAATTCTCTTTGGGGAGGGGGAAAAAAAAAAAAAAAAAAACCTTGAAACTTGTACAGATTTCTCCTGAACTCAACAGTGTTGGATTTTTTTTTTCATAAGAAAAGGTACAAACTAGCTTTTTTAAAAATCTTATTCATCATGCAAACCTAGTTGCGTAAATAGTACTGTAGGCCTCCTTAACCTTATTCATCCACTGTATCATGTGAAAGAACATGCAATAATTCCAGTCGAGTTATCTTGTACAGCCTTAAAATGCCAGCTGTGGGGTCACTCGAACACATTTGAAAGGACACCAGGATCCATAATATGTAATATCATAAATTGCACAAGCAATACGTTTCACCACAGCTTTTCCACAAAAAGCAACCCATTCATACACAATTTTAGCAGAATAAAATTGTGTATGAATTGTGGGTTGTGGTAAGTTGCACATCACCTTACAGTAAATCCAGAAGGCGGTGTTATATGTGACACGTGCAACAACCTTTCATATGGCAAATTCTTCAAATACAGTATACACCGGAATGTGTTTCTCATTTGCATTTAAAAGTGAGAAAAGAAATGAATGGCACTTCAAGATTTTATTTCAACTGTGCTAGAGGAGCATGATTGACCTTCACTATCTGATTACAAGTTGAATCTTCTGCTAATCCTAGTCATTACCCAAGCCCGTGTCAATTAAGGAAAGCAAAGAGACAGAGTAGTGGAAAAGGTGAGATTTAATATTTATATTGCTTTCTAATGTAGCTACTTTGGCTTCAAATAAATGACAAACTACAGTAGTCTTAAAATATACTAAGAAACTTGAATGTTACTAAATAAATAGTTAAATCGGGCAGTGATTAGCTATTTATGTAGGGGGAAAAAAATGTTCAACCACTTCCACTTTTCATTAAGATTTACAATACGTAAAACGTTCCTTGGGGGGGGGGGGGTTGTTTCATTTGTACTATTAGAACCATGTATGGATGAAATTACAACGAAAGTTGACACTTGAGTCAAATACAAAATAAAAAATAGTGTATAATGCGACATGTACAAAGTCAGAAATTCACATCCAAGCTATTTTTTGTCAATTCCTGACATTTAATTCTTCTCTTGGGTCAGTTAGGATCACTACTTTATTCTGAGAATGTGAAATCTGAGAATAATAGCAGAAAAAAGGTATTTACAGTATGTCAGCTATTATTCCGTAGTGGTTAGCACTGTCGCCTTGCATCTGGGTTCGAGTTCGATTCCCGGCCAGGCTCGATTCCCGTCTCTGTGGGCATGGAGTTTGCATGTTCTCCATGTTCTCGGTGGGTTTCCTCTGGATACTCCGGTTTCCTCCCACAGTCCAAAGACCTTCAGATTAGGCTAATTGGCGTTCCCAAATTGCTCGTAGTATTTGAATGAGCATGTGAGTGCATACCCTGTCCAGGGTGTATCCTGCCTTGTGCCACAAGTCTCCTGGGACAGGATCTACTGCAGGTCCCTGAATACAGGATTAAGCTTATAGACAATGGGTGAGTGATGGAGCTTTTATTTCTTTTAACAAGCTCCTGACGTGTTAGAAGTTTACATACTAGTATTTGGTAGCATTCCATTAAATTGTTTTAACTTTGGCCAAACATTTCAGATAGACTTTCACAAGCTTCTTACAATAAGTTGCTGGAATGTGTGCCCATTCCTCCCGACAGAAGTGGTGTAACCGAATCAGGTTTGTAGACCGCCTTGCCCCTGCACAAATATGTTCTGTTAGTTGAGGTTGAGCCACTTCTAGAGCTCGAATTTGTTGACCTTAAGACATTTTGACACAACTTCGGAATTATGCTTGTGCATTTAGCAAAAACCTTTTGCGACCAAGCTTCCTAACTTATGACTTGAGATGTTGCTTCAATACAGTACAGTGGTGTGAAAAAATATTTGCCCCCCCTCCTGATTTCTTATTCTTTTGCATGTTTGTCACACAAAATGTTTCTGATCATCAAACACATTTAACTATTAGTCAAAGATAACACAAGTAAACACAAAATGCAGTTTTTAAATGAGGGGTTTTATTATTTAGGGAGAAAAAAAATCCAAACCTACATGGCCCTGTGTGAAAAAGTAATTGCCCCCTGAACCTAATAACTGGTTGGGCCACCCTTAGCAGCAATAACTGCAATCAAGCGTTTGCGATAACTTGCAACGAGTCTTTTACAGCGCTCTGGAGGAATTTTGGCCCACTCATCTTTGCAGAATTGTTGTAATTCAGCTTTATTTGAGGGTTTTCTAGCATGAACCGCCTTTTTAAGGTCATGCCACAACATCTCAATAGGATTCAGGTCAGGACTTTGACTAGGCCACTCCAAAGTCTTCATTTTGTTTTTCTTCAGCCATTCAGAGGTGGATTTGCTGGTGTGTTTTGGGTCATTGTCCTTCTGCAGCACCCAAGATCGCTTCAGCTTGAGTTGACGAACAGATGGCCGGACATTCTCCTTCAGGATTTTTTGGTAGACAGTAGAATTCATGGTTCCATCTATCACAGCAAGCCTTCCAGGTCCTGAAGCAGCAAAACAACCCCAGACCATCACACTACCACCACCATATTTTACTGTTGGTATGATGTTCTTTTTCTGAAATGCTGTGTTACTTTTACGCCAGATGTAACGGGACACGCACCTTCCAAAAAGTTCAACTTTTGTCTCGTCGGTCCACAAGGTATTTTCCCAAAAGACTTGGCAATCATTGAGATGTTTTTTTAGCAAAATTGAGACGAGCCTTAATGTTCTTTTTGCTTAAGTGGTTTGCGCCTTGGAAATCTGCCATGCAGGCCGTTTTTGCCCAGTCTCTTTCTTATGGTGGAGTCGTGAACACTGACCTTAATTGAGGCAAGTGAGGCCTGCAGTTCTTTAGATGTTGTCCTGGGGTCTTTTGTGGCCTCTCGGATGAGTTGTCTCTGCGCTCTTGGGGTAATTTTGGTCGGCCGGCCACTCCTGGGAAGGTTCACCACTGTTCCATGTTTTTGCCATTTGTGGATAATGGCTCTCACTGTGGTTCACTGGAGTCCCAAAGCTTTAGAAATGGCTTTATAACCTTTACCAGACTGATAGATCTCAATTACTTTTGTTCTCATTTGTTCCTGAATTTCTTTGGATCTTGGCATGATGTCTAGCTTTTGAGGTGCTTTTGGTCTACTTCTCTGTGTCAGGTAGCTCCTATTTAAGTGATTTCTTGATTGAAACAGGTGTGGCAGTAATCAGGCCTGGGGGTGACTACAGAAATTGAACTCAGGTGTAATAAACCACAGTTAAGTTATTTTTTAACAAGGGGGGCAATCACTTTTTCACACAGGGCCATGTAGATTTGGAGGTTTTTTTTTCCCTTAATAACGTAAACCTTCATTTAAAAACTGCATTTTTTGTTCAATTATGTTACCTTTGACTAATAGTTAACGGTTTTTGATGAGCAGAAACATTTAAGTGTGACAAACATGCAAAAGAATAAGAAATCAGGAAGGGGGCAAATAGTTTTTCACACCACTGTATATGTACATAATCTCATGATAATTCCTCTTGATGCCATCTAAAGTTGTAAAGTGCACCAATGATCACAAAGCACGCCCACACAAAGCCCCCACAAAAATCACAAAGCATTATGGGCAAATAGTTTCACCAGAACAGAGGACATTTCTCCACATTTCTCCAGTTATGTTTTGTCCCTATTTGCAGATGAAAACAGAAGATTGGGTTTTTATGGCAGTTTCATCTTCCTTGCTGAGCAGCCTTTCAGGTTATGCCAATATTGGTCAATATTATGGATATTAGTGTGGATTTAGGTGATGTTGTTCCTGTTGTGTCATGCATAAAGTAGCTGCCCTAACTGTTTGGCCAACTATAGTTTGTTAACATGAAATCTGTGAAGTGGACATGTACCATCTGCAAACTTCAACTGTAGATTCAACTGTAGAACAATTCTGCCCACCTCCTAGCTGAATACAAGGCTGTTCTTTAAATGGCATGTTACTATCCATCAATTTGATGTGTTTGATTGGCAAAACATACTTATGTTGTATTTTCCTGAAACATGTTTAAAATATGGAATATTGTTGCCAGGATTCTGATGGGCTTTCCCACATGGGCTCTTCTGTCTTTTTCTCACTCCTCCATGTACAAGACAAACAAGTGGAGTGTTTACAGTCCTACTGACGAAAGCAAGCTGCCATTAGTGCACAATAACACAGCTCTTCACACATTACACCACTCCTGCATTATGCATTGAACAGAACTACAAATAGATTCCTCCTCCGCCCCCCCCCCCAAGTCTCTTTGCACTTCTTTCCTGCTTTTTTTCCCCCATTTTGTTTCTTTTAAATCTCTCTCTTTCTAGTATACAGAAAATCTAGAAAAAGTCTTTCCAAAAGGAAAATGCAAACCTCACATCAGACTGAACACTTTGATCTTTAAGGGTCCTTCGGGAAAAGTGTTACAAAAAGTTCCATTAATGTTTTCCAGACAATCAATCAATCAATAAATAAATAAATAAATAAATAAATACATAGAAAATTTGCTTGCCTTATTTATTCATGCTGCAAAAGTCTCATTCTGGCATTATTCATATCACAGCACAGAGGGCATTATCCAGCCAGTTCTGAACTAAGTACAGAAGTACAGAACTGCAACTCACGCAAACAAATGAGAACATCGTAAATCTCAGCCATTAGACACACCCTGCATTGCAATATTGCTTTCAACGCACATTTGTTGTCTCGCTCTAACCATTTACACTTCAGGGATTTCCTCATCACTGTTCCATTACTTTAAAAGGGAATTTAGTCGCGTTAGATGACTTTTTCTAGACTTAAGGGATCAAGCTCATGTAACATGCGGCGTTTGACTTCCCTAGGAAGTGCTAAAATCTTCTTTTTAAAATTTGTACATTTTACCAATTATAGTTGATCAAACAAGAAAAAAAAAATATCTTCATTTGGAAAATGTAAAATTTACTTTAGCTCAAGGCTTCAAGCTGTTCGCAGCAAGGGACACCTTTGGCTGCAAAATAAATTTGATGCCAAACACCCCCTCAGAACATAATCCTTTTAAACAAATAACTATTCAGCTCATTATTTAAATGTATGCAATAACATGGAGTATTTAATTTATTATTATTATTTTTTATTTCTGAAGTTATGTTTGAGTTCAGAGTTAAATTTAATCCATCCAAGTGATCGGTCAAGCCAGATAATAACGAAAAGACTATAAAATAAATACTATAAGTATACTATAAGTACTAGAATAAATATTTTAACCTTATTACCACTTCCACTGAACATATTATAATTTATATTATCTTTAAATGATATGGCATGGAATGTTTAATTCTAATTCATGGACCTAACTTTAAAAATGTATGCTTATGTTTGTGCTAGATTTTTCTTAGCTTATGTAATATATACATTGGGATTGTTAAAGGAAGCCAACAGGAATTTGAATGTATTTATTTTATTCATTTATTTTTGGTCAAACCAAACAACATTAACGTGTTATCATACTGTAAACATGTATTTTGAAAACTTGCTCAAAAAAACAAGTCTTGTCATATTCACAAAATTGTAACATAATAAAAACAAACTGACATGGAGAGGGAGAGAGAGAGAGAGAGAGAGAGAGAGAGAGAGAGAGAGTACCTGCTAATCACAGAGTACACTAAACCACCCAATGATGTCGCTCATTCACTAAAGTGCTTCAGCTAACATGAACAGACACTAAATTCTTGTTTTCATTCAGCATCATTACATTAGCTGAATAACTAATTACTATTCAAACATTAATATAACAGACTAAAAAAAGTACTGATTTTTAGAAATTGATGTGCAAACGTGGTGATGTTAAACCATTTAAAATCTGATTCTACATACTGTAAGCACATTTCGACAAAATCAATGTAAAATTTTGTAAAAATATATATTTTTTCTTTTACTAAACTAACAAGATTATCAAGATTATTAAATTTCTTGTGTAAATTAATGCCCAAAATCAAACTACTATGCATAAATGATCATATATATATATTTATATATATATTTTTTTTTATTGTCGTACTGTATTTAAGATACTAGACTTGCCAGTGCTATAAATATATTGTATAAGGATTTCTTGAATTATGGCACACCCTTTTGTCTACTCTGCTTGTCCCGTCTGGATCCTGGGAACCCCTCAAAAAAGTGGAAAAAGATCAGTTAGGACAGCAGTGTGAGTGATTGTAAACATGATGGACCAGCAGAAATGATCGCAATCTCCCAGCTTTATGGGTGTCAAAGATTTTACCAGAACAGTATCTCCCACATTGTTTAGTGTTTAGTTAGGGTGTCTATTAGAGCAGCAGAATATTCAGCAATATGTACATCAAGATCAGTTGTTCCTATTGCGGGTTTGCCTTTCTTCCATGGCATGGGAAAGGGTCTGCCAAATATAATTCCATGTGGTGAGATGTGCACGTCTTTTCTTGATGTCATTCTCATTTCAGCAAGAACAGCAGGTAACAGATCAACCCAGTTTAAACTCCCCATGGTTTGCATTGCTTTAGTCAATTTTCCTTTCAGTGTCCTATTTGTTCTTTCTACTATACTTGACTGTGGGTGATAAGGAATGTGGAGATGCCAAGACAGTGATAGATATTTACACAAATTCTGTCTCACTGTACCTGTGATGTAAAAAGTGTTCCTTTGTCAGTAGCATGGGGCATGCCATAACGAGGTATTTCTTTCACTAGGACTCGGGACACCACCTTTGCATTCTCTCGAGCACACGGGAAAGCTTCCATCCACCTAGAAATCTTGTTGACCAAAACCAGAAGATATTTGAATGGGCCACATGCAGGCATATGCGTAAAATCTTTCGTGTTTACCTAAACTCATTGTCATGTTATTCTGAGTGCACACCAAGCATCTAGATATTAATTAACGAGTTGTTCCAAGCATGCTGGCCATACACAAGAGTTTCTCTTATATCTTCCTTAACCCCCCAACGTGCGCGAAGTGCAACACCGGGGAACTTGCGCATGTGGAACGGAAGACAATGAGATGGCAGGCACAAACGACCATCAGCACAATACCATAAACCATCAGATGCAACGTAGACACCCTGAGCTTGGCATCATTCGCCAAGGCTGAAGCTTGTAAAGACAGTAAATCTAAATCGGAACTCAAAGAGCTAGCAAGAGAACATGTATTGATCTGATTAGAATCAGAGTCAGGAAAGAAAATCTGTTTTCGGCTGCTTCTTTAACAATACGATCAATAGCTAGCGAATTGCGTCACACTTCCATAGTTTCCAGAGGAATGAGCCTTAGTTTTTACAATAGCGAGAGTACTAGGGAGATGGCATATGTCTATTAAATCCTGAACAAGAGAAGAACCCTCAGCAGAACAAAAACCTCTGGATTGCCAGATGCCGTTAAGTTATGTGCGATACCAAAAGCACAACGAGAATCAGTGTTTATCATGACATCTTTTCCTTCAGGAAGAACACACACATGGGTTAGAGAAAAAAGTTCTGAGCAGGTGAGAAGGGAAGAGAGTAAGCTTCAATGGTTATATCTGGCAGTGCACATACGGCATTATCACAGTTGAACTTCCTGTCAAACGGTTTTGAAAAGGAACCATCTACAAACGGAGTGCCCCCAGTTGTTAATGGGGTTGAAGACAGATCAGGACGTATACTAGTGGAGTGAATAATCTTGAGCAGCAGTCCAGGGGCCTCATGTATCAACGCTGCGTATGCACAAAGACTTTGCTTACGCAAGTTTTCACGCTCACGGTCGGATTTACTAACAGTGAAATGTGCGTTCTTCCACGCCAACTTCATGTCTGGCGTACGTGTATTTCTTGTGTGTGTTTTATTTCCATTGGCGACTCCTAGAGGCAATTATGTTAAATTGCACACTACAAAGTATCGCACCAACACATGTGAAAAACATTGCTATTAATTTATAATTGATAAAATGGGTTAATTGACAATATTTTTCTACCAATTATTTGATTTACAACATATAAAAGCATTTGCAAATGTATACAACCCTTAGTCTATGGCAATGGCAGTGTTGGCTTTATTAGAGGACATTGTCAATGGTCGAATCCGAAGGGACCACGTTTTTAGGGATCGCAGTGATTTTCTGGCCCATGATGATGACTGGCTTATTAGCCGTTTCAGATTGTGGGTCCAAATTTGGAAAGAGAGACAGCGAGAAGCCATGCATTACCCGTTCCCTTACAGGTGCTGACAACACTTGGTTTCCTGGCAACTGGTTCTTTCCAAAGGGAACTGGCAGACCGCTCGAGGTTAAGCCAGTCGTCTTTGAGCCGTGCAATGCCAGCTGTATGGGACGGGATCACCCGCATGTCTAGCAGGTATATAAGGTTTCCATACCATGCAGTTGACCAGCCAAACATTAAAGCGCAATTTCCAGCGATCGCCGGTTTTCCTAATGTAATCGGAGCCATCGACTGCACGCACATTGCTATAAAGTCGCCATCTGAAGACGAATTTGCATACATGAATCGGAAACATTTCCATTCAATAAATGTGCAAATAATATGTGATGCTCAAACAGGGCCGGTTCTACGGGGGGCAAACAAATATCTTGCCCCCTCAAATAAAATATTTTAAATGTTGAGAAAGCACATGTTAATATACTCACAAAATGAGTTTATAACAAGTTGATAAAATGATCTGCGTTAGTGGAAAAATCCGCCTAAAAAGGGACACTACACAATACGGTATTAGATTTCACAGGCTACAGCACGCGCAACCCCCGCCCCCGTCGCATGATCTGGGGAAAAACAATGCTAGACCAGGATGCCCCCTTCAAATTTCTGACTGCCCCCCAATATGGTCAGGTCTAGAACCGGCCCTGCTCAAATGCGCCTAACAAATATTGTGGCAAGGTGGCCTGGGTCAACCCATGATTCATTCATCCTCTCAAACAGCATGGCTGGGATGAGGCTCCAAGGTGGCAGGGTGCGCGATGGGTGGCTTCTTGGTGAGTGATGTATTTAAAGATATTATTCCAGCTACTTTTTTTTTTTATTTTGTTATTAATTCCCGGCAGACAAACTTGCAAATAACAGTTTTTCTCCGGTCTACCTCCGATAGGAGCACCTCCAATTCACATTCTGTGCAGTTTCTCTTCTTGCTTGCTTTTGCCATTGCTTTTTCGTTTGGTTTTGCCAAAGTGGAGTCATTACCATATTTATACGGGGGAGGAGGCAGGGAGGGGTTTTGCGCTCGTGCACGTGCACTCAATTTCACGTTAATTCGGATGTACAAAGAGAATATGCGTGGGATTCCGCGTACGCAGTGTTTCATACATCAGAACATTTCCAGCTTTGTCTGTATCTGAGAACAATCTCCTTCCATTGTTCTCACACGCTTGCCTAATCTTCTAATGGTCATTGTAGAACAATCTGACAAATTTTCTCAATTTCTGGTCATCAATTATTCAAGGAGGTGGTAAGGAAAAGTGGGTTAGGGACTGCCTCAGGAAGCAGCATACCACCCCCCAGGGTCCAGGTCTATCGAAACCTCTCGAGACGAGGATGTAGTCTCACTTTTTACTTTTCTACAATTAGTTACCTGTGACAGATCTTGGCTAGCTTGGTGACCGCATGAAGACAGACAGTTAGCTCATCTTTTATGAGTTTCGTAGCCTCATTAGAATTACCTCAAAGAAAGTCAGATTCCTTCTTTTTCCGTTGTCCCCCCATCTATGTCTTAAATTTTTTCCACTACAGGCCATTTGTCTGTTTTAGGGTCTAAGTATTTTATCGTCTTTATCAAATCAGCATCATTGTACCCATCTCCCAAAAACCGATTGCAAAATAAAGCGATGATCTGCACCCACAAGTTGACATTGCCTAGATGCCTTTATCAGCATATCAACAAAATGCAAAGATTTGTTGGGAGAAGGGAGCATCTTAATAATGTCCCTCTGCTTGCTTACGGATGGTAGAAGGATTTTTGGACCCTATGGTCCCATGGAGAAAACAAACAGTGTTTTCTTGTCGAGGGATGGGGCGAGACCTTGCATCCGGACCTACATTGTCCGGATTATCATAATCATGGGTATACTCTGGATGAAAGAGGGCTGTCAGGAGCTCGTTCCAACTTTCCCTTTCCAGAGGAACACCCTTCCAGCGAGGCTTCCCCTGCTTCCTCAGCAATGGAGCAGCTCCCAGGTGAGCATGCATTTGTGGGTATGAGACATGCACAGATTTCGTTTAAGTAGTTGTGGTCTTATTACCCATTTTATAAATGTGAATTAACCCACGACAGAAAGAACCAAGATCTTCAACAAACACACGATACTTCAACAAAGACAACAAAAGAGCTCTGAAAAAGACAAAGAGCAGGCAACAGAATACAGCTTCCACACAATGCTTCAGTTTCAGGAACTTTTCAGAAGCAAGTGCGCGCTAAACAGGCGTAAAAGCCACAAGACAATCGTCCCCCATACATCGTTCTAATGCTAAAAACCAGGGAGCGTGCTCGCTCTATTGTCATGGCAAATTTTTTTTTAACGGCACCAATTTTCTAAATACAATCCCAACAACTACTTGAGTATTGAAAGAGCAAGAAAGTTTATTGCAACCAAAAGTACAGTAAATGGACAGCATTGGACTGGCCAGCCAGAAGACAACAGACACCCCACAAAGATTCTGCAAGATCTCGCCACTTCTACATGATTTATATACCCTTACTTAGCAATTACATTATTGTTTGCTCCTCCTTAAGTCAAATAGTTACTTAATATTCATTAGATGTAAGCTAATTTTGTTCAGGTCAGATTGATGTGGCACCTCCCCATTATGTAATTTTCCCCTCAAATCTCATATTTATTCATGTCTGGGTCGGCCTAAAATATCTTTTCATTTTCCCCTTTTTTTGGCAAAAGTTTGGTTTGTTCCTGTTTTCCTAACCACATTGACCACTGCTTGTGAAAGTTTTAAGCTTTTTCTAAGATGCATAATAATCTTATTCTTTTTTTCCTATTCAATAACTTTCTTTAAAGTTATTGAAATAATTTATTGATCCGTTTTTTTGGTTAGTTTTATTATACTTTATTTATTTATTATTTTTATGATCTGAAGATTATAATGAATAATCATTGGACTCCGTCAGGGTGTACTTAGATCCTAATTATTAAGTACAGTTGGGGTAATTTTTTATTAATTGTGTCAAAGCTTTATTGCATTAGGGTATATTATTTTAAATATTGCTATTATTGCATAATTATTATAATTTTCCTTATTTAAAAGACGGATCATTCATTTTTGATTAATAAAATAATACTATTCTTCCTAAATCATAATTTGATTATTAACCTATATGATTTTAAACATTGATGTTTGATAATATACATATACATTATGGATTAGAAATTATAGTTATATTCATTCATATTCAAAAAGTTATAACCTTCAGTGATAAATTTTGGTTATGTAGTATCATATAAAGTGGAGTAAGGATATCGTACTGTGTATGTGACAAATAAAATTTTAATTTGATTATTAACTATTGATCCCTTTGCTTTAAAACAGGAAGTCTGACCATCTGTGCTCTGTGTCCAGAAAAAAACGGAACTGAAAGTTATTTCTTTTAACTTTTCCTAAGCATCTCTGTTAAGCTTATTTTGGTAAAGAACTTTTTGCACTTTTCCATTACCTTCTGCCTGCTTTTAAGTACCTTATTTCTTGCTCTCTGTGTGTACGGATTGTTCTTGGGTCACACTTTGCATATGTTTCTGCTTAATTATCATTAGTTATGACAAAATAAAAGGGAGTAAATATTGGTATTATTTTTCCTAGTATTATCATTTTGACTTATTGCTTTGTTTCCTATCCATGCCTTCTACCTGTATATTTTTTTACCTCCCCAATTTGTCATGCAGGCGCCTTCTCTTTTATTGTCGCGAGAATATCAAGGCCTCTGGGTATCTAGTACTTCACACCTGAATACAACTGTAGGCCAATAAAATCTTTCCACACTATACTTATAAAGAAAAATAAAAAGCAGCTCTCTCGCTTGATTAGAGGTATCCCGGATGAGCCCCCAGATTGTAAGGATTTCTTGAATTATGGTAGACCCCTTTTTTTCTACTCAGAGAACCCCTCAATGTAACACACAAGTCAGTGCTCAGTGAGACTCAAAGTTTATTGTGGAAGACAGGAGTGTGTGTATATATACAGGGTGACACAGAATAACAGGAATTTTTGAAATGCGTATTGGTAGCCATTAGCAGGTGGTAGCACTGCGGATTAGTGAGATTCAGCAAGTAAACACTCCGCCATTTTAGTAATCATGGATCAGTGGAACGTAAATAAAATGTATTTATTTCATCACTTCTAGTTTTATTGGACTGTGTAAAAAAAAAAAAAAAAAAAGTTCCCATTTTTTTGTGTCACCCTCTGTGTGTGTGTGTGTGTGTGTGTGTGTGTGTGTGTGTGTGTGTGTGTGTGTGTATACACATACATACACACACACAGTATATATATATATATATATATATATATATATATATATATATATATATATATATATATATATATATATATATATATATATATAACACATACATACATACACATATATACACACACACCATGGTGTGAAAAACTATTTGCCCCCTCCTGATTTCTTATTCTTTTGCATGTGTCACACAAAATGTTCCTGATCATAAAACACATTTAACTATTAGTCAAAGATAACACAAGTAAACACAAAATGCAGTTTTTAAATGAGGGGTTTTATTATTTAACCCTGAACCTAATAACTGGTTGGGCCACCCTTAGCAGCAATAACTGCAATCAAGCATTTGAGATAACTTGCAACGAGTCTTTTACAGCGCTCTGGAGGAATTTTGGCCCGCTCATCTTTTCAGAATTGTTGTAATTCAGCTTTATTTGAGGGTTTTCTAGCATGAACCGCCTTTTTAAGGTCATGCCACAACATCTCAATAGGATTCAGGTCAGGACTTTGACTAGGCCACTCCAAAGTCTTCATTTTGTTTTTCTTCAGCCATTCAGAGGTGGATTTGCTGGTGTGTTTTGGGTCATTGTCCTGCTGCAGCACCCAAGATCGCTTCAGCTTGAGTTGATGAACAGATGGCCGGACATTCTCCTTCAGGATTTTTTGGTAGACAGTAGAATTCATGGTTCCATCTATCACAGCAAGCCTTCCAGGTCCTGAAGCAGCAAAACAACCCCAGACCATCACACTACCACCACCACCATATTTTACTGTTGGTATGATGTTCTTTTTCTGAAATGCTGTGTTACTTTTACGCCAGATGTAAAGGGACACGCACCTTCGAAAAAGTTCAACTTTTTCAACCACAAGGTATTTTCCCAAATGTCTTGGCAATCATTGAGATGTTTTTTAGCTAAATTGAGACGAGCCTTAATGTTCTTTTTGCTTAAAAGTGGTTTGCGCCTTGGAAATCTGCCATGCAGGTCGTTTTTGCCCAGTTTCTTTCTTATGGTGGAGTCGTGAACACTGACCTTAATTGAGGCAAGTGAGGCCTGCAGTTCTTTAGATGTTGTCCTGGGGTCTTTTGTGGCCTCTCGGATGAGTCGTCTCTGCGCTCTTGGGGTAATTTTGGTCGGCCTGGCCACTCCTGGCAAGGTTCACCACTGTTCCATGTTTTTGCCATTTGTGGATAATGGCTCTCACTGGTTCGCTGGAGTCCCAAAGCTTTAGAAATGGCTTTATAACCTTTACCAGACTGATAGATCTCAATTACTTTTGTTCTCATTTGTTCCTGAATTTCTTTGGATCTTGGCATGATGTCTAGCTTTTGAGGTGCTTTTGGTCTACTTCTCTGTGTCAGGTAGCTCCTATTTAAGTGATTTCTGGATTGAAACAGGTGTGGCAGTAATCAGGACTGGGGGTGACTACAGAAATTGAACTCAGGTGTGATAAACCACAGTTAAGTTATTTTTTAACAAGGGGGGCAATCACTTTTTCACACAGGGCCATGTAGATTTGGAGTTTTTTTTCCTCCCTTAATAACGTAAACCTTCATTTAAAAACTGCATTTTGTGTTCAATTGTGTTATCTTTGACTAATAGTTAACGGTTTTTGATGAGCAGAAACATTTAAGTGTGACAATTCATGTTAGTACCTATAGTAGACAGGAAAAGTAAAAATTAGTTAAAAGGTTGAAGCTAAAAATAAGCTAATCACCTTTAATGTAATTAGTGATGCTATTATTTCAGGTTAAAGCATGTACATATCTGTCCGTCTTTCTTTCCGTCCAATGTATTAATACAAAAAAATCACATTCTGTACGGTTGAGAATCTCATGCCTTGTTTATGCCAAGTTGTATTTTTACATCACCAGCCAAATAGACTCCCCGCTCAGTAATCAGAGAGTGAATAACAGATGAAAATCAAACAACTTGATCAGATAAAAAAAAATAAATAAAAAAAAAAGTGCGTTAAAATTCACTTATACCACTTCAGCGCTGTTATTTCAGCTGTGAAAATATGAACTAATCCCACTAAAAATATTTAGTTTAGCTTTTCTAATTAATATCTATTGGTGCAGGTGTTTGTTTAGATCGAACAAGTAGCACACTAGTATATTATTTGAAAATAGATTATTACGATAAATTCAGTGAATTTATATTTAGCCATTTGGCAGACGCTCTTATCCAGAGCGACTTACATTTTTATCTCATTAGACATCTGAGCAGTTGAGGGTTAAGGGCCTTGCTCAAGGGCCCAACAGTGGCAACTTGGTGGTTGTGGGGTTTGAACCTGGGATCTTCCGAACCGTAATCCAATGCCTTAACCACTGAGCTACCCCTATCCCCTATCCCAGTGAACACCTGTACATAACATCGCTTAAACTCAACATTTTGATGTCATTACATTCTGTCCAGTCAAAACCTTCCGGTTTGTAAATCATAACTTCACAAATGCAGTTATCTTAGACTGGCTTTGGATCATTCAAATAAATTAAAATATATTGAAAAAGCAATTTCTGACCAATGTACAGACAAAACCTTGTCTTTTATATAGATTAATTTAATACAAAAAAAAAACAATTTATAAAGCATTAGTATTCAAGTTGAGGAATTGTACTTTATTTGGCAGACATTCATTTTATCTGCTACAGTAGATACTGTAGTTCATTTAGCACACAGTTGATCTAAGCCTATACGTAATGGGAGCACCTGCAATGCACTGCCACTTCAAGCGATGTCTTCTGGTCTATCATTTTCTACCTGGGTCTTTTACACAGTGCCAGAGCTGTAGCCCTTTTTTTGTTATACAAGAGCTCTAAACCTCAAGGAGCCATTATAGCACAACCTCAACATTCACAACAATAAGCAAAAAGCATCAACCCAATTAACAGCAGAATAGCGATGTTTATCAGGTTGGGAAATCGCACAACGTTTTGGGTTGTAGGGTCTCTGATGGTGTGAGAAGCGTGGAGGATCAGCTCTCTAACTCTAATTGACAGCTTGAAAAGGGGCCTATTATGTTACCAAGTGGCACTCCTACACTCCCCTGGTAATAAAAATAGCTTTTCCTGAGCAAGGACTGAAAAATAGATCTAAATCACTCACTGCGTTGAGAAAACAACATTATGACCTTTTGAGGCTGAGCAAGCCAGAAATCCCAAGTCAAGCCCAGATTTTGAAACCTCATACAGACATGTCAAAAATCAAGCATTTTGCATTGGAGCTTAAAAACGATACAAAACATGTTTTTATTTATTCATTGTTTGTGTTAAAAACAGCAGAAACGCTTCCATTCCAGATTCAACAATCTACACAACTACCTGTGTATCTGATTTAAACTCCCTGATACTAGCAAGCACCTACTAAAGCCCCGCCCTTTTCTGATTGAAATTCCTTTATCCTCTCATCTTAACCTATTTTTTTTCTTCCAATAATTAGATTAGCAGCCTCCTACTTTCTGAAAAGGTAAATGGAAAATAATAGATTTTGTAAGAGTTTGTTAATATGAATTAGATATTAAAGAGATTCTGTGAGTGTCAATATAGAGCATAACAGCACTGATGTTTAACTGTCAATCACAGCATGGGTGAACGTAGGTCAATAATCTGACAACCTACAGTACTGTGTATTAACTTTACATTTAATGCTATTTGGGTTTCAACCTCAGACCTCCAGAAGTTAGCCGATACTCTAAACTGGAACTAAAGTGGAAATACCGCACAAGGTAAATCTTGTGCATTTCTCAGGTCCGTCTACACCTTCATGGTTTATTCTCCTCACATTTCAGCTACCTGCTATACAGGAATACAGATGAGAATCGAAAAAAATTTTTTTCTGTTAATTACTGTACATTAACTGTCGATAACTAACTCTTAGTTGCCAGGTTACTTCTTTGCAGAGCAACATACTATAATGGTTAAATGAACAAACAAATCATAACCTGTTGATAATAGAAGGTGTTGGTAACTACAATATTATGTTGTAAAAGCAATATTACAATTGAGGTCGTGCTACTGTACTGATTATCAACATGGCTGCAACCTTGTGTCTACGGCTGTATAACAGCTGTGCTGATATTTCATACAACAGCACCGCCTCAAGTGAGATATACAGTAGCTTAAATACAACATGTATGTTATATACAGTATTGGATAAGTGTATATATAATACTGTTTAGCTATATTTATCATCAGTGTCACCCAAGGGCGTAGATTTGCTCTAGACATTGGTGGGGACCTATGCACCCCCCCCCCCCCCCCCCCGAACTCGGTCCACGGAATGCATGTTTTTTTGAAATGCTTCGATTGATATTAATCCACTCGAAATGCAATTCATTAAGTTAAATTAAGGAATAGTGTAATGTAATAATAGTATGAAGCATATCAATTTATTTCAAAGGACTGATTTCTGACAAATTATCGTTATTAGATTAGGAGACTGACAGGGGTCATATTTATACTTTTACATTTAGCTGTTTAATCTGCTGTTAGTTTTAAGTCCGTATTCACAGACTATAACCTGCCCTGCTGTAATGAATGTGCGTCAAAGCGATAAAAATAAATAAATAAATAAAAACACTAGCATTAACGTTAACTGTTGTCGTTACTTTGATGGACTTTGATGGATTCACTAGCGAACTTGAAGTGACTTTCACTTTTATTTGGAAAAAAGCCCCTTATGTGTGTCACACAACACACCTTCTCGCACTGGAAAAAAAAAATCCACTGCATTTGGCGCTGCTTGTATCTGAACGCAGCCTAGCCTGATCACATGATAGCAGGGAAAGGAACAGCCAATCAAAATGTTCATGTGTGTTTTGGGGGCGGGAGGACTTAAGGAGAGAACGTGATTTATCCCTTTCTGCATGTCAAGATTAATGTTGACAGCACGATTTTTTATTTTTATTTTTTTGGTGGATTAAATTATTGGTGGGGACATTTCAATGGTCGGAAAATATTGGTGGGGACACATCCCCTCCGTCCACCCTAAATCTACGCCCCTGGTGTCACCAAATATATAAAACTGAAAATGATCAAAACTGATACTTGTGTCACAAGAAAGAGAGAAAAAAAAAATCTACATTTCAGAAAAAAAAATCTCTAGATAAACAAAGGAAAGGGTAAATCTACTTACAAGAAAATGATAATTAAAAAGTTAGCTAGTTTTTAAGCAGTAGAAATGTGTAGGTAATTACTGCAGTGGCGTCGCACACACACTGTATTATAAACAACTTTTTCAGAAAACTTCTACAGCTCTTTTTTTTTTTTTTGGCACATTGCTGAAAGGAACAAGTTAAAAATTTCACCTCGGCCTCTAAAGCTTCTAAATTATGAATGTGCTCAATTACCTCTGTGCCGTCTTCTGCAATCTCTGTCTGTTCGCAAAATCCTGCTGTTTTCCAGACCAAATCTCACATCTCACAGTCTCGCACCTTATTCTCTCCCTGCCTCTCTCTCTCTCTTTCCCCTGGTGCTCTTTCATTTCAAGGACGTGGGAGTGACGGAACATTCTATTTCATGAAGGAAAACATACTAATTTGAACCCTGATCTGCACACTGGACTCCAAGTCGAAGTAAATAATGAGCAACCCTTTTTTTTTTTTTTCTTTCCACCACTAGTCTGGCTTCAAGGCAGTGTCACCTGCTCATTAGAAGACATGCACGCATGCACGTGCACACATTATAAAGACAGGAGGAGGAGGGGGGGCACAACTCACACCCCTAATTAATAGCTCTATACTAAACATTGACTTTCAATCAATATGCATAGACACAAAGGAAACAGCCACATCCTGTAAACCCCATGAGGTCAAGACCATGCCATTTGATAATTTGATTAGGAACATTACATCAATCAAGCACATGACGCTTCATAAAAGCCAAGTCACACTGTCACGACTCGTCTGTTCACAGATAATTTAGTCTTAGCCACGTAACACTAGTTTTGCCATACTGTGAATCACAAATCCTTTTTATAGCCTAGATAGCAACTGCAATAACAGCATCTGCCGTGTTCGCAGCAACTGTCGGAACAGAACGTAAATGTTTTAAGGAGGACTAAAAGGTTTATTTGAACATGATTATGTGACAGAATCAGTCAAACATTAAGATGCGTTTGCTCACATAAAATAATACCAAATATGATATTTTATGTATAAAAATGCACTGCAGTCATACATACAAAGATGCAGTCCCTTGACAAATTAATTGTTTAACACAGTGTCAGGTAGATAAGTGACACTCCACATGGAGTACACTAGTCTTGCAAAAACTGTTCATCTTCATAACAACCTGATTCATTCAAATGGCAGAAGTTTCAAATTACAGTAATGTGCTTTGGCAGAAAGAGCAATCATTCTACTGACTTGGTTCCGCTGATCCATCGTTCTATTGATAGATATTGCACAATCCTACGGTACGGTAGCACGCTTGCTAAGGTTGCTTCTTGCTACAACACAACTTTCTTGCTAGAGTGCACCGAATAGTCCTGAATTTAAATTCTTCACTGCTCTTGTTCCCTCTGCTCTGTGACATCACCGGCCTTAAATTAACTATGGGTTATGAATTAGCTATGAAATGCTAAGGACCTAGGACTCCAGTAAAAACCATGTCAAACTCTACTGAACTGGCAAGAACTGTCATGACTTACCTACCAACTGTTAGAACGTACCTACATCATCTCATGATTTGCTAAGATTTAAATGCAGATAATCTGGTGCAGCCACCCAAACATATTACCAGTATTAGCAATTTCCAACACTATAATCATATTTTTGTACTGTACATAAATACTATAAAAATATTTAGAGAAGACAAAGCGGGGCGTTTGTACTGTATGGAATCCCGGTGAATATCACCATATGCTGTTTTTAGTAGTTTAGTGTGCAAGGTCAGATTTATCCATGAATTTTGCATCTATTAGAGTGTATTACTTCGTAGTTTAGTACAGGGTAGGATTTAGTTATGGATTTAGAACCTACTAGTGATACTATTGAGTAGTTTAGTGCAGGGTGGGATTTAGCCATGGATTTAATATCTATTATAAAGCGTACTCTTTAGTAGTTTCATAAAGGGTGGGATTTACCAATGGATTTGGTATATATTACAGTGTATTATTTAGTAGTTTAGTGCACAAGGTGGGATTTAGCTCTGGATTTAAAGTCTAGTAGAGCACATTATTTAGGGCGCTTTTCCACTGCATAGTACGGCACGACACGGTTCAGTTCAGCTCACTTTTGGGGAGTTTTCCACTGGAAACAGTACCTGGTCCTTTTTTTAGTACCACCTCAGCCGAGGTTCCAAGCGCGCCGAACCGTTACTAAAACGTGACGTGTAAACTCCGCTGGTCACTGATTGGCCGGAGAAAATCGTCATTACTGCGTCACCGAACTTGCGACACGAGACACAACAGAACCGCTATATTTAGAAACAGCCAGAGAAGGATCGGACGCACCTTTTTGTATTAACCAAAAATTCTTTGGCTGCCATCAGCCTCTTTTGAAACAAACTCCTTCGTCTCGCTGTTAAAAACATCCACATGCCGAGAATGAAGAACACCATGCCGTCGATATGCTCCATTGTTGTGTGTTTGTGGCGCGTTTACAATGATGTCACGGCAGTAGAGGCGCCGCAACTATAACGACACGTCAATAATCCCGCCCACTCTAAAGCGGTACTAAACTGCAGTGGAAGCGCAAACCGAGCCGAACAGAGCCGAACCGAAGTGAGCTGTACTGAACCGTGCTGTGCCGTACTATGCAGTGGAAAAGAGGCATAAGTAATTTAGGGCGCATGGTGGTACTGTATTTAGCCGCCATCTCAGATTTTCTCCCCACATCTTGACAATAGCTCCAGTACAAATCTTTCAGTTGTAATGACATCAACATTAAATATACCTTTGGATACTATGAACCGTTATGAAGAGAGTTCCACACAGTAGACAGTTTTACTATTAATTTGCTGCTCAGATTATTCATACAGGGTTTTTAATCACTCACTAATCTCTTCCTAATGTGATTTCTTTAAACTGCACAATACGGCATCGAATTTAACTGAATTTCTGCTTGAGAGAATATTCACTGCAAAATAAATGTATTTATTTGAAAAGGATAAATCATGATGGATTGTAAAAAGAAAAAAAAAGTATGTGACATGTTGGGAAAATGTCTTGTAGGATTTCTTCTTCTTTCTTCTTTGTCTTTCGGCTGTTCCCTTTCAGGGGTCGCCACAGCGAATCATCTGCCTCCATCTAACCCCATCCTCTGCATCCTCTTCTCTCACACCAACTAACTTCATATCACTCTCTCACATCTCATATCCTCTCTCACTGCATCCATGAATCTCCTCTTTGGTCTTCCTCTAGACCTCCTGCCTGGCAGTTCCAACCTCAGCATCCTTCTACCAATATATTCACAATCTCTCCTCTGAACATGTCCAAACCACCTCAATCTGGCCTCTCTGACTTTATCTCCAAAACATCTAACATGGGTTGTCCCTCTGATGAACTGATTCTTGATCCTATCCATCCTTGTCACTCCCAAAGAGAACCTCAACATCTTCAGCTCTGCTACCTCTAGCTCTGCCTCCTGTCTTTTCTTCAGTGCCACTGTCTCTAAGCCATAGAGCATTGCTGGTCTCACCACTGTCCTGTACACCTTTCTCGCTGATACTCTTTTATCGCACAACACACCTGACACTTTTCTCCACCCATTCCAACCTGCCTGTACTCGTCTCTTCACCTCCTTTGAACACACTCCGTTGCTCTCGACAGTTGACCCTAAGTACTTAAAATCCTGCACCTTCTTTACCTCTGCTCCCTGTAGCCTCACTGTTCCTCTTGGGTCCCTCTAATTCACACACATGTATTCCGTCTTGCTGCGGCTAACCTTCATTCCTCTGCTTTCCAGAGCGTACCTCCACCTCTCCAAATTTTCTTCCACCTGTTCCCTGCTCTCGCTACAAAGCACAATGTCATCTGCAAACATCATAGACCATGGAGACTCCTGTCTAACTTCATCTGTCATCCTGTCCATCACTAGAGCAAACAAAAAGGGGCTTAGAGCCGATCCTTGATGCAGACCCACCTCCAACTTGAACTCTTCTGTCACACCTACAGCACATCTCACCACCGTCTTACAACTCTCATACATGTCCTGCACCACTCTAACATACTTCTCTGCCACTCCAGACTTCCTCATACAACACCACAGCTCCTCTCTCGGCACCCTGTCGTACGCTTTCTCTAAATCTACAAAGACACAATGCAACTCTTTATTACCTTCTCTGTACTTCTCCATCAGCATCCTCAAAGCAAATACTGCATCTGATGTACTCTTTCTAGGCAAAAACCATATTGCTGCTCACAAATTCTCACCTCTGCCCTTAACCTAGCTTCCACTACTCTTTCCCACAGCTTCATTGTATGGCTCATTAGCTTTATGCCTCTGTAATTGCCACAGCTCTGCACATCTCCCTTGTTCTTAAAAATCAGCACCAATACACTTCTCCATTCCTCTGGAATCCTCTCACTCTCCAAGATCTCGTTAAACAAACTAGTCAGAAACTCTACTGCCACCTCTCCTAAGCACTTCCATACCTCCACAGGTATGTCATCAGGACCAACAGCCTTTCCACTCTTCATCCTCTTCAACGCAGTTCTCACCTCACTTTTACTAATATTTGCTACTTCCTGCTCCACAACAGTCACCTCTTCTACTCTTTGTTCTCTTTCGTTTTCCTCATTCATCAACTCCTCAAAGTACTCCTTCCATCTTCCCATCACCCTCCTGGCATCTGTCAGTACATTTCCATCTCTATCTTTAATCACTCTAACCTGCTGCACATCCTTCCCATCTCTATCTCTTTGCCTCGCCAACCTGTACAGATCCACCTCTCCCTCCTTACTGTCCAGCCTAGCATACAAGTCCTCATATGCTCTTTGTTTGGCCTTTGCCACTTCTACCTTCACCTTACGGTGCATCTCCCTGTACTCCTGTCTACTCTCTTCAGTCCTCTCAGTGTCCCACTTCTTCCTAGCTAGCCTCTTTCCCTGTATACACTCCTGGACTTCCTCATTCCACCACCAAGTCTCCTTGTCTCCTTTTCCCTTACCTGATGATACACCAAGTACCCTCCTACCTGTCTCCGTGATCACATTGGCTGTAGTTGTCCAGTCAACTGAAAGCACCTCCAGACCACCCATAGCTTGTCTCAACTCCTCCCTAAAGATTACACAACATTCTTCCTTTCTCAGCTTCCACCACTTTGTCCTCTACTCTGCCTTTGTCCTCTTCACCTTCCTCACCACCAGGGTTATTTTACACACCACCATTCTGTGTTGTCTGGCTACACTCTCCCCTACCAACACTTTGCAGTCACTGATCTCTTTCAGATTACAACGTTGACACAAGATGTACTGTAGTCCACCTGAGTGCTTCTGCCTCCACTCTTATATGTCACCCTATGTTCCTGGCTCTTCTGGAAGAAAGTATTTACTACTGCCATTTCCATCCTCTTTGCAAAGTGCTGAAAACCAAACCTGCCCATCACATTTTCATCACCTCTGTTCCCTTCCCCAACATGTCCATTGAAGTCTGCACCAATCACAACTCTCTCACCTCTGGGGATGCTCTGCATCACTTCATCTAACTCACTCCAGAATTTCTCCTTCTCTTCTAACTCACATCCTACCTGTGGAGCATAACCACTAACAACATTGAACATCACACCATCAATTTCCAGCTTCAGACGCATCACCATATCTGATACTCTCTTCACCTCTAGGACATTCCTTACAAACTCCTCTTTCAGGATAACTCCTACTCCATTTCTTTTCCTATCCACACCATGGTAAAACAATTTGAACCCTGATCCTAAGCTTCTAGCTTTGCTACCTTTCCACCTGGTCTCCTGGACACACAGTATATCCACCTTCCTTCTCTGCATCATATCAACCAACTCTCTTGCCTTCCCTGTCATGGTCCCAACATTCAAGGTCCCTACTATCACTCCTAAACTCTTGCCTTTCCTCTTCTCTCTCTGCTTTCGAACACGCCTTCCTCCTCTCCTTCTTCGACCAACAGTAGCCCAATTTCCACCGGCACCCTGTAGGTCAACAGCACCAGTGGCGGTCGTTGTTAACCCGGGCCACGACCGATCCGGTATGGAAATTATATTTCTGATTCGCATCATTGATTTGGCAAATGTTTTACGTCAGATGCCCTTCCTGACACAACCCTCTGCATTTATCCAGACTTGGGACTGGCACAAGAAGACACTGGATCATTATAAAAGACATTTTAACCCTGATAGTTTAAAAAAGAAAGAGGAAGGAAAAACATTCACTGCAGTTTTTTTTATTCAATAAAGTTAAATTATTCAAGCAAAAAAACAAAAAAAAAAAAACATTTACCACTATACAGTAACTATGCAGTACCATGTATCATGTACAAAGAACCTGGCACATGTGATAAAATGTAATTCCAAAACAGCCGTAACATAAACTCTCTTCTTTGTCATTCCAAGCATAGAGTGACAAATTTGCATCTCTATTTTTAAAATTCATTTAGTCATTTGGAAAATGAAAAACTTCCAGAAATATGCAAACAGCTAAAGGCAGTATACAAAGTTTAGAGATTCATCATATTAAAGAGCAGAGGAGAACACACGTGCTAGGGCTTAATGTAGTTTGAGGATGACATGTGGAAGGAGTGGAGACACTGGTCTAAACACATGGCTAGCTTCAGGGTCAGAGAAGCTCCTACCTGCTGCTGTGATGATCAGGATGATGAAAATGATCAGGGCCAGACTCTCGTGTGGTGGTTGTTCCTGTGATTCTACTTTAAATCAAGTTTACAGTATATGTACTGGACATTTTCCTTTTAGTATCAGGAGTAGACAGCTGGATGAGAAACGTATTACTAAAGCAGAGAAACAAACTCATGATGAGACAGTAATAGGGTGCAGGTGTGTGTAAGAGGCACCATACTCAGGTGAGCTGAGATCTGATTGGTTGAAGTGGATAAAGGGGCGGGCAATAACACGACAAGAAGATGCCAGGCTGTGTTCCATTCCAGAGTGTACGTAGTTCACAAGGTGCTCCCTACTTCCTGCTCTGTTTGCAGGGAATGTCAGTGAAGGAGACTTTTCTTGACAAAACTGAACAATTTGAGTTTTGAACAATATGCAAAATCACCAGCGCAGACGTCACTTCCTCTGTGCGTTACCATGGTAGCATAAGCCCCTTGTATACCTGACACTGGTGCCGTCAAAATTTCACACTACGGACATTAAATATTGAATATTTATTAAAACAAAAACTGATACGATTATAAAACATACCATTGAAATGTGAATAACTTGTAAATAAATCATTGATGAATATAATAATAATTGATAAAAGATATATAGAGATGAATTTTTTGTACCAGGGCGGCACGGTGGTGTAGTGGTAAGCACCATCGCCTTGCACGCCTCCAACAAGACACACTGCCTTATGGGAACTTTTTCATTCCCTTTTCTGGTGAAGTGAAGACCTGTTGTTCCCTACAATGTTCGCAATTCCCTTTGAACTGAACATTTTCGCTCCCTGCGGTTTGGGGAATCACACTTAACACAGGTGACCATCCTGTGTTGTATATTTCGCAAGGTACTTCAGGCCGATTGGAACGTACCTGTAGATTCTATACTACATGAAAGTAATACAACGCAACAGAATGTTCTGAGGAGAGTGATTTTATGAAATGAATGAATGAATAAATAAATAAATAAATAAATAATCATTCTGTTCATAATAAAGCTGGTGTTGCTGAAGTTGAAAAACAAAATAAGTGATTGAACAATAAAACACATAGCTAAAGTTACCTATAATTTTACAACTTGATGTTTATAAACTGTACTACTGTAGCATGGTTCACGTCAGTTTAAAAGTTTGCTAAGGGTAGGATCCTGCTGCAATTGAAACTGTTGAAATGGTTGGAATTAGCAAATATAGCAAAATAAATATGGATGAAAATGCTTGAATGATTTTCTTAGTGTGTTCTCTGGAGGTGGTTTTAGAGTGTGTTGGGGCGTTACATTTGCAAGGAGGCTCTCTGACCTGCATTTATCACCATTATCTTAGAAATAATAAATAAAATATAATAATAAATAATATCATGATTGTCTTAGAAATTATTCTTCAGGAGAGCCTGGGACTCCAGGCAGTTGTCTGCATTAGCTATTGACAAGCAGTGCCTCTTGTTTTCTGAAAGATTCACTTTCCCATGCTTCTCCCTCTTCGTCATCAGTCCATACTTTATGTATATGGCGATTCTTCCTTAATGCATTGTTTCCATCTCTTTAGTTTCCCTGGATTTCTACAGGATACGCAAATGGTCTATGCTCTTTTGATGTAGCAATGGATGTACCTACAGTACATGACATCTATGTACTGAAGAAAAGGCTCTGTGAATAAACTAGAGCACTTCAAACATCCTGCGTCTCCCTTTTATTATTTGTAGTAGTAGTATTTTTAAATTATATACCTTTTATTATTTAAATCAGTTAATTTAATTCAATTCAATTCAATTTTATTTATATAGCGCTTTTAACAATGGTCATTGTCTCAAAGCAGCTTCACAAAAATTAAAGAAATTTAACAAAAAAAATAAAAAAAATAAAATAAAATAAAAGAATAATAATAATCATAATAAATAAATAAATAAATAATAATAATAGAAAATAAATAAATAAAAACAAATAATAATAATAATTATAGAAAAGAAAATAATTGGAAGTGTGGATGTGTGAGAAAAATGTGCAAAAATTTACTGATGTAAATGTTAAATGACAAATCAGTAACATCAATTACACACTCTCTAACTGTAGCATGACACTGAGCATGAAACTGCTCATGGACAAATAATTGTCATGCGTCAACATGAAATAACATCAATTGCACAAACAAACAAGTCTATTACCACATAGGTCTCTATATGTCACATACACTGTACATTACTGCACAGCAGTCATTTTACAGCCCGTGGGCCACATCCAACCCTTTGGCCCTGATAATGCATTGTGGGTAATGCGCCCAATGATATTCAACTGAAACTTCATTGACCTGCGATCTGATACACTTCTGGCAAGGCACTTTAAGTCAGTATCGCTGCTGGATTTTTATTTTTAGATAACCTACCAAACATGAGCAGGCATGCTCAGAAGATGCTGGTAGTCTTTCGGTCTACCTACAGTACAGTAAATATCTGAACAAACATTCTCAGTGATGAATTTTTAACAAATCCTGGTACAGATCCACTCTCACTGACACTTACCTTTCGGCTATCCTTCTCATATACACATCAGACATACATACAGCCCGACTTCGGTACACTCGTTCAAGCCCAACACAGACTAGATTTCTCTTTCTGAGGAAAGAACTGAAAAATGTCATCTGAGGTAACAAGACTACCAAAAAATATATATTTCTTATATACGTAAATATTGCAAAGACATTCACATTTTCAACATTGTTTTTATGAATGTTGATGATATACTGTTGGTGTTTTTGTGTTTTTTTTTTTTTATGTTTCCACATCCGTTTCCACATTTCCATCGCTTAATCATAGAATTATGTTTTATGTGTACAAAAGTAATTGTTTTCAGTCATGAAGAAACATAACTGCAGAAAACCTTGTTTTGTTTTAAATAGGTTCAGCCTATGGACCTTGCCCCCCACAACAGTAAAGTTTCTGATGTGACCCCTTAGGATGATGAATTGCCCATGCCTGCATTAATGCAGGCAGATAGTGAAGGTATTTCTTCCCCAGTGCCAGCAGCATGTTAGGAACCTAAGCAGATTAACTATTTTATGGCAGCCCTGGAGCAAAAAGTGTTAAGGGCCTTGCACAAGCGCGCAACAGCGGCAATTTGGAGGTTATGGGGCTTGAACACACAACAGCTCTGAGTTACCACTGGCCACTGAGATTTGCTTGAAAAATATGCAGCATAAATAAATTGTATTAATATTACTTGTTGTTCTCTTTCTTCTACCACTTCTACTTCTTCTTTTAGTAATAGTGCAAAGTAGTTGTTGGAAGTCAATTTCACTCAGTCACTCATCTTCTATACCGCTTTATCCTGTATTCAGGGTCGCGGGGGGGGCTGGAGCCTATCCCAGGAGACTTACGGCACAAGGCGGGGTACAGCCTGGACAGGGTGCCAATCCATCACAGGGCACACACACACATACTCTGTCATTCACACACTATGGGCAATTTGAGAATGGCAGTTAGCCTAATCTGCATGTCTTTGGACTGTGGGAGGAAACCGGAGTACCCGGAGGAAACCCACAATTCGGGGAGAACATGCAAGCTCCTTTCACACAGAGATGGGAATCGATCCTGGTCGGGAATCAAACTCAGACCCTGGAGGTGCTAGGCGACAGTGCCAACCACCACACCACCGTGACACCCTGGAAGTCAATTTAATAGATCAAAATAAATAGCACAGATACATACACACATAAAATTATAAAATTGTGGCCTATTCAGTAATAATTTAAAGCATTAGTTTTATATAGAGTAAGGGCAGGCTGATAGCCTGTGCCACTTTCCAACAGACAGTTCCGCATTCGAACCAGTAAGGGCACACACAATGCATATCCAGCACCAAGGACAGCTCCACCGTGTACAGGGAAAGGTCGGGGATCCCTAATTCATCAGGCCTAGACGCAGATTATTGCCTACCATATCTACAGGTTCTTCTCAAAAAATTTGCAAATTGTGATAAAGTTCATTATTTTCTGTAATGTACTGATAAACATTAGACTTTCATATATTTTAGATTCATTACACACAACTGAAGTAGTTCAAGCCTTTTATTGTTTTAATATTGATGATTGTGGCATACAGCTCATGAAAACCCAAAATCCCTATCTCAAAAAATTAGCATATCATGAAAAGGTTCTCTAAACGAGCTATTAACCTAATCATCTGAATCAACTAATTAACTCTAAACACCTGCAAAAGATTCCTGAGGCTTTTAAAAACTCCCAGCCTGGTTCATTACTCAAAACCGCAATCATGGGTAAGACTGCCGACCTGACTGCTGTCCAGAAGGCCATCATTGACACCCTCAAGCAAGAGGGTAAGACACAGAAAGACATTTCTGAACGAATAGGCTGTTCCCAGAGTGCTGTATCAAGGCACCTCAGTGGGAAGTCTGTGGGAAGGAAAAAGTGTGGCAGAAAACGCTGCACAACGAGAAGAGGTGACCGGGCCCTGAGGAAGATTGTGGAGAAGGACCGATTCCAGACCTTGGGGGACCTGCGGAAGCAGTGGACTGAGTCTGGAGTAGAAACATCCAGAGCCACCGTGTACAGGCGTGTGCAGGAAATGGGCTACAGGTTGCAAATTTTGCATGTCATTCGGAAATCAAGGTGCCAGAGTCTGGAGGAAGACTGGGGAGAGGGAAATGCCAGAATGCCTGAAGTCCAGTGTCAAGTACTCACAGTCAGTGATGGTCTGGGGTGCCATGTCAGCTGCTGGTGTTGGTCCACTGTGTTTTATCAAGGGCAGGGTCAATGCAACTAGCTATCAGGAGATTTTGGAGCACTTCATGCTTCCATCTGCTGAAAAGCTTTATGGAGATGAAGATTTAATTTTTCAGCACGACCTGGCACCTGCTCACAGTGCCAACACCACTGGTAAATGGTTTACTGACCATGGTATTACTGTGCTCAATTGTCCTGCCAACTCTCCTGACCTGAACCCCATAGAGAATCTGTGGGATATTGTGACGAGACACAAGACACAAGAATCTGCAAAGGATTCCCGACCAAGTATTGAGTGCAGAACTGAACATAATTATTTGAAGGTTGACTTTTTTTGTATTAAAAACACTTTTCTTTTATTGGTCGTATGAAATATGCAAATGTTTTGAGATTTGGGGTTTTCATGAGCTGTATGCCACAATCATCAATATTCAAACAATAAAAGGCTTGAACTACTTCAGTTTGTGTGTAATGAATCTAAAATATATGAAAGTCTAATGTTTATCAGTACATTACAGAAAATAATGAACTTTATCACAATATGCTAATTTTTTGAGAAGGACCTGTATGTTATCCATGGCCTATAAAAGTCTGAAGAGTATGTCTTATAAGCACGCAGACTCCAAAAGCTCTGGGAAAGCTTCACCATGGCCAAGAGCCAGTGACACCTCCCCGCCACCTCCTTGACCTTCGGCCCCGCTCAGCTTAGCCTGCAGGCGCACTTCACCTGACCGCAGCCATTGAAGGTCAAGTCCAGGTTGTCTCCACCCTCTGGACCCCCTCTTCTGCTCCGAGCAGTCCAACCAGGTTGATTGGATGTTGTTGGATGTGTCGGCTAAAGGGACATTTTTCATTTGGAACATGGTGTCCATGCTTTGCTCCATCTTGATGAACTGCTAAAATCAGCTTAAAAGAAATAGAATTAAACAATAATGGAAGTAAATATAGATAATTAAAATAACATATAAATATACAGATTGACAGATGGATGAATGCATGAAAGAATGAATGCAATTATGGCTGTAACTGTGTAGTCACTGTTGACATTCAAAATGAATGGCTGTTCTTTAAAACTAATTCCAAGTTCATAAGAACAAAGGGGAAAGAGATTGGATCGTCTGGTCTCTTCTGGCTAGCCGACACAGATGATGATAAACAATGATATTATTTAAGATGTTCACACACACAAAAAAATAATAATAATAAATAAATAAATAATTAATTCATTCATTCATTTTCTATACCGCTTAATCCTGTGTTCAGGGTCGCGGGGGACCTGGAGCCTATCCCAGGAGACATCGGGCACTAGGCGGGTTACACCCTGGATAGGGTGCCAATCCATCGCAGGGCACACACACATACACACACTCACACACCCAATCACACACTACGGGCAATTTAGGAACGCCAATTAGCCTAACCTGCATATCTTTGGACTGTGGGAGGAAACCGGAGTACCCGGAGGAAACCCACCAAGCACGGGGAGAACATGCAAACTCCATGCACACAGAGACGGGAATCGAGCCTGGCCGGGGAATCGAACCCAGACCCTGGAGGTGCAAGGTGACAGTGCTAACCACTACACCACCGCGCCGCCTAAATAAATAATAATAATAATAATAATGACATCATTCTAAAAGTTTGTGTATCGTTCGGCTCTTCCCTTAATTGCCTCCTGGTGCAGACCTCCTAGAAGGTCATGCTGACGAGATGTCGGGTTCTTGAACAAAAAAAAGATTAAGGTTGAGAAGATATATTTATGTTTTATTCTTATTTTTAAAAATATAAAGCTGGTCAAAAATGCTTTCAACATCCACCTGCGGGTAAAGTTCTAATACACATTTGGTAAAGAAAAAGAAATAAAATAGTCTGTCTCTTTAATAATTTAAGGTGATATATTAAGTGGATGTATGACTTTAATAAGACATGATAGAGTTGTTAACATTTCTGTCTAGATACATGACTCATATTGCAAAAAAAAAAAAAAACTCATTTTGTTGTGATGTTAGATTCACATCTCTTATAAAGGATGAGAAACAGGTTTACTGTGTGGAAAATCACCTACAGGGAGATGTTAATTAATGAGCAGTGTATGTAATAAGGAATATCTGCTGCATAGAACTATAATAATAATAAATCTGGTAGACAAGAAGTGTACCGATATCACATTATGAAAGTCTAAATTGCATTAATTTTAAAAGACAGGTACAAAATAATATATGGAGAGAGAGAGAGAGAGATTTTACTCTTTATGCCCTAGTGAGGCCATTTTATTAGGAACACACATACCTTTATTATGCAGTCCTTTTTCATGTATCCCAGCATGTAAGAAAGCTGAGGTCAGAGAGCAGGTCAGCCATGATACGGCACCCTGGGACAACATAGGTTTACATAGGGTCTTGCTCAAGGGCACAATAGTGGCAGTTTGGTGGGCCACTCTGCCACTTACACATAATTTAATTCATTCATCTTCTATACCGCTTTATCCTGTATTTAGGGTCACGGGGGACCTGGAGCCTATCCCAGGAGACTCTGGGCACAAGGCAGGGTACACCTTGGACTGCATGCCAATCCATCGCAGAGCACAAACACACACACACACACACTCATTCACACACTATGGTCAATTTGGGAACGCCAATTAGCCTAATCTGCATGTCTTTGGACTGTGGGAGGAAACCAGAGTAGGAAACCCACCAAGCACGGGGAGAACATGCAAACTCCATGCACACAGAGACGGGAATCGAGCCTGGCCGGGAATCGAACCCGGACCCTGGAGGTGCAAGGCGACAGTACACCACCGTGCCGCCACCACTGCCCCAATATTTTATTAATGTAATTATCTTTTGGTAGCAGGGCCATGTCCGAAATGATACAAACAAAGGTTTAGAGCAATAGTTCCTGCTCATATCAAAATTGTGATTGGAGTGATTCTGACCATGTCTGATTTTTTTATTTTTTTTTTAATTCTGAACTTTTTTTTTTGTTCCTCCTGTAGCAACATACACATTTTCTTGGGACCATGAGGTGTAGAGGGAGTAGGATTATGAGTCTTCCCCATTCTCCAATCAGCCACCCAAACCCACCACACTTCCCAAAATGCCTGATCTCCATAATCATGTGGAACAATGCTGATACAATTTAAAACACCAGACTGATGCATGCTTACAGGAAAGATACTGTACAGGAAGTCAAATAACCACTGTGTTCATCCATGGTGAGCAGAAAAGCATCAGCACGTACCCAGACATTAGGGCAGATGTTCTACAACATCAGAAAACTACATCAGGATTCACTGCACAGTTGACTTAAAGTCTTTATCACTAGGTGGGGGAAAAATAAATAAATAAAATGTGCAACAGCAGTTAGGGTTTTTTGGATTGTTTGAACTGAATGCAAATGAATGAATGCCCTCATTAGTAATCATATGTGCTGTGTTTTGTGGGTGTTAATTAACACCTCTTCTTGCATTATCAGTTGGGTATTAGGACTTGCTCTTTCTCGTCAGAAACACACACGCAAATGCTAATGTGTTACGTAACACTGCACGCAGACTATGTAATGATGTCGCAGCCTGGTTTTCTATTTCTAGGACTGATTCTGTTTATTCTAGAGGGAAAGCAAAAAGCGTCTCTATACTTTAGAGTAAGGTTTTAATAGAGAGATAAGGGTTTGTTCTGAAAAGGAGTTCTTCTTGAATCATTTCCTGATAAGGAAATCCTCATTTGTAATTATTTGGAGGATCACCTAAGAGAGAAGTAACAGAACAACACTTAGAGGTTCTAAACAGAATGGAGGTTTAAACTTACTGAAGTTGGGTTAATATTTAAACCCAACCCACTTTATTAAATCCTGGAAGGATAGAAATGTAGGTGGCACGGTGGCTTGTGGGTATCACTGTTGCCTTGCACCTCCAGGGTGTGTGTGTGTTTGATTCCCACCTCGGGTCTGTGTGCATGGAGTTTGCATGTTCCCCGTGCTTGGTGGGTTTCCTCCGGGTTCTCCGGTTTCCTCCCACAGTCCATCATCCATAGTGTCCACTGTACAAGCCTCTGGAGGCAGTGTTATGATCTGGGGTTGCTTAAGTTGATAGGTTGAGGCTCATCAATGTTATTCAGCAATAAAATATGTAATTTTGATGACTTGAATGTACTGAATGACCAGGTTTATCCATAAATTACTGTAAGTGTTTGTCCCCTGGATTCAAACTGTAAAAGAGTTTCCAGGAGCATTAGGAAACAGTTTCAAAAGTGAACTGGACACTACATTGTGTGCGAGGTAGTATATCTTACAGTTTACATTTCTAGAGTACTTTATAGGATCCTTGGATAATTGAAGGTGTGGCATGGTGGCATATCGTGTGCTGTTGCTGTGTTGAATATTGAGTTTTGCATGTTCTCCCTGTGTCCACAAAGGTTCTGCATCTAGCAATGGATTGGTGTCCCATTCAGGATTTATTCACAAATTACGTTCCGTGTAAAAAATTCAACCTAAACACTTTAATCTTATGCTAATGCCAAACAGACTTATGGAAAGAGCCTTGTGCGTAAGCGCTTTAGTACAGTTTAGTCCGTCTTCGGGATTGTAGACTCTACATTTTACATTTGTGGAACTTGGTGAAGGTGAAGAACTTTGAGAGAGCACCAGGATATCTTAATTTTTTCTCATCAACTTAACTAGGGGAAAGCATAAACAAAACCATGCTCCAGTTCACCACCACGTTCTAAACTTGCAATCGGAGCATTGTTTACTTGTTTGAGCATTTGTGAGTAATGCATGAACTCTCTAAGCTTTGTCTCTCTCTCTGACAGGACACACAATGTACACATTCTGCACCATGATTACGCATATACTCGTTACCAGCCCGTTCAATCCGGTTCTTCTCCATCGGCAGCTGACGCACAGCCACGCCCTCACTGCCACACGACATGACACACTGTGCTTTGTGTCCTAATAACATCTAAAGCGGGAAATGAAGAGGCTGGTGAAGGAACATCGGCGTTTATCAGAAGTGATGAAAGGAAATACCTTGTGCAGAACTTCAACAACACCTTAATGTACAGATCTAGCAAGGAATGAATTTGAGTTCAAGTGTTCTCCACACCACTTCTTATTTTTCCTCGGAGTGGACGCTGTCTGGCTCCTTTAGGCCTGGGGTCGGTATCGACCGCGTCACATTCATATATAAAAGAGGATAAACACTCACTGCTTCTTGTGTTCTGTCTTGATAAGTAACATCCCTGGAGGCAATGAGCTGAATTCTTCATGAGTCCCTCTGTCTTCCTGAGTTTGACTGATGCATTATTCACCTTACCTGTGATGTTTTGAAGTTGCCTTTAATAATGGATCGCAGAAACAAAGGTGTGGGTTTGTGAATTTGTTGGGGTGTTTAGGGGATTGCGTTTGTCTACATACAGAGTGAAGGCAATGAAAGCCAATAGGCTCCTCTTCCAATTCCCATGTGGACATCCACCTTGAGTGTCCATACCGATGCATGCTGGACTGGATCCTCACCAATCATCTAGCCTGAGCTCAAGAAGCTGTTTACTTTTCCAAGGTAAAAAGACAACTTTAATGGCTGTATTGGCAGGCCTAATCTCCTGATTGCTCTTAAAAACCCATTTCAAAGTACCCCACTTCAGGTGGCAAAGATGGTGTTTTATAGTTTAAAAATTATACACGAGGGCACATGCAAGTCAAATGAGGTCCTGTGATGAAATGGTGAATAAAGCCGTAAAAACCATTTCCACTTACAGAAGACTTCAAGCACTGTACAGTGATGAGACTCTTAGCTGCAGTAAAACATTTGAAAGGTGCAAACGTTTTAAATAAGGCCGTAAGAGGGTGAATAAAGATCCTGGCCGAGGTGTCTCAAAGCCCACTGCAATCACTCCCATGAACATGCCGTGAGTGGAGCGTCCGATGGTTAACTGATAACTTGTCACCAACTCGTGGAAGAGACAAATCTGTCAGTGTGAACTGCACACACAAATGTACAAAATGTTCACCGCCTTGAACATTACAGGAGCTCGGCTGGGAGTTATCTCTAAGTACCGCAAAGTACAGTCCTGACCTCGCTCCAAACCATTTCCACATGTTTGGGACTTTAACAGAGTTCTTGGGAGGCCGGCGTTTCAGAAGTAGGGCAGGCAGTCCTATCAGTGTGCTGGTGTACTGAGAAAGTTTTACTTATGTGCCACTGTCTGCATGTTCAGAGACTGAGCAAAGGAATTTCATGACTAGACATGCAGACAGACAGTGTCAGGTCAAGGAAAAGAAAATCAAAACCTCAAAACCTTGAGGAACTGGAACTGTAGTCTTGACATTAACTTTTCTGCTCACTGGCCGATGTGGCGAGTGGATTTCCGGAGTCAATCGCCATTCAGCCTTTTTAGCCACAATTTTCTCACCAGAAAATCACAGTTTTTTTCTTCCCCATGATACGTTAATGTTTGTTATATCTAGATTTACTTAGAAATGACAGCATACACTGTATCACTATAGTAGTAGTCAAGTATTCAGTACTGTTAAGATCCCAATATAAAAACATGCAAACATGAACAGTATATTCTGCTTATTGAACTTAAATTCAAGCCTCTTATCACATGACATTGAAAAATAACAGATTCAGTCAAACTGAACTCATTCTGATATTAAAAATACAGCAACTCAGAACATTTATCATTTTAGTGTGTTGTGTACTATTATCAGGTGATATTATCCATTACTGTATGTATTATTCATTCATTCATTCATTTTCTATACCGCTTAATCCTGTGTTCAGGGTCGCGGGGGACCTGGAGCCTATCCCAGGAGACTTCGGGCACTAGGCGGGGTACACCCTGGACAGGGTGCCAATCCATCGCAGGGCACACACACATACACACACTCACACACCCAATCACACACTACGGGCAATTTGGGAACACCAATTAGCCTAACCTGCATATCTTTGGACTGTGGGAGGAAACCGGAGTACCCGGAGGAAACCCACCAAGCACGGGGAGAACATGCAAACTCCATGCACACAGAGACGGGAATCGAGCCTGGCCGGGGAATCGAACCCAGACCCTGGAGGTGCAAGGCGACAGTGCTAACCACTACACCACCGCGCCGCCCTGTATGTATTATTATATGATAATTCTGAGTTAGGACAATGGACTCTGGTCTATCTTGTAGTGTTGACTCTTTATAGTGTGAGGTGATTCAATCAATTGATGAATTTTCTATCATTCAACATGAAATCTAAAGAGATTTTAATAGTGATTACTTTTTTATATATAACCATGAATAACCTGCGAAATGGGCAAACATTCTCATCCTGTTGAGAAGCAATAGCCCTTTAAGGAAATGATACACACACACCAAACAGGAAGTAAAAGTGTGAACATGTGTAGAGAGAGATATTAAATGTCCTCATTACATTTATGCGCTTAATATTACGTTGCAATGCGTTTATTATATCGAATGACTTTAGAGAAAACTACAACAAAAATATATTGTCATACCTGTAGTGTTTGCATGTAGTTCTGTTCCAAGTTTTCTGTTCAGCATCCTGACTCTGACGTAAGCACCTAAGCACGTCGAGCGGGACGAGGTAACTAAGCGTGTGTAATCTGTCACTGGGCATGCGCATGAGGAAAAAAAAAAAAGTAAACTGCACATTCACTAATTCGCAACTCCGTTTGTCTCTGTGATCTTTTTTTTCTTCTATACCGAAGGACGTTACAATACCAAAGAATAAACTACCCGCCAAAGTGGCTAGTGAGTTATTACCCGCCACAGCCGAATTTTACCCGCATTTGGCTGGTGGGCGGGTGCCAATGTCAAGCCCTGAGATATATACTGTATATATATGAATTCTCTCTCTCTCTCTCTCTCTCTCTCTCTCTCTCTGGACCTTTATAGACATGATTCATTATTTTCCAATTTTTTTCCCACTGATTTTATAAACATGTAGTTGCTGTTTCTTGCATGCTTACAGGGATAATGTTAAGGTTCTAAGCTTTCTAACATAGGTTTAACTTGGAATCCTGCTGGAGAGAGAGCGAGAGAGAGAGAGAGAGGCATCCCACTGTGTTCTTAAGATAGACTCTGAATCCACTATGACCCTGATGAGAATACTTCATATATGTGTGTGTGTGTGTGTGTGTGTGTGTGTGTGTGTGTGTGTGTGTGTGTGTGTGTGTGCGCGCAGTCATGTTCAAACGCTAGTAGAAACATCATAAAAATTATCTGATCGTAGCGGTTCTCCGTGTTACAGTAGGTAAATGAAAACCTCAGACAAACAATAATATAAATTTTTGAAATCTTCATACTTTAATTTTTCAGCCATTCTGATTATGAGAACTCAGTGACTGCAAGGTTTCCAGGTCCTGTAGTTGCAAAACAAGCCCAAATCAATCATGGTCCACAGTGCTTCACAGTGAGTATGTGGTGTTTCTGATGAAATGCTGTTTGGTTTTGGCCAAACATGGTGCTGGGCATTCAGGCCAAACAACTCCACTTTGGACTTATTTCTCCATAGGACATGCTTCCAAGTCTTGTGGTTTGTTCAGATGCAGTTCTGTAAACCTCAGTCATGCTTCCATGTGTTTATACAGAAGCTTTCTCCTGGCAACCCTTCCAAGAAAACTGTACTTGTTCAGGATTCTTCTACTTGTGCTGTCATAGACTTAAACTTTTAACATGCTCTTATTTTCTGAGCATTGCACGGTCTACCCTTTGGGTGAATGTGCTGGGACGCCTACTCCTGGGAAGATGTTTTAATGCTTTCTGCTTGTGAATAATCTTATTCATGGTAGACTTAAAATTATTTTGGAATGGTTTCATAACTTTTCAAGATTGATGTGCAGCAACTGTTTTTGCCTTTCCTTCTTGGAATTGTGTTAATACACACCTAAATGCACCATACCAAAAAAGCACTCCTTTTATAAAAGAGGTCTGCACACTTGATGATGATCAATTAAGCACCTGGCTGCAAATTACCCTCTTAAACCCTGATGGAGCAGTGAGGGTTACTAAGTATTGCCCATATGTTTTTCTTTTTGGCTTAATTTTTGTTAAATAAATGATGGCACAGTAAAAAAAAAAAGATTGAGATTGGTGGTGTAGTGGTTAGCACTGTCGCCTTGCACCTCCAGGGTCCGGGTTCGATTCCTGGCCAGGCTCGATTCCCGTCTCTGTGTGCATGGAGTTTGCATGTTCTCCCCGTGCTTGGTGGGTTTCCTCCGGGTACTCCGGTTTCCTCCCACAGTCCAAAGATATGCAGGTTAGGCTAATTGGCGTTTCTAAATTGCCCGTAGTGTGTGATTGGGTGTGTGAGTGTGTGTATGTGTGTGTGCCCTGCGATGGATTGGCACCCTGTCCAGGGCGTACCCCGCCTAGTGCCCGAAGTCTCCTGGGATAGGCTCCAGGTCCCCCGCGACCCTGAACACAGGATTAAGCGGTATAGAAAATGAATGAATGAATGAATAAAACCCACTATGATCAAATTTATAATATGTTTCTAAACAAAAACACGTAACATTTAAAAGAAGAGATACTAAATTTACACCTGGGTATACACACACACACACACACACACAGTATCTTCAAGAAAAATCTTCATGAAAGATTATTATCATTTTATCTAGAGTTTGGCACCTTCACCAAGCAGAAAATCTGGAACTGAAAATGTTCTCACCAGGGTGCTTAAGCCGGGTTTTATAGCTTCAATAAAAAGCCACATTGTAAGGCAAGGTGTATGGCTGGATTTCATCCACCCTTACTGTTTTGGTGCAGAGGAGGATTAGCATGGCGTCATGCCCCCCTGGCACAGATCTACAGATCAAAGACAGATGGCACGCAGATGGAACAGAGTCTTCCCAGGCAATGAAATAAAAAACCCTCTTTCCAGGGGTCACGTCTCTCTCGCATTGTTAACACAACCGACTTGCCAACCTGTGGACTCTGGCTTACGTCCTGCAAGTCCCTTATGTAACAGCACTCTCCAAAATTTGATGATTAATCCATGTTGGAAGTAGTGTTGCCTGATTTTGGTTTCAGGGCTTAACACACATTTAGAGCACAGAGACCCTGTGTCAAGAGGTTTTACTTCAGTTCTGTGCTTTTTTTTCTAGCTTTGCTTGGCATTGATTAGCAAAGTCAAACAATTATAGGATGGAGTTCTCCGCTCTACTGTATGAGACACCAAATGTGATGTAATAATGTTTTAATTATAACCACACATTTTTTTTTTCTCTTGAATTCTTAAATCCCTTTGGTGAGAAAGTGTTGCAACACGGCTCTAACAGCCACTCGGACAGCACATAGAACTGCATAAAAAGTTACAGGCTAGTAATGACGACAGGAACAATGTGCATGGGGAATTAGAAGTAGAGTCTGCACAATGTCAAATAATGATCAGGTTTTTTTTTTTCAGTTTCCATGTTTCTTAGTAACAGTCTGTTATTTTTCTGCCAGTTTATACAGTAGCTGCTATAACATAAGTGATCACAGGAACTTATGGCAATTAGTTTGTCTTTAGACAATTCTTTGTCTTAAGGACACTTGTACTTAATTTACCTAGAACTTTTAACAATGGACATAATCCCAAATCAGCTTTACCGAACTTTATCGATTCTGACCTAATCAGCAAACGGTGGTGAGGAAAAGTTGGCTCAGATGACACAAGGAAGAACACTTGGGAGAAACCAATCTAAAAAAAGCAACTTATCTTGGGTGCTACCCGATAGCCTGACCCTAAATGAACCAATTCTATAACTGCGCTAAGGTCAAAAGTCTAGGTGTTGAAGATGAAATGCTAAATTTAGTTAACATGATGTGAACCTGGAGTCAACTGTTTATTGATGGAAACTTGGATGCAAAACTATTAGAGTGACTGCAGTCATGAAGCCATCGAAATTAAACTCATTCTGTCACTCATTCTCAATAGTGAATATACTGTATATTTGGGGTTGCGTGAGCCCTGGAGCCTATCCCGGGAAACTTAAGTTAGTTTTTTAAGTTATGCCTTTATTTGTCACATATACTGTACATGCAGAGGTGGAAAGAGTAATAAAATCTTGTACTATAGTACAAGGACTGTTACTTCAGTGAAATTTTACTTAAGTACAAGTAAAGTTACCATTATAAAAATCTACTCAAGTAAAAGTAAAAAGTAGCTCATTAAAAAATTTACTCAGTAAAAGTTACCGAGTTCCTTTTTTATTTTTATTTTCTTAACAGGGGGGGGGGGATGAGGCATTCTAGCGTAGTTCAAAAAAGATGAGCAGATATAAATCTCAAACTAGTGGTTTTTAACTGAAGGAACACCTTTGCATAATAAAGCTGTTGCCATTCTTGTGCTTGAAAATCAAAGTGGTCACTTAAATATGGTGTTACGTCCCAGTCTAGTGCCGTACAGCAAAAGAATG
>CM060125.1:27362666-27540166 GCA_030522415.1 Channallabes apus | reverse complement strand
CTGCGTTTATTACTTCAAGCAGCTCCTCAAACTCTGTCATCAATTGAGGAGGGTTCTGAGGGAACTACTTCCATTTCTGCAGAAGCAAGGGAGGAGGTCTCTCCTGCGCAATCACAAGAAGCGCCGAGGCGCACTCGCGAGGCGGAGGGAGAAAGTTCCCGTTTGGGAGAAAACGCAAGAGAACCGCATGTGAACCCCAGGAATGCACCATGGGTTGTGATTTGTTTCTATGGAAAGTGAGACGCGCGTGAAGCACTTTTATCAGGAGGGGTCACAGTGCTCACACTCTCCTTGGAGAGCGTGATCACCCAAACACTGGAATTATATCATAGGATTATATCATACGGAGAGACACATCTCGTTTGAAACTCAGCCATCTTATCGGTGAGTCAAGCACTCTTTGTTCTTAGTTTTGCTTGCACACACATACTCGAATCACAATACTGTATGTGCTTGGAGACAGAAAGATCTGAGGAGGAATGTTTCCGGTTCACTCCTATTTATAACCTGCAGGTGAACTTCATCAGATGACGTCACCTGACCGAGGTTATATATATGCCAAAATTTGGCGTGTTTGATACACACATGCTTCACAACCGCCAACACAGAAAGATGTTCCCATAGCGTTTTCACGCAGCATCGAGTGTAGCTTTTGAAAGGGAACGGATTTCCTGAGTCATTGTGTTCTGTATGTCATTAAAACAGCGACTTCTTCGTGGTTTAATGATGTAATGTTATTCTCCGGTGGAAGCGCGTGTGGAATGATAACATCACAGGTGACATGGAAAAGGAAAAGACCTCCCCCCCACATACACACCCTGCCTTGTGTTAATGCTTATTTGGGCTTAATAACATTAAGAATTCATTATTTGTTGAATGAAGCATATGCACAGGCTGCAATTATGCCGTTTTTTCTCCTCCTCCATTTTAAAACCATGGAGATGTTTCGCGAACTTTGTATACAGTATATATCGCAGAGCTACAGTAGCGTTAAGCATATTACAATTCAATTCAATTCAATTAAATTCAATTTTATTTATATAGCGCTTTTAACAATGGTCATTGTCTCAAAGCAGCTTCACAAAAATTTAAGAAATTTAACAAAAAAAAAAAAAAAAAAAACATTTTATATATATATATATAGAATAATTATATATAAAGTAATAAATAAATAAATAAAATTATAATAGAAAATAAATAAATAAAAACAAATAATAATAATAATTATAGAAAAGAAAATAATTGGAAGTGTGGATGTGTGAGAAAAATGTGCAGATAATAATGAGATGAATGAATGAAATGTCTCTGATGAGCAAGCCAAGGGTGACGGCGACGGTGGCAAGGAAAAACTCCCTGAGATGGCATTAGGAAGAAACCTTGAGAGGAACCAGACTCAACAGGGAACCCATCCTCATTTGGGCGATAACAGATAGAAATGATATAACATCTTGTGTGTTGTGCAGGTGAAAATTCAATATGACAGAAATTATTTAAATTGTCATGAAGACCAGTTCAGCATAGGGACGAGTCAGTAGGTGCAGAGGGCAGATGAGGTCTGGATCACTGGAAGCACAGGAGCAGCATGTGTAGCTCCAACCATCATAAAGCTGAATCCAGTTGGAGCTGGTCCTTCTCTGGATGCCTCAGGAACCTCGCAGGGTCGGCCTTTGTCTACTGAAGCTGGCAAAATCTCCCGATGCCTCGGGATGGGTAGAGAAATACAGAACAGATGGGGAGAATTAGCGTAGTTGCCATTCGGTATAGGTGTACTGGAGTATGAGTACTGGGATGAGTTATGTGTATGCCAGATTAAAAAGATGCGTCTTGAGTCTACTTTTGAAATGAGAAACCGTGTCTGCTCCCCGAACACTGTCTGGAAGGCTATTCCAAAGCTTTGGAGCTAAATATGAAAAAGCCCTACCCCCTTTTGTAGATTTTGAAATTCTGGGAACTACCAGAAGTCCGGAGTTTTGTGATCTTAAGGCGCGTGGTGGATTGTAGCGTATCAGAAGACTGGTTAGGTATGTGGGAGCTAAACCATTTAAGGCCTTGTATGTAAGTAATACTATTTTGTAATTTATTCTAAACTGAACAGGTAGCCAGTGCAGGGATGATAATATTGGGGTTATATGATCATATTTTCTGGATCTAGTGAGAACCCTGGCAGCTGCATTTTGGATTAACTGAAGCTTGTTTATTGAGGATGCAGGACAACCACCTAGTAATGCATTACAATAGTCCAGTCTGGAGGTCATGAATGCATGAACTAGTTTTTCTGCATCAGATACGGATAAGATGTTCCTAAGTTTAGCAATATTTCGAAGATGGAAAAAGGCTGTTTTTGTGATATTTGAAATGTGATTTTCAAAAGACAAGTTACTGTCTAATATTACTCCCAGATCTTTTACTGCTGAGCTGGTAATAACAGTACATCCTTCTAAGCGCAAGCTGAATTGTGAAAGCTGTTGTGTGCTGGTTTTTGGGCCAATAAGTAATATCTCTGTCTTATCTGAATTTAGTAAAAGAAAGTTATTGGTCATCCAATCTTTTATGTCCTGGACACACTCAGTTAATCTAGACAACTTAGGTATTTCGTCTGGTTTAGTTGAGATATATAATTGGGTATCATCAGCATAACAATGGAAACTAATCCCATGTCTTCTAATGATGTTACCCAAGGGAAGCATGTATATTGAGAACAACAGAGGTCCTAAAACTGACCCTTGTGGGACCCCATATTTCACTGGCATTATACCAGACGGTTCTCCATTTAGATCTACAAAATGGTAGCGATCAGACAGGTAAGATCTAAACCATTTTAGTGCCTGTCCCTGAATGCCTATATAATTTTGTAAGCGATCTATGAGAATATTATGATCTATAGTGTCGAATGCAGCACTAAGATCGAGCAGGACTAGCAATGAGATGCAGCCTTGGTCTGAAGCTAAAAACAAGTCATTTGTAATCTTAACTAGTGCAGTTTCTGTGCTATGATGGGGCCTGAAACCTGACTGAAATTCTTCAAGGATGTTGTTATCCTGCAAGAATGTGCAAATTTGAGCTGATACTACTTTTTCTAGTATTTTTGATATGAACGGGAGGTTTGAGATCGGTCTGTAATTTTTTATTTCATTCGCGTCCAAATTAGATTTTTTAAGAAGCGGCTTAATAACTGCTAACTTGAAAGGTTTAGGGACGTGACCTAGATGTAATGAAGAATTAATAATGTTTAGGAGTGGCTCTCCAACCGTAAGCATCACTTCTTTTAAAAATCTGGTTGGGATTGGGTCTAACAGGCACGTTGTTGATTTAGCCGAGGTGATGAGTTTATACAGCTCTTCCTGTCCTATACCTGTAAAGCAGTGAAAATCTAAATGTGAAGCTATAGGCTGAACTGGATCGTGAGATACTATTAGAGGTTGAACCTCCATTATTTTCTTCCTGATATTATTGATTTTTTCATTAAAGAAGTCCATAAAGTCTTCACTTCTAAACTGTGATGGGATACTCTCTGCGGGCATCTTAGGTTTTGTTAAGCGAGCCACTGTACTAAATAAGAACCTGGGATTGTTTTGGTTTCTTGCTATCAGTTGGCTAAGATGCTCGGTCCTAGCAGTTTTTAGAGCCTGTCTATAGCTGCACATACTGTCTTTATACGCAATTCGAAAAACTTCTAATTTAGTTTTCCTCCATTTTCGCTCGAGGTTACGGGTTGCTCTCTTTAGGGCGCGAGTATGACTGTTGTACCACGGTGCCAATGTTTTATCTCTGACTTTTTTTAATCTGATGGGAGCAACAGTGTCTAATGTACTGGTAAAAATAGTGCCCATGCTGCTAGTCACTTCATCTAGATCATCTGCATTTAGGGGTTTAATAAGAAATTGGGACAGATCCGGCAGATTACTTGTGAATCTGTCTTTAGTGGTGGGATTCATATTTCTAACAGATTGATAGCGTGGGGAGACACAGCTAATCTGTTCTACAGGTAGAGTATATGTCAGGAGGTGATGATCTGTGATATCATCACTTTGAGGTATGATCTCTATATTAGAGACATCTATACCATGGGATATAATTAAATCTAGCGTATGATTAAAGCGGTGAGTTGCTCCAATTATATTTTGCTTAACCCCAAAGGAATTTAGTAAATCCATAAATGTGAGTGCTAAAGCGTCGTTAGCATCATCTACATGAATGTTAAAGTCTCCTACTATCAATACTTTGTCAGAGTTAACCAATAGGTCTGATAGCAGATGTCCAAATTCTTTAAGAAAATCGCCATATGGCCCCGGTGGTCTGTACACGGTGGCCAAGGTAAAATATAGCAAGGGTTTATTACGTATTTCATTTAGTGCAACATTAATGATAAGCACTTCAAATGAATTAAACCTGGGCCTTATTTTCTGGGTAACAGTGAGTACATCATTGTAGATAGTGGCGACACCACCGCCGCGACCAATTAGACGGGGCTCGTGCTTATAGAAATATCCTGACGGAGTAGACTCATTCAGACCAAAATATTCATTTGGTTTAAGCCAGGTTTCAGTGAGACAGAGTGCGTCAAGGCAATAATCTGAGATAATTTCATTAACAATAAGTGCTTTAGGCGCAAGGGATCTAATGTTGAGTAGTCCAAACTTTAGAGGTGGATTTTGACTACTTATTTTGCCTTTTTCTGGTTTTATGGTTATCAGATTGTTTCGGGCAAATTTAACAAATTTATTCTTTTTTCTCAGTATTCGGGGAACAGACACAGTTTCTATAGGACAAGCTATGTGTGTGCGTCTATCACTACGGTGAGTTGTGATGTGGCTAATATGTTTGGAATCTACAGTATGACCTACCGCCAGTCAGATGGTTCGTAGTGTTCTGGAGATGTTGTCAGAGAGGACCGCTGCTCCAGCTCTGCTAGGGTGTAGGCCATCGGTGTGATAGAGCCTAGGACGCTCCCAGAAAACATTCCAGTTATCAACAAAGCGTAATTTCTGTTGTTGACACCAAGATTGTAACCATTCATTAAAAGCAAATAATCTACTGAACTTCTCGATTCCTCGCTGAAATGTGGGAAGCGGTCCAGATACGATGATCATTGTCGTGGGTGATGTGCTGCGGACCTTCTCGACCAGGCTCCTGAAGTCCTTCTTTAGGATCTCCGTCTGCCTCAGCCTGGTGTCGTTCGTGCCGGCATGAAGAACCACAGCTCCAATGTTCCTCCTCATGGCAGCAGGCACCTGTGCAGCAACATCAAGAACACGTGCACCAGGTAAACAGCGTGTGTGCACCTTACCTTTAGCCGTGGTAGCACGCACGTGACGAACGATGGAGTCTCCGATAGTCTCCTATTACACCTTCGTCTATCTTGGCTAGTGTGTAGCGCAGGAACCTCCCTTTAAGTATGCGCGATGTTTCAGATGGTATGGCAAGTGTAAACACGTGAATCGGATATGACTCATAGTTAAAAGAACGTGTAAACAGACAGTCAAAAAAAAAAATCAGATATAGGCAACAAATCAGAATTAGTCATCGAGACCTGCAGTGTAAAACGTAGCCATAGTGTTGCCGAGCCTAGAACTGATCAACTGAAGCAACCCCAGTTCACAACACTGCCTCTACAGTGTAGAAGCTTGTGCAGTGGAGAATATGCATGCTTTATTCACTTGCAGTTTCTTCTGAATATATTTAATTCATGAAGTTAACACTATCCGTCCAGGTTTTAATAATGCACTATTATTTAATAATGCAATCAAACAACGGTTCTTAGTTTTTTTCTTTGCTTGATGCAGGCCAGTAAATTACACACATGACCATGCAGATCATGTCACTCTATGGATTTCAAGTGATTTTAAACATTAGTCTAACATGGATAGTAGAGTACTAAGTCAAACAATACTAATTGTATTAAGGAATGTTCAGTATGAGAATATCATGAATTATGTCCTGAGATGAGCAGTGTCTATGTTTGATTCTTTGCCAACATAGTACAAGTCATGGACTATACACAGAGCATCAAGAATACAGTATTTGGATTAAGTTCCTTCATTAGTGCAAGGCAAAGTAACTGTGAAGCTATAATAAATTAACTGTTGAAACATGTTTGAAACTTTACTTTGGTTCACAAAATGCTAGAAACTTTATGTATTTTGCGTTTAACTTTGCTTTTTACAGATCAATAATACAATAGTTGCTGTGTTTCAAGTTGATTAATTGATGCTTATTTGAATGCAGAGCAAATGCATTAAGGTCAAAAAGCAGTGCAGATTGTGGCTCATGAGCTTAGATTACATGTCAAAAGTTGAATGTCCAGAATCAGAGACACCTAAGGCTATGCCAACCGTCTTTGCCACTACCAATTCAGACACAGCACTCTTTCAGCCTTATAGTTCCATGCCAGGAATTCTTGCACAAAAAGCCCCTACAAAGACAATCTGAAGCCTTATGAAGCAGAGCTGCTTATGTATAAATGACAATGCAGATTCAAGTCCAGTTTTTGGTCGGCTTTCCTAATCACTTAAGTAGAAGACTTAAAACTTTAGCTCTTTTGTCAGGTGAAGATTATTATCTAAAATGCTCGGACTGTAATAAAATTGTGTCTCAAATGGATGTACCAAAAAACAAACAAACAAAAAAAAAAAACATTAGGATTCAGGAAAGATTACTGTAGCTCAGGGAATATACAGAGGATGTTATTTCTGTCCAGGGGGCAGTCAAATATTTATCAGATCTTTTACTGATGAGGGTAATTAACTTCCAACAAGTTGTCTAATATACTAAAAGGAAGAAAATGTAGCTAAATAGTCAGACTCCAGGCATATTAAACCAAGGGAAGTGTGAAAGCTGACAGGGAGTGCAATGCAGTGCTGCATTTTCTTTCTTTTTTTTTTTTCTTCAGTGGATTAATTAGTTGGATTAGTTTGACTATCTGAGATCTCCATGTACAGTAACTTCGGGTTCCATAAAGGTTAAAACCTTGCAAAGTAGAACGAATTTGTGTCACAGTGACATACACCTACATGAATTTAGATAGATAAATATTCTTACATACTGTACATATTGACATGATCATATCTGACTACTCTGTTTTATAACAACATCGATGATAACAGAAAATCGTATACTTTGTGGTGGAAGTATAAACAAACAGAGTTACTTTTCATTATTTAATAAAAAATAAAGTTATTAAAAATTTGGCAACTTTGTTATGTTTAAAGTGGTTTGATAACAAAGTGAGGAATAAATCATTGTGGGCAACATGATATTATTTTAAGATCAATGTGAGAAATAAAATATTTCAGGATGTGCTGGTTTAAATTAAATTACAGCATGGTACTGTAAGTGAAAATCGGCCTATCGTAGCAGACTGTAGTATGTTCTTAAATTGTCAATATTAATTTTATTACCAATTACAGAAATGGCAGATGTTTGGTTTCTGAAGCCTAACTAGCTTAATAAACACACCCACAAACAATAATTACAAATTCCTACAGTTCACAGCTAAACCCATGCAATACAAATAAGCATTCTTCTTTTTAGCAGTGTACAGTACTACGAGGGTATAATAGATCCATGTTCATCAGCTGTAATTTGAGAACAATATTTTCCTTTCCTTCTAATACACATACTGTAAAGGGAAAGCCTCCATTTGAACAGTGAGTAGGAGAGAATGAAGGTAGCAGAGGAACAACGTCAAATTAAAAATCACACAACATTCATCGACTGGCACGCTGACTGCTGATATGAGCATCCCAGTTGATGAAACTTCAAGAAGTTAGTGCAGTTCATTCACTCATTTTGGATTACTAAATGCCCCAAGCTGGAAATGAGCAGATAAATAGAAAAGAGTGAGAGATGATTGCTAATCAGCAAAGAGAAAAGAGGAGAGTAATTGGGCTAAAACGAGCAGCAATGTCACCAATTAGCCTGAGGAGTGGGAGAAGAGCATGGGCGCACTTTAATTAGAAGTGCTTTTCGTGTTCTCAGAAAGTGGAGAGAATCACCATTCAAAGGAAAATGTCTAAATGAGCTTTTTGAAGCTAATGAGGGGCCACTGCAGAAAACCCATCTGTTTATGAAAAAAAAAAAAAAAAGATTCAACTTTAGTTGTGGTTCATCTGCTTCTAAGTACAATCATTGCTTAACATTTAGTATAGTACCTAACAAGTCTTTACTTTACCCAGTTTTAAATTGTACCTTTGCAATATCATGTTGAGTTAACTGGGTGATCTTAATATACTGTAGTATAAAGTTGACTTTTCATCATTTGCTTCCTTATTAATTATTATAGGGAAAATCTGTGATGAGTGGTGACATCCTAAAGTTGAACATTTTCCAAAAACAGCACTTCCTGAAGTATTTAATTAAAAAAGAACTGCCAACAATTAAAACTTTCGACAAAGCATGCAGTACCTTTGATCTGCTTACAGTTATGTTCTTACAACTTTTATATATTTTGAAAATACATGTCGTACATTGTTCACGAAACAAATTAATTCCTGTTAATACTTAAATTATAACAACTGTAAACAATCCTCCTGTTATTTTCCCTAAGCAGTAAATTTACTTGGTGGGCGTTGTGCGCGTTCTTATCATGTGTCCGGGGGGCGGGTTGGGGCGGGCGTTGTGCGCGTTCTTATCATGCGACTGGGATGGTTGCGCGTTCTGATCATAAAAATAGAGTAACGAGGCTATTTTTAAAATGTAAGGAGTAGAAGTAAAAAGTCGGCTGAAAAATATTTACTCCAGTAAAGTATAGATACCCAAAATTTCTACTTAAGTAAGGTAACGAAGTATGTGTACTTCGTTACTTGACACCTCTGCATAAAACACAAAAATTATTTCAAATGTTTCCTAAATATTTAAGATATGTTCTATTAGACTGACAATGATCCATGTGGATTTCCTACCACTAATAATTTTAACAAATGTAATTTTCATAACATTAAGATCCCTTTTATAATATCACATGAAAAAATAACAACAATGAGCGTTATTGATTACCATTCAGGCAAATATAAGACAAACTAATTAAACTGATAACATATCCTCCAGGCCACACAATAAAAAACAACCTGAGCCATGAGAACAAATGAAACAGGGTAGCAAAGGGCTACACATTGTGGCTATTTGTAGTTTTTCCCACAGTTTACTTCTTTCTTCCATCAACCTCTGCTTTCTTACTAATCTCGTTAAAAGTGGTCAAGTAAACAAAACATTTAATGCCATGGCCACAGAGTTCAAACTCTCAAAAGTGCAACTTTGAAAGAATGGCTTAATGAAAATGGTCTGAGATAGAATTGTGGTTCTCATTGTTTAGATGCTGTTTACTTTTCTTACTATGAACTCAGTTTATCTTACAAATGCATACTAAGCGGATGAAGAAAATGAAATGCACCCACATTAAAACACAAATAATTATATATTTTTTCCATTTATTTTTATGTATAAAATGAATTGGCATGCAGGATAAAGGATAATGTGGTATTGACAATGAGTGAGTGTTTAATAGGACAAGTTTTCATGCACTTAGCAGTATTTAGACACTTATTTTTCAATTATATATTTAACAAGCCTAGAGAAACATCAGCTTATGCTAAAGACATATGACATTATTGACATAAGGAGGAATTGTTATTGAATAATCCATCACAGTTATCTATGATTTCTTGATGTTATTGCGTGCAAATCTGAGGGTTTTCAAGCGAACATTACCAAACCATCACTTTAATATAAGGAACTATATTGTATTAATATTATACTGAGCTTGATAATAATTTTGTGTTTTGCATGACATCCATAGTTTGATTTCAGTGTTGCATGGCTCAAACCATACTCAGAAATCTGACTGATCAGATCAGCCATAACATTAAAACCACCTGGGTTACTGTAGGTGCCCCTTGTGCAGCCATAGAGGCCCTACCCCCTTGAGTTGTTATGATATGTGTCCTCCATGAATTGGAGGATGGGATCTGGGGAGATTGATACTGTATAACTTGTTTTCCTCAACCCTTGATAGACCCTTGATTGTGTGTGTAAATTAATATCAACTGAGAATCTCTGCCCCTGGGGACAATTTAAAGACGGATCCAACCATATAAAACTGAGAGTAAGACAGCTGGTTTTAGAGACTTAAATGTGTCACAATAAAAAAAAGTATTTGTCTTTAAAATGTCTTGTTTTGAAGCTTCATTGTTTGGGTAGCGCAGGCTAGTATGAAAAAAAAGAAAAAAAAAGTCAGAGGTGCTCTTTACTTGCTGGTTAAGCATTGCCTTGAGTGAAAGTGGTGTCTGAAATGAAGAATGTTTATGTGGTGTAAGTGGGTGTAGGGATTAGTGTGTAGTGCACATACTATAACTTCTGAGGAGGGATGGGGTCCAGGGATTTGGCAATGTCAGTATGAATGAGGGGCTTCAATAAAGAAAGTGTTGTCCTTTGTGCAGGAAGAGGCTGATTGTGAGTGTGTGCATGTTTGCCAGAATCTGTGGGTCACAGAAGTAAAGGAGGGAAAACAACAACTTAAGTGGTAAAAATAAAAAATAAAATGCATATTCTTCTTAGTGTTATTAATGGCAGCTTGTTCTATTACTTGAGCTTGATTTACAGTATAGTCCTGGACACTATGATAGTACAGTAAGTGATTTATGTACAGTACAGTAAACTGCCGGGGTAGGGTTGAGGGTAGCAGGATAACTGAAGGTATACAAGTGAAAGTTGTTGGTCATGATGATGTAAAGATGAATAAAAACTGAACTGATGTATGAGAATGAGTGACATGTAGGTTGTCCGTAAGGAAGTTGTCAGGATGTCTCCTCTTTTGTGGGTTGCTGGAGTACAAAGCAGTGCAATATTGCTTAAATAAATAGTCAATTTAATGTCCTAATGTCCTTAATTGAAACCTCATTTTAAAATGTAATTGATATATATTGTGTGCATGCTCACAATTCTAAATTATACGTAATATTTTAACTAAATTCAAAAATATTAGTGGTGGCACGGTGGTGTAGTGGTTAGCACTGTCGCCTTGCACCGCCAGGGTCCGGGTTCGATTCCCCGGCCAGGCTCGATTCCCGTCTCTGTGTGCATGGAGTTTGCATGTTCTCCCCGTGCTTGGTGGGTTTCCTCCGGGTATTCCGGTTTCCTCCCACAGTCCAAAGATATGCAGGTTAGGCTAATTGGCATTCCCAAATTGCCCGTAGTGTGTGAATGGGTGAGTGTGCGTGTGTGCCCTGCGATGGATTGGCACCCTGTCCAGGGTGTACCCTGCCTTGTGCCCAAAGCCTCCTGGGATAGGCTCCAGACCCTGATCATAGGATAAAGTGGTATAGAAGATGAATGAATGAATAAAAAATATTAAGTACATATAATATATATATATATATATATATATATATATATATATATATATATATATATATAATGTTATTTTTAAATAAAAAGCCTATTTTACTTTCTCAATCAACTTTCACTAAAGGTCTGTAGTCTACAAGCGATGATGATAGATAGATAGAAAAAAATATTTATATTTAATTTAACATGAAGAGTATGGACACAGTGACTGGTTACATAAAATGATCTGCTTATTTCTGTTTTGCAGTTATGTGGTTAACACCATACATGTATGTTCAATTTTACATACCAAATCAAAGCCTTCAGTGCAAATCCAATAGGCAGTCTCATGATATTATTTCTTTCCCAGTGTTACTGTTTGGTAAGGGAAGAGCGAGAGAGAGAGGGAGAAAGAACAACATGTCAGAAACTGAAATGTCAGGTACTATTAATGTGATATTTTTGAAAGGAAACATGATTTTAAGGTTAATGTCACACGATTTGCAGAATTTCAATGACCAAATGCAGTCATATATACATACAGTACACAAAAAATATCAAATGAAATTGTTGGGGGGAAAAAATCCTCATCCCCATTTAAAGATGTACATACATACTTTAAAAATGTGTTTAGGAAATTGAGTATGTACACTTAAGAATTATAGCTAAATGCATAAAGCTGGTCACCTATACTGTAGTATGTACAGTACCAGCTGGCTTGAAAAACCTCATTGTAACCTCATTGTCTATATTAAAGAAGTCTACATACATGCGTGTAATCTCCATTAACATGAATATTATAGCAGTTTTGTGCTTGAAATTAATTATTTTTGAATGATAGATGTACAATCTTTAATAGAATAAAACTTCAGTAATTTTGACCAGAAGGTTTAATTTATGTTGGCTTGTCTGAAATCAACACAGTGTCAAAACACAAAGATGCATTTGAAGCCTTCAAGATTTAAGGTTTGCTTTACTGTCATGCAATTGAATGCAATTAATTGCAAATGGTGTGATACCCGACTCAGCTGAAAAACACTAAAGCACTTAAAACCAGCAACACAAAATACTAAAAGCCATAGCATTAATTACTAAAACTGGTAACATAAAATAAACATTTATTTTTTCATAAAGGTAAATGTTACCCAACATAAAAGTCACATAAAACTAATTATATAGTATATATAAGGTGGGGAAGGTAAAGCATTCTGCCTTACAATGATTATTGCTTAGTAGATTGTATGGCAAATATACATTTTGTGTTGTTGTATCACAGGCTGTTGTATAATTATTTTTAAGGCTCAGACATAGTGATGTTTAACACAATGAGTGTTGAACACTAGCCATAGTGATGGCTCTAGGCTAGAAGCTATTTTCTAGTGCTCGTGCTATAATAGTTTTGTAATGTCTGCCAAAGGGCATCAGTTCAAACAGGTGATGACCTGGGTGAAATGAGTCCGTAAGGATGCTATGCAGACCTTCCTCATCCTCTGGAGTGCTTTCTTTTCAGCTATAGTGCAGCTGGCAAACCACATAATGATGCAGTATGTCAGCACACTGTCTGTGGCGTTGGTCTCCAAGGTGTTATTGCTCCAGGTCAGGTCAGGTCTTCATCCAGGTGAACAGCCAGGGTGAAAGGCTGTCACCCTCCCCACACAGTCCCACTGATGTCCAGTATACTGTAGGTTGAACGTCAGATTGTTTGTTGTCAGCAGGCTTCTGGCAGAATTCTGGTTATATATTTGTCACCCAAAGGAATAGGTCATGTTCAAAATTAGATTTCCTGGCACAGACCTGACTTTTAAGCAAGGTTCATATATTTTGTACTTAAATTAGAGTTGACGCTCAAAAAGTCTAAAGTTACCATGCTGTGTATTCTGGGTCAATGTCCTGTTAGAACACTCAAATGTTCAACCATTTAGCTGATGAATTATGGATCTGTTTAAGAATTCTGGAGTAGTCCTTCATTCCATACCATTATCATGCTTAACAGTTGGTACGGTGTTCATGGAGTTGAAACTAGTCAAGCTCGAAGATATCAATTGGAAGCAGGGGCTTCTTTCTTGGACGGCAGCCTTTCAGTCTATGGCAATGTAAAACCAGCTTGACAGTAGACAGAGGCACTGATGTTCCAGCAGCTTCCAGCTCCTGCCAGGCCTGTACCTTTAGGGTTCCCGGGTTGTTCCTGGCCATCTGATGACAGTTTGACAGCTCAGGTATTCTTCCAGACCATAGCAAAGTTATTGTCAAACCTCCTAAAAACTTGTACTTACATACAATTGTTTGAACTGACATTGAAATCTGCAGTTGTTTGAAAATGGCTACATGAGACAGTACTGACTTGTTTATCCTCTTTCTCAGATCTGCACTGAAATTTAAATTGTATTATTGATGGTTAACCTGGCGAGTCCAATAAAACACTTTAATCTTGGTACAGAGAAGCCCTACTAGATTACTAGTTTCAGTAAATTCTTCTTCTTCTTCTTCTTTGTCTTTCAGCTGTTCCCTTTCAGGGGTCACCACAGCGAATCATCTGCCTCCATCTAACCCTGTCCTCTGCATCCTCTTCTCTCACTGCATCCATAAATCTCCTCTTTGGTCTTCCTCTAGACCTCCTGCCTGGCAGTTCCAACCTCAGCATCCTTCTACCGATATATTCACCATCTCTCCTCTGAACATGTCCAAACCACCTCAATCTGGCCTCTCTGACTTTATCTCCAAAACATCTCACATGGGTTCTCCCTCTGATGAACTCATTCTTGATCCTATCCATCCTTGTCACTTCCAAGGAGAACCTCAATCATCACCACTTCTTCTTCTTTGTCTTTCGGCTGTTCCCTTTCAGGGGTCGCCACAGCGAATCATCTGCCTCCATCTAACCCTATCCTTTGCATCCTCTTCTCTCACACCAACTAACTTCATGTCCTCTCTCACTGCATCCATGAATCTCCTCTTTGGTCTTCCTCTAGACCTCCTGCCTGGCAGTTCCAACCTCAGCATCCTTCTACCGATATCAATCATCACCACTAATAGGAAATTAAGAACCTTTGGGCTGAGCCTTTGGCCTTTACTTATACTGTCAATAATTGTACAATTTAGATTATACAAAATGTGTACGCTCTAAAAAGCATTACATTTTGACAGCAGGTATCTGAATATTAACTGAATTAATTAAGCTTAAACTTGATCAAATTGTGAGAAAAAGCACATTTAGAAAAGAATGATTAATACATGGGCGCATGGTCTAGGGGTTAGCCTTGTTGTCTGACAAACAGTAAAACTTAAGGCATGAACAAGTGAGAAACAGGTGCAGATGAGAGGGGAAATGAGGTCGCTGCTGACATCAAAAAACAACCACATTTTAAACTGTATCTTTAGGCACTCTGCAGCCTGTCACAGTAACACATTAGTTCCCTTTTTTTTTTTTTTATAATTGAGCCAAATTAAATTTTAATATGAAGAATTAAGGGGGGGGGGTCAAGAGTTTTGCAAAGTACTGTACTATATACGGTATGTTGAATGTTTGTCTGAACTTAGATAGTGAAGTATTTATAAGCCATACTGCACACTGAGGTATAACTTGGACTGTTCCATATACTGTACTTTCATCAGGGATCTGCTTGTGTTTATTTGTGATAAGTGCTGCACTTTAAAAGACCAAAGGTCCACATGGAATGCATGTTAAAGCATGTTTCAAAAAAAGACAGTAAATTGTGTGCATTTGGACGAAGAGTGCATGGGGAAAAAATACACCATGCAAAAGCAGGAGGGAAGAAAAGTGTGTTTTTAAGTCCTTAAGTGTTTGCCTCTCCAGTGAAATGAGCTGACGATCAAAAAGCCAGCAGGGAGAAGAAAAAAAAAAAGTAAGGAGAAAAGCTGATTCCTCCATCCGGAAGGTGAAAAGCCATTAGTAAGGTGATCAGGTGGTTATGCCTCCTTTCTCCTCCATTAAAGAAGTGCACTCACTCTTCCCTCTGCATCTCTTCACTCCTCTTTCTCCAGTCTTCACTATAAACGGAGTGCTGGAGTCGGACCTTATATTTACAACAGCCGCAGTGCTCGGTGCTGCTGCACCAGGATTCAGTCCCTTTACGAGCATGCGCGTGTGTGTGTGTACAGTACTGTGTGTGCGTGCAATCCGTGTGTGTGTGTGTGTGTGTGCAAGGAAAAATATGCCTGTGACATATCATGCATACACATTGCATAAATGAACATGCGCCATTCACATATGGATCTGCATAATCATTGACCCAAAAGGCCTGTGGTGTTTAGCTATCATCAGCATTTTCTCTCAGCTTCTCGGCTAATAACACTCGCTCCATCTTTCCATTAAAAAACTCTTTGAGGAAATAAAGAAGCATTTCTGGCTTGCAAGCTCACAGATTTTCGGACCTTTTTTCCACAGACCTCGTACATCTCAGATATCAACTGAGGAATATTTAATGACCCATAGGCTATGATCGATGGCCATGCTCAGTAAGACTACAGAGGATAGTGCACAACTGTGTCTTTTTTTAAATATATTTTTTAAAGGGCAAAACTTTGCTATCTAAACCCATAGCACCATGTTTCATTGAGATGGTGTGAGCAGAGAAAGCAAAGGGGCTGTTAGCACAAATCATAACACTGTTTTCATCTCACTGGCTGAGAATAAATGAATATATCTATTTTATTGCACAAAGCAGAGTGTAATCGAGCTTCCAGGCTACAGCTATGAGTCCTCCAGAGGCAGATACAACATCTAATATTATTCTCAGGTTGATGATGGCTGAAGTGAAATGTCTTGCACTAGTTTGAAATTAATTTGTTTTGTTAACTTTAACCAAGACCCAGAACAAATACTGTAGGTACCGGAAGTACAAGATAATTTTAATAGACCACATTAGTTGATGGACCAACTTATAATTTTGACACAAACCATACCGTGTGAGTCATTTAGTGCTGTGTGATGAGGTCTTCGTCATAGTTTGGGAATTAACTGTCAGTAAATTGCTACTGTACAATGGGACAGTTGCTGAAACTTTGATACTGTAACTTGAAGTAATCATTTCCTGTATGACTTTATCAGCCTCTTACATAATTTTTAACTAATTTTGGCCCTTCTTTATGACATTGCTTAAGTTAATTGAGGTTTTTGAGCATTCGCTTTAGGCAGAGCTCTCCTAAGTTTCCACCACAGCATTTTAATTGGGTTGATGTTTGAACTTTGACTAGGCGATTCCCAAACCTTGATAATTTTCTATTTCTGACATTCTTTGGATCATTGTCCTGTTGCATCATTCAACTTCAACCAAGTTTTAGCTGTTGGACAAATGGCCACAAATTTGTCTCTTGGTATACTCTAGCATAGAACAATCTGGACGACTCAATGACTGCAGAGTCCCTGGCCTGTGGCTGCAAAACAAGCCCAAATCATCACCCCTCCACCACAATGCTTGACAGTGTGTAGGTATGAGGTGTTTCTGCTGAAATGCAGGATGCAGTTTGACTTTTGGCAAACATGGCTCTGGACAAAAGCAGCCAAACAACTCCACTTTGGTCGCATTTGTCGATAAGAGATTAAATCCAGAAGGCTTATGGTTTGTTGAGATGCAATTTTGTGAATCTCAGTTGTGCTTCCATGACAGAAGAGTTTTCTCCCAGCAACCATCCAAAGAAATCACATTTGTTCAGACTTCTTCTAATCGTGCTGTCAGGGACTTTAACATTTAACATTTTATCTTTAGTGAAGCCGGTAGGGTCTGAGATGTAGCTCTTGGATTTGTTGCATTTCTCTGATCATTGCATGATCTGACCTTGTGCTGAGACATCCACTCCTGGGAAGATTGGCAACTGTCTTAAATGCTTTTCACTTGTGAATAACCTTTCTCACATTTTTCACTCAATTGAACTCCAAATTGTTTAGAAATGATTTTATAACCTTTTACAGATTGATGTGCAACAACAATTGCTACTCTAAGGCCATTTCTTATGTCTTTCCTCCCTGGCATTGTGTTAACACACCTGAATGCTCCAGAGCAGCAAACCACCAAATCATTAGCTTTTTTGGTCTGCACACCTGGGGATGATCAATTAATCAAGGGCTAATGATCAGCAGCACCTGGTTGCAACTTACTTCTCTTAATCTGTGGAAGCAAAAAAAGTGGTACTTATTATTTGCCACATGTTTACTTTTTTTTTTAAGAAGATGTTACATATTGGCACAGTCAAAAAGTTATACTGTATGTTGTTTGTCTGAGAATTTAAAAAGAGGGTGTACTGTACTAACTATTACTCAAGAACATTATTTATACTGTATATACAGTATATATACTCAGCAAAATAAGAAACATCCTCTGACTTTCAACTGTTTTTACTTTCAGTAAACTTAATGTGTAAATATTTGTATGAACACTAAAAGAGTCGACACCATAAGACATAAACTAAAAATGTTTCACAATGTGTCCCTGAATGAAGGGAGGCTCAAAATCAGTCCGTACCAGTCAGTATCTGGTGGCCACCAGCTGCTTGAAGTACTGCAGTGCATCTCCTCCTCATGGACTGGACCAGATTTGTCAGTTCTTGCTGTGAGATGGAGGGATTGTGTGTTCCTGGTGTGACTCGGGCAGTTGTTGTGGCCATCCTGTACCTGTCACGCAGGTGTGATATTCGGATGTACCCATCCTGTGCAGGTGTTGTTACACGTGGTCTTCCACTGCGAGGATGATCAGCTGTCCTTCCTGTCTCCCTGTAGCACCGTCTTAGGCGTCTCACAGTGCGGACATGGCGATTTATTGCCCTATAGCCACATCAGCAGTCCTCATGCCTCCCTGCAGCATGCCTAATGCACGTTCACGCAGATGAGCAGCGACCCTGGGCATCTTTCTTTGGGTGTTTTTCACAGTCGGTAGACGAGTCTCTTTAGTGTCCTGCGGTTTTAGAACTGTGACCTTAAATGCCTACTTTCTGTAAGCTGTTAAGATCTTAACGACCATTCCACAGGTGCATGTTAATTAATTGATTATGGTTAATTGAACATGCATGGAAAACATTGTTTAAACCCTTTACAATGAAGATCTGTAAAGTTATTTGGATTTTTACAACATTATTGTTGAAATACACAGTCCTGAAAAAGGGGCGTTTCTTTTTTTGCTGAGTTTATATATATACACACACACACACACACACCCGCGCGGGCACACACACACACAGTATATAATGTGTACGTATATAAGTGTTTGTGTGTGCGTGTGTGCGTAAACCCTTATGACTTCTTTAACTAAATATTGATTAAAGAAAAGCAAGTGGAACAATTATAAAACTCTAAGCTAAATCAAAAAAGTCATTCAGAGATGCTTAATTAAATAAAAAAATTTGCAAAGTGTAGATTTTGGCTTCCCATGGCATCAAACTCTTTTAAACTTATATAAACTGAGAACAGTATACTGTACGTTGCAGCCCATAAATTACACACAAGCAGACAGACAGACAGACAGACAGACAGACCTAATCTAAACAAAGAATAAAATGTGCTATGAAAAGGAAATATTCAGGACAGGCAGCTGTTATAAATCACAGTTATGAAGTTTATTATTTTCTTATAAATATTGAATCAAATCCTCCTTGAGAGAAGTGGAGTTTAATTTTTCACTGTACAAAAAGGTAATGTTTTTAAACACATAATGACACTATTAATAGCAACAATTTTAGAACAGGAGTGGAACTTACGATCAGACAGTTCATCTGCGTGGTCTAAACACTTCGGAAGTGCACAGTAAACATTCCACAGTTTCCAACTTCTTTGAATATTAAATATTTCTTAATATAATAAGACAATAGCAGACAATAATGCTTATCAGAGACTATAACAACAACAACAACAAAAAAATCATACATAGATGGTCACATAACAATTTTGACTAAATAAATGTCTAAGCAACGTGATGAAAATTCCATTTGGGTTTATTCTTCATTTGGGTACAACTTCCTCTTCACTAGCCTAAACCCCAACATCGGAATTATACAGGGACACACACACACACACATTTTTAGTTAAATTTTTAGTAATTTAGTTTAGTTTAACTTTTTCAGATGAAAGCTGTTTGTTTCACACTATACTATCTGGGAAGTGTTTCACTTTTACCTGTAAATATAACTTATAAATAGAAAAGTTTTGTTTATTTTTCCTTCTTTTTTCTTTCTTTAACTACAACTACATACTGTAGTTATAATCAGCGTTCACATCTGTGTTTAAACCTGATATTCTGTCCACTACTGGAAATTTAATGTAAATACAATTCTTATTTATGTCCTCAGCTTTTATAGCAGTGTAGTTGTTAATCCTATAAGGGTTTACATGGAATGGAATTCGAAAAGATAAGAAACCAGATCACTGCTGATATTTTTGCATCCATCCAGGCTGTGTTACAATTCAAGACAGATATATTGTCACTAAGGACAGAGGTAGGCTGCCAGAAATGAGATTACAGTTTAATGACTTCTGCTAGAAGGGATAAATGAGTGACTTCTGTGTTCATGGAAAATCAAATCAGGGTTAATGCCTCATTCCTAGAGTCCTAGCGTCCAGACATCGGGGATAAAGTCATTGATTCAGCATCAGTGTGGCAGGGAGGAAGAGATAACCAAGCACAGTAACACAAAACGACCATTGAAATGACCTCTCGATGGACCGAGTTGTGAATTCCAAGCAGTTATTACAAACATGTCAGGTTTGTAAAATAATAATAATAATAATAATAATAATAATAATAATAAGATAAATTAAAAATACATTTAAAAAGTATAGTGGTACTGAATAATTATATTTATTTGCTATCCTTTATTTATGATTTGGGGGAAATCATCATCTTTTTTGTTTTGTTTTTAATAATAATATTAGACAATACAAGATAATAATCTATCACATTGTATTTGTAGTAGTGTTTTTACATTTTTTACATTTATCTCTTCACACAAACTGTCTCCAGATTAAAGTCATTTAAGTAAGCAGTTAACGCTCTGCTCGTGATTATTTCTGCATAATGTTAATGATCATACAGAGAATATTATGATTTGCATGCAGCTTCATCGTGTATTTGAGTCATTGCAGTAAATGAGCACATGAAGTGATGAAAGGAGTTTAATGACTGTGTATATCAAGCTTTTGTTTGTCAAATTGTTTGTATAATGGATATTTTAGTAAAAGATATGTTATAGAGGATAATCCTCAATGATGTAATCACTACTCTTACCATAATCAGTCCCCTTGACACTTGTTATTTACTTGTACTGTATATTCAGTGGTAGGTCATAATTTCTCAATATATATTCTAGTACCACACTCTTGAACAGTGATACATTTGATTAAATTGAGTGCCACAGAGAGCAAAAGCGATTTTTCTCCCAAATAAAGATGGATTAAACTGATTAAATCCAATGAGCTTATTACAAGCAGCAAGATGAGTTTAGTGTTTGTAGTTTCTGCAGATCTTGCAAACAAGAACAGGGTCAGGGACCAGGATCCATTAGATCTTGAGGCTGTGGTTCAACATCATTTTGACTCATAATAGTGACATTAATGATGTTTATATTCTCAGGTTTTGATTGGAATGTCTATGCATTAAAGTAAATGGCACATGGAAAGAGGATTAAAAGACACACACAATTCATTTATTGTCAGTCAAAAAGTCAATGTGGCCTTCTGGAGGTTGACAAGTTACCACTTAGGAATTGGAGGTGAAATTATGGCATTCAATACCATAATTCCCTCCACACTCACCACCAAGCTGGAGAACCTGGGACTCAGCTCATCTATGTGTCAGTGGATCTCCAACTTCCTAACGGGCAGACCACAGGCAGTAAGGATGGGCGGACATGTCTCAGCCACCACAACTCTCAGCACTGGAGCCCCCCAGGGGTGTGTTCTGAGCCCCCTGCTGTACTCTTTGTACACACATGACTGTGTGGCCACTACCAGCTCCACCACCATCATTAAGTTTGCGTGGTGGGCCTGATCTCTGATAACAACGAGACGGCCTACCTGAAGGAGATTAGGATTCTGGAGAACTGGTGCCAGAGGAATAACCTCCTTCTAAACGTCAGTAAGACAAAGGAGTTGATAGTGGACTTCAGCACTAAGCAGGAGAGGAACTACCAGACCCCCATCATCAATGACAGCCCAGTGGAGAGAGTGGACAGCTTCAAATACCTTTTTTTTTTTTTTTTTTTTTCAGATTTATTTCCTATTCCAATTCAGTCTTTTATTTTAAGGTCACGAGCATATCGTACTGTGTATGACTGTGTATGTGACAAATAAAATTTTAATATGAATTTGAAATTTGAAAATTATTTGTGTTTGAGTGAAATAATTATATACATTTTGCAAAAATACAGTATATCAAATGAACACATCTTTATAAGGACATTATAACCACAAAAATACATGTGAGTTTCCCAAGGAAGACATTTGTTGTTTGCCCAGCACTGAATTGACTATTTTTAAATGCTATACAGGGAAAATGTGATATTATTAGAAAATGAAAATAAAATTAGATATTAGAAAATAAAATATCTAGAGCACATCCATGCTACATAATGAAGGTTCTCTGAAGGTTTGGTCACAGTCCCATGAACAGTTTCAGAGGAATCGCAAATAGATTAAAGGTGTGATGATGACGGATGACGGGCGTCGACACCGCCGGCGCTAAACAAGTGATATGATGGATATGTGATCCCTATGTGTTTCACCTATGCTTCGCACAATAACCATTCTCAGAAAATCCCCCTTATCATAAGTAGGAAATAAAACAGCCATTCTTTGTTCTCTCTGGCGAAGTTAATAAGACAAATCTGCAGCTTGTCTTGCTACCAAGAAGCTGCAAAGTGCAAAGTACTCTGTTCTAACAGTTACTGACTGCTACAAAGTGCTGACACTGGAGAATCGTCCCATAAATAGTAAATAACCATTACAGAAACCGTATCGCTATATCAAGATTCATACACTTTTTTTCTTGTTACATAACAATGTTACTGTTGATCTGTTTATTATTTGCCTTAGGATGATGTCTAGCATCTGTCATACAAGTCCACCACTATTCCTATACAAACAATAATGTATAAATATAAACCTGCGATTTCTAATAATACCTTCAGAGTACCCCTCATGTTGTACTCCGTAGTACTAATCATACCTGACAGTGCTAATAACACTGTCAGAGCTGTCAGTATAGTAAATTAATCAACTGCCTCTGGATTGAGCATTTATCATCACTCTGGCATAAAAAAGTAAAAGATTTTTCTTCATTTTTTATGCATTTGGTCTGCAAAACACTGTACTTGCACACATTTCAAGCAAAAGTACATTTTTAAATAAAACTTGTGTGCAGGTTGAGAAATGTTCATATTCTTTTGATGGAATCTACTGTATTTTTTTTTTACTATATTTTACCATTTACTAATTCCTACCAACTAAGCAAGAGTTTCTCCAGTGTGTGCTTTATACTGTATATTTATTATCAACAGATATGATTTGTTTGTTTATTTAATTTCCTCCGCCAACACATACTGTACTGTAGCCTGTAACAGGGCCTTAAATAGTTTAGATAGTAAATAGTTAGAAGAATAAACCATGGAGGTGATGGACAGTCCTTAGAGACATATATTTATATTTCCACATAATTCATTTAAAATATTCAACAGGGTTGAATCGCAAATATTAAATTAAATTTTATTTATATAGCGCTTTTAACAATGGTCATTGTCTCAAAGCAGCTTCACAAAAATGAAAAAATTTACCAAAAAAAAAAAAATAAATAAAATAATAATAATAATAATAATAAATAAATTAAATAAATAAAAAATAATAATAATAATAGAAAAGAAAATAATTGGAAGTGTGGATGTGTGAGAAAAATGTGTAGATAATAATAATGAGACGAATGAATGAAATTTCTCTGATGAGCAAGCCAAGGGTGGCGGCGACGGTGGCAAGGAAAAACTCCCTGAGATGGCATTAGGAAGAAACCTTGAGAGGAACCAGACTCAACAGGGAACCCATCCTCATTTGGGCGATAACAGATAGAAATGATATAACATCTTGTGTGTTGTGCAGGTGAAAATTCAATATGACAGAAAAATAGTGTTAAGTGGAAAGCTAGTGTGCTACTGTATGTAGGGTGTACAGTACAATCACAATTATCCTGGGATGCACGTCACATGCATTTGACAGCGTACGCTGGACATGAGATCTAACTTCTGCAATTGATCATGCACGAACGCATGTTCATATCTTTGAATGTTCGTATTTAGGGGACTTACTGTTATTTAAGATGACTGGGTTTAAACGTGGGTTTCTGCAAGCAGCTGCTCTTCCCTCTTTCCAGTACTGCGGACCGTACAGACCTACTTTTGACGATTGTTAGAACACCTGTGATGTGGCGTGATACATGCATTATAGTTAAATGTCCCTGTGCTGGTACAGTATGCTCTATATCACCATTCATGGAATGCACTCCTTAAATCAGATGAATCAGTCAGAACTAATTCATGTTATTAAAATTAAAAAAAATTATTTCTGACAAGGCCCAATGTACTGTATCATAAGCAATGTCAGTATTTGAAGGAGAAGGGGTAGACAAAGGCATACTGTACAGACTTAAATTTGGCAATCTAGCCATCAAGTCAAGAACACTTACGCTTTTACATGTTTGCTATTTGTAACAAACCCAGCCAAAAATATTGCATATGGTTTCATGTAAAAAATAGTCAATCACAAAAAACTTACTTTAGCTGACTTTTTAAAAGGAGTCCGTGGCACAATTCACAGAAAGTTAAAAGCAAGGGCATGATCTCATCTTTGTGTGGATTTTTTTGTGTAGGAGTTAAAGCATGAGTGCATTGCAGTGTGCTCAGTGCTGGCCTGACTTAAACTATTAGCCACATAAAGACCCCTCTTCACTCTCAATGGCATAAAGGAGATGATTCAAGCCACACCACAGCTTTTCTGTGTGTGAAACCACTCACCACCTACTGACTCAAACAGCCACTTATACTTGCTGGTCGAAGAATTAGCTGCATTAGTCCTGCTGGCCTTCATTGGGATAGCTTTCAATACCATAGTTCATTCATTCATTTTCTATACTGCTTAATCCTGTGTTCAAGGTCGCGGGGGACCTGGAGCCTATCCCAGGAGACTTCGGGCACTAGGCGGGGTACACCCTGGACAGGGTGCCAATCCATCGCAGGGCACACATACACACACTCACACACCCAATCACACACTACGGGCAATTTAGGAACGCCAATTAGCCTAACCTGCATATCTTTGGACTGTGGGAGGAAACCGGAGTACCCGGAGGAAACCCACCAAGCACGGGGAGAACATGCAAACTCCATGCACACAGAGACGGGAATCGAGCCTGGCCGGGGAATCGAACCCAGACCCTGGAGGTACAAGGCGACAGTGCTAACCACTACACCACCGCGCCGCCTCAATACCATAGTAATATAAAAAAAAATAAAAAAAACAGCACCAGTTGATTCTTTCTTTTCTCTCCTTCTCTTTGGTCCAGAAGACAACATTCACAACTAAATCTTTACTGTATGTACTACATCATAACCTAGAAGACAACATGAATATGCGATAACTAACACAAGTGCGCCCCTATGTTTAATTTCCTGGATCAAACAATATATCTTGTCAAACCGTAAATTAAGACTATTCCTTGAACAAAAAGTTCAGCCTAAAGTTATAGCATTCCATAAATGTTAAATAAAGTCTCCTTTCAGAAAACCTCACCGTATCCCCATTTACACACATACAGTATCTCCTCATCTGTTTATGTGGAGCTGCTGCCAAACAAGCCTTGGTGCTCACTTGGTGCTCTGCCTATTAATAAAGAATGCCAGAAACAAGATAAGAATTAGAATTGCATTAGTTTATAAATAATGAACAGTTCTTGGTAGTGGACTCCGGCTCTATAAAGGTCAGAGTGAAGGGATTAGGATACTCTCAGGTTACAAAGTGAGTTAATGTCCTGTGTCTAGCTCATTGTGGTAATTATGGACTCATATTTCTATCTCATCTATATATGATTCCATTATAATGACATTAATGGGAACAACTCAAGTCCGCAATCGATAAACGGATGATGCAACCAGGCCACAGCATGACCGCATAGTGGTATAACGTAAAATAAACTGGGAATTCTGTTTGTGATGCTACTGTATGCTCGAAATATTCTCAAACTACTGTATGATGGCTTAGGTTACAGAGACCTGTGACAAAGAACTTAGGTTCTTAGTTAGTTAGCTAGTTAGTGTTTTGTTAATTTATGTTATAAATTCTGCGGCACGGTGGTGTAGTGGTTAGCTGTCGCCTTGCACCTCCAGGTTCCGGGTTCGATTCCCCGGCCAGGCTCAATTCCCGTCTCTGTGTGCATGGAGTTTGCATGTTCTCCCCGTGCTTGGTGGGTTTCCTCCAGGTACTCCGGTTTCCTCCAACAGTCCAAAGATATGCAGGTTAGGCTAATTGGCGTTCATAAATTGACCATAGTTTGTGTGTGTGCGCTCTGCGATGGATTGGCACGCTGTCCAGGGTGTACCTTTCCTTGTGCCCAGAGTCTCCTGGGATAGGCTCCAGGTCCCCACGACCCTAATATAGGATAAAGCGGTATAGAAGATGAATGAATGAATGTTATAAATTCACGTTGTATGTAGCACCTTGGTCCTGGAGGAACGCTATTTGGTTTCATCGTGTACTGAACTGGATATGATTGAAATGACAATAAAAACTTACTTGACTTGACTTAACTTGCAATGTGGCATTGTGGTTTGAATATTTCAGAAACTGTTGATCTCCTGGGTTTTACATACTTGGCACTAGAATTTACCTAGACAAAAAACATTCTTGCTTTGCCGACCCGAGATGACAGGAAGGCTAAGGTAACTCAAATAACCATTCTTTCCAAATCAACTTGGATAAATGTGTTCAGCAAGCATCTAATAATTTTGCTGTGGTTATCATCTATAATCATGTTTGCATGATGTACTAAATGAGCTCTGAATGTATTTTTGCTCACAGGTTAAGAGAATCAGATAAATATTAACTAAGAAAAAAAGAAAAAAAAACTGAAACTTAATCTTGCTTTGAGAGGTAATATATTTGAGAATTGCGAAGCCATCACTGAGTGCCATCACATCTGCACTTGACTTAATCTATTTATGTTTCCTCCATGACCATTATGGCAGCCACAATCTGTTAGGGATGATGAGGATAGGAAACCACTAATAGCCAAGTGTAATGTATTTAATGCCAAACTGCAACAGGATACCGCTCATTTTAATGTTTAATCTTGAAATATTTAGCTCAGGTAAAGCAATCACCCATGTGACTCCCATTTGACTATAAATGCTAAAGACATCGCTCACTAGGAAATCCATCACGAAGTACTGAATAGTCTCAGAGATCATAATATAGATCAATATTTATTGACTGTGCACTAGGTATTGATTGAAGAAGTGTCATGAAGACAATGTCGAGAAGGAAAAAGAAAAGATTATACTGTAATATCGTAACTACTCTAATATTGTGTAAGTGCTCGGAGGCAAGGTAAGTGAAATTAACCTGCCTAGATTATCTGTGCCTTAAGACACACTGTAATTAGGCTCTGATATTCTACAACCCTGAAGTCCTGTCAAAATGGAAGGAAATAACGTAAATCTTATTCTAGCGATATTGATTCTGCATAGGCGAATGTTAATCTTAATTAGAATCATAAAATACATTTATAAATGCCCTGACAGAAGAATACAAATATGATATGCATCTCCACTGGGTAGGTAGTTTTTTTTCTTTTCTTTTCTTTGTGTGTGTGTGTGTGTGTGTGTGTGTGTGTGTGTGTGTGTGTGTGTGTGTGTGTGTGTGTGTGTGTGTGTGTGTTTGACCAGCTGAGGAAGTGAACTCCGGATTCTTGCTGGTTAGATATTTTATGCTGTTTTATGTTTAAGTAGGAAAAAATAACCCTGACATGTTTAACATTATGAACAAGTTCAATAATAGGATACAATGTTTCATCCTTTATTTATAATGATCTTAATTTTAGCATAAGATCACATATGTATACTTTGGGCATCTTCACTGCATAAGGACTGGAATATATTTTGTGTGACAGAGACTTACATTAGCTACAGGTAACTTAAAATAAGAAAATAAGAATGAAAATTCTTGATACACATAAAATTGACCTTTTATCAGTAAACTTCTTCTTCTTCTTCTTCTTCTTCTTCTTATTATTATTATTATTATTATTATTATTATTATAATTATTATATGTACAAACAATGCATACAGACTGAAAAGTATTGAAAGAGGAATATGCACACACACACACACTAAGGAATCTGTCATGACATGGCAGGGAAAAAGGTTCCTGCCATGTCCACAAGAGAAATAAACGGTTTCTGATTAAAAAGCGTTTGAAGGAAGTGACAATAGGATGAAAGTAAATCATGTCAGGTAAATACTCTACTTGTGTTTTGTTTACCAGTCATGCAGAGTTAACCACTGGAGGTAAGATTAAAGGCACCGTCTCTCACTTATTATTTTTTTTGTTGCTTTTTATTTTATTTTATTTTTGCCGGTTTTTTTTTTAATTCCCCCACACATTGCTTCTCACCCCAAACTGACAGCATCACTTTGTTTATCCCAGAAGGGTCTTCAGTACACTTAAGGGAGTTTTTTGCATTTTGTAAAAGTGACACATGAGTTCGAGTTGTTCTTGGGCTTAAACACGGCCCTGCTGTCAAGGTGTCTGTAAAACATTGTGGCCTAAATGCAAACTGAAAGAACTTGCATCAGAAAGCTGGTATGAAACAATGACGATTTGCTCTCAGGTTCAAATTCTTGTTCTATAAGAATATCAAACCATTTTTAAAGAAAAAAAAACTTTTTCATTTATAACATTTTTTTTATAATGCAATTAAAAATTTTTTTAACTTTGATGTATTTTAGAAATATTTTATATAAAGAAAAATCTTTCATTGTTGAATGATAAAATTAAAAAAATTTAAAGTTTAAGTCAATTACTATAAATGTGCATTTTTCAGTCTAGTTCAGTTCAGTACACAATCATGGGATAAACAGTCCCAATAAAATGATCATTGACACCAACCACAAGGAGGTTAAACTAGCTTACAACTGTTGCATTCCTAATATCATGCCACTCATGAGGATGACAATGGCAAAATCTCTTAAAAGTCCAAAGTCCACAGAGCTGTCTACCAGTTTTTAGTTTGAAGTTTTTAGGGCACTTCAGCTTTCCATCTGACAAGCTTTATGTAGTTGACAAATTTTCTTTTCCAGCAGCACCTGTCAGCAGTGTAAAAACTACCACAACTGTTTTGCTGACCATGGTGTTACTGCGCTTCTTCAGCCAAGCAACTCTGACTTGAACCCAATAGAGAATCCTTATGTAGAGGACCATGAGAAACCCCAGACCCAACAACACAGACAAGCTGAGGGAGGCTACCTGTGCAACCTGTATGACTTCATCTTGCTTTGCAAGTCTCAGCAATGCCACAGGTGATCGCCTGAATGACCCCTGACCTACTGTAGTACTGAGTGCATCAATAAGCATAGGTTGGGCACTGTAAATCCTTTTTGATTGATCTTATAAAATATTCAAACATTTTTGAGATTCTGGATTTCATGATTTCATGCGGCTCTAAGTCAATCATAAAAATCGATGAAAAAAGTTTGAAATGTTTCACTTTATATGTACATTAATCTTTAAATGAGAATTTTTTTACTGAATTCCATCCATGCCAATGATGATTGTATTTATTCCCATTTTACAACCATGGTAGGATCTCAGGTCCCCATTCACACAATACAGGCAATTTGGAGATGCCAGTTAGAATAACTGCTTGTCTTTGCACTATGGGAGGAGACTGGAGTACCCGGAGAAAACTCACCAAGCACAGCGAAAACGTGTAAATTCCATGTACACAGACTCCGAGGCGGGAATCAACCCAGGACCTCGGAGGTGCCAGGCGACAGAGCTAACCACTTAACCACTGGGTCACCACTCATTCTATTAGTAAAGGCTAAAACTATTGTTGTCACCTATAATATAAGCACTGCAGTAATTATCCAATTAAAAGTCTCTTAAGGATTTGCTTATTTAATTCCAAATGTCAACTTTTTTTTTTTTCTTTTATAATTTTTTTTATTGTAGGGGGCAGGGTGAATCCATCTATTATTATCGTATGACGAAAAGAATCATATGGAAATAAAAGCACATCACTTACATGTGAAAAATAAATCAAGGTATAAAATCACATGTTATAATAAAGCTTGTTTTGTTGCTTGGGTGAAAACTAATATTAAAAAATTAATCGTTTGATAAAATGTTATGTGACAAGGTAAACCACATGTCCTGCATGTCAAATTATAATGTGTAAATATAAACAAAATATGTGTTAATATGCTCTATGATAAAAAGTTATAATATATTTAAGATATTAATAAAAATCTATTTAATGTGTCATGTGTGATTGTCATATCTGCAAAACCTTAATTCATGACACAGTACAATCCTCTTCTGAAAGGGATTCAAACCCAAAACCACAGCCAGCTGAGATCTAGGAACAGGATGGTTTGTTATGTTTGATCATGGATGTACTGTCGGTGTGACTGCATGCAAGTTTTTGAAGTTTAAAATGATGGCTTTAAACTACAAATCAATTCAGCAAACAGAGTTATCGGAAAACATTTGCTGTGGCATAATACAATATAACCTAAGTGCAAACAAATGGCATCCAAAGAGCAAAATTGCTTCTAAATGAAATTACCACAATCCATGCCATGGTTCAATTTTATCATATATGAAATGGAAAAAGCTGTTTGTTTGGAAATCCACAGAGAGCAACAATTTCGCTTCCATCTGTCCACGCCAGGGTTATGTTGTCCGTTTCAATTTAATCCCAAATGCTTAACCAGAGCTTAACATGAGATCAGGGTCTCTTACATATTCTACGTCAAATTCTACAACCATGGACATAAACCTTGCTGAAAAATAAAGAATAACTTCCATGTTCATACAATAGAAATAAAACAAAAAGCACAGAGCCATCACCGGCAAATGGGACCTGGGGATTTTACTTAATAACTGACACAATATACCTTTATTATCCCCAATTTGGACTAAATGAAATAGACAGGGAAGAAGGGAATTGCTTTTTGGGAGTTTTAAACTGACACATTACTAAAAGAACAGATTGATATGAAAGATATATAATTTCTCTCAAGGTCCACTGATTTTCTTCTTATAAAACATAAAGCAGTAAATTAGTTCCTGGCTGTCTGAATATCCTGACTTCAATAAATAAATAAATAAATAAATAAATAAATAAATAGAGCAAGGTTGATTAAACATGCAGAACAACTTTTATTCTGACGCACTTTACATTATAAATATCATTACTCGCGTTCACAATATGGCTATATCACTACTAAATTTTTGAATGTTGAAATAGAAAAATTGTAACTGTGTGAGATTGATTTTCTCACAGAAGAAGGACAGAAGACGGGGAGTGAATAAATATTGATCTTTTGTGTCATAAGTAATAACAGGAACTAACTCCCACAGCATTAAAGTAGAGAAATAGATCAAATATACAGCATTATCATTCTTAAAAATTAGCATTCCACTGTTTAAAAAAAGCTTAATATTGCCACCTGGCTATGACAAAACAGCTTGGAACATTCTGTTATTGAAAAAGAATAAAATCTGGGGAGATGACAGTACTGTAACTCCACTTTATGTTGTTGATAGATCTTTAACACCCTGCTCATTTGTGTGTGTTTTTTAATACTTTCCATGCATCTTTCAACAAATATACCTTTCACATCCCAAATAGAAAATAAGTGGTTCATTGCATGTAAATGCAGCTTTTATCAACAACCTTACAAAGATCTGCCAGAATAAAGTCACATTTCATCTCAACAAACATATTTGGCATGATATAAACCAGAACATACAGTAGAGCCTGGCCTTACTTAGCCCAAAAATAAACACCAAACCAGGAATTGGATATGGTTGATTGCTGCCCAATTAAACAGAAAGCGACAATATCCATAATTTCTAAAAACACAGTTCTGTGCAGGGTTTCTTTCTTTTCTTTTCTTTTTTTCTTTTCTTTTCTTTTCGAGTGTCTTAAAAAAAGAAAGAAAAAAGCCATGAAAGTTTAATAAAAGTGTGCGTGGGTGTTAAAACTTGAACCATTAGTAACTTTTACTTATTTAGTCTCTCATTTAAAACCGATTTGAAGAACTATTATGCTAATTCAGTTCTAGTGTAAGTCACGCTCAGCAAACTGGCCAAAATCAGTTGAAATTTTCATGATTATCCTATTTCTAAAAAATAAAAAAATAAAAAAAAAGTTAGCGAACTCATGACTGAATATTAATTTTCATAAATTTGGAATACAAACTCAAATAGCCATTCTTTACAACCAGGGTGAGCAGGAACACATCTCAAAGTGCAAAACAGGTTAAAACATTTAGGCATTTGGCAGACGCTCTTATCCAGAGCGACTTACATTTTTTATCGCATTATATACATCTGAGCAGTTGAGGATTAAGGGCCTTGCTCAAGGGCCCAACAGTGGCAACTTAGTGGTTGTGGGGTTTGAACCTGGGATCTTCCGAACTGTAGTCCATTGCCTTAACTACTGAGCTACCCCTGGCCCAAACCTTGAGGCTTTGAAACTTTGATAAGCTACAACAGAAGAAGGCCACACCCAGTTCCACTCCTGGCTACAGGAAGCACAACCTTACAGTAACTATAGACACAGAGGGAAAAGACCATGACTTAAGACCATATGCCATTTATTTACATGTATGACATGCTATTATTATTTCCACACCTATCCATTTCTACAGTAAAGAAAGCAGTTGAGTGATAAAATATATCTTCACAGAGTCGAGGCACTACATCAGAGAAACTTACAGATGGTAATCCATCCATTAAACATTTAAGTGGCAAGTAGCCCAACCACCATCATTAGATTTAATGTGTTTGAAAGCCCTAGAGTTTGGCCTTGTCACCACTGACATTAGTGTGTTAGCAGCTGGTTAAATTGGTCTATAATGAGGGTTGAGTGTAAACCTCAATACCCACAGTGAAGATATGTGTCTAGTTGTCACCTTAAGGTGTTTAGGCGGTGGCTACTGTTGCCACAGTTAAATATTTTAAGCCGTATTGTACTGTATGCATTCAACACGTCTCATTGCTTTACTGGATCAGAGCTTTGCAAAAGGGAGAATAAATTTGGTGATGAGTATGATCACTGAAGAGTGTTTGAAGTTCAAGAGTCTTGATCTATTGCCATCACAGTCAGTGTACATGTGTAAAAATCCTCTTTTATTTCTCTCTAATGCTTGTATTCATACAGCAAGTTTAAGCACTCTCTTTCGCTTTTCTCGCTAGCCCATTTTCCTGAACAGCTCGTACTTTCATCCTACCACCTCTGGCTTTTACACTGCGTGGGTTCTGGCACTCTTGCCGGGCATGAATGCCGCAAGGTTATTCATCATCTGGTGAAGCTTTAGTCTAATCATTTAGCTGGAAGAGGACAGAAAAGCGTTGTTGACAGATTTATTCGTTGTAGTAGTGTCATTGCTTTGTACCAGTCAGAGGTGAACTGTATCTGCAATTGTTCTACTACAAGAACGTACAGTATGGTGGACAGTTTGCTTTTACGATTCTGAGTAACACGTAAGTGATGGTAGTGATAACAGAAATCAACCATGGGAAATGTACATCGTACTCAAGAATACAAGTGCTGCTTTTGACAAGTATTGAACCTTTTAAACTACAGTGGAACCTTGGATTACGAGTGTTCCGCAAGACGAGTTTTTTAATAAATTTTGACTTGGAAAACGAGCAATGTCTTGGTTTACGAGTACCGGGTATCATCTATCATGCATGCGCTTCTTGTTTTGACGTCGAGCGTCACGTGAACTGAGCCAACGGGTTTTCTCTCTCTTGCACTGCGGAATTGTAGGTAATCGTCTCCCCTGCTGGGTCTCAGTGCTTGCAGAGTTTCTATGTAAGGCAGAGAGTGTGCGTTTGTGTGGGAAGCCGATAGGAGGAGGGGGTGGGGTACTTGGTCGAACTAACTGTTGTATAATAATTGTTATAGTGTACAACAACATGCTATTTTTACTACACTCTTGCCGATCAATTACAAAAGGAGAGTTAGCAAGACATCTTGGAGGTATGTAGCTACAGAATCGGTATGATGAGGACCCCAACTAAGTTTGATGACCTAAGGTGATATTTATGAAATTTGTCTTGAATATTTTGTGTATAGTCAGTACATTGTAGCCATTACACTATCTGTACACAATTTGTTGATCCCTCTCTGTGGTACTAATCAGTAGAAAAGGACCATCACTACCAGGGTAATGAAAAGAACAATGCTTAAAACTAAAACTGCTTACTTGAAGAAGCAAGAACTAGGAACAAAAACAACTGAACATCGGTGATCCCAAATAGGACTTCTGCTCAAAACACAGTGTTTGATCCCATAAAATGAGTCTCCTTATTTAATTTCTACTGCCTTGCCTCAGCCTAAATCGGAAACTGTGTAACATTACCCTCACAAAGATATTCAGGATAAGCCTTCCATTTAGAAATTACCTGTAACCGAAGCCAAGCTGTGCCGCAGAGCGTTGGCTGCGGCGATGAGCTGTTGCATAACTAATACAGCCTGATGTACCATTTTATTAAAAATTTAACAGCATTCCAAGAAGGCATCCAGAAATGTAGCTCAGTGGTTTATTGCTCATAACTAGATTGATGTTTCCATCACTTCATCTGCCCTAATGTGCAGGGTAGTGTGTATCCTTAGGGATGAATATGACTGACAGCTATTTATAATAGGCCTCACCATGGTCTGCATTTCATTATTAAGCGGCGTGACCTGACATATATAATTATTACGTATATGCACGTCCACAGCCTTCGTTTAACAGGTCGTGGATCAAGCAGTGTGTGCTTGGTATGATGTAACCTGCAGAACCACAATCATGGCCAGAGTGAAGCTTAAACTGTCAATCATAATGATGGGATAAAAGGAGGTCATAAGGGAGGTCATATATCTACTATTATGGGCAGGTGTGCTGAGCAGAACCTTTAAATGTTTAGTTCACTAAGGATCTACAGTACAGTATATGGCAAAGGACATCCCATTCGCTCAGCTGTCAAGTGTGCTTTAAAATACCTAGTTTAATTATGTTTAATTATTAGTGATTTAAGTGCACTAATAATTGCCCCGAGTACCCTGAAACACCTGTGTGCACAGATTTGAGTTCAAACACAATCACTAAAATTACCTAAAATTCAGGAATTTATTTTTACTTCTTGCCCTAATTTATTGATAGAAACTAATAACTGAATGAATAGATGACCTTTTAAGGTTTCCAGCTCATGTTTTGGTAATGTAGCACTGATAAAGAAAAAAAAAAGAATAAAATAAAAACATCTGCAAATTTTTTCGTATCTATTTGCTCAAGTCCAACACATTGCAGATAACAGCCTGAATGGACAACCTACTGATGACTTGGCTGCCATTAAACAAACAAAAGGAAGGACGGGATAGATCTGGCTTATCTAAAAGTGCCGCAATGAAAAATGATTACATGTAGCCACAGTGTGTACAATTTCAAGTGCAGTGATAGTAACCATGGACTGAAGGCAACAAGTCCACCAGGATTTATTGTCAGCTGGAGAGACTGACAGCTTTGCAATTTAAAATAGGAGAGCAATAGATTTGGTCAATGCACCATCCTGCAGGACCAACCATTGAGGCTTTAGTTCAAACACGGTTTCTGGAGTTATTATGGAAGGAGAAGGGACAATAATACCAAATGTAACTTTGAGCAAATATGAAAATTATTTCAGTAAAACAGAGTTGCAATTAATGATAAATTTAACAAAAGACAGCTAAATGAGAGAGTTTTTAAGAGTTTTTTTTTCACGTTTTTTTTTTGATAAAAAAACAAAAATGGAAAATTTTTCAAATCTTAAAATTGTTTTAGTTATATCAGTGTGAATGTTGTGTGATTTCGCACAACACTATATCTGCACCAGCAAACTCTGGTTGTGTTTTTTTGTAGTGAATCACTGGCGCACTTGGCGTACAATGAAACTATTGCTATCTTTTATAAACATATGGTTAAAGATCAGGAGAAACATTTGAAACAATATAAAAAACCCTTCCCATTTATTGTAAAATTCACCATGGTTCCCAAAGCAGAGACGTGTTGATTTAGAAATAAAGCAGGTTACACTCCAGGATCCCACATCCCACATTTAGTGTAATTTTTAGTGTACACATCCTTTATCATGGCTTAAACATTATCCAAAAATCCCTTGAATGCATTTAACTCATTCATAGCAACTCTGTTTTTTTTTTGTTGTTTTTTTTTTCAATAACAACAACTTTGGTTGGTCACAGTAACTCCATTTCATGTCTAACTACAGTACTTCATTCTTCTCCAGGGTTTATTATTATCCTATAACAGCATCCCTAGAGTATTGTGATCCTTACTGTACATCGGAGCTCGGAAAGAACCTGTTAGAAATTATCAATTGAAATCAGCAGACTAAACACAGAAAGAATAAATCAAGTTTTTGTCAGGATCATAATCTATATGTAAATCATTTGGTTCTAGAGAGCAATTTCAGAAACTGGCATATCCTTACATACTGTACAGTATAAGGATACATACATTGAAAATGCCTAGGGATTCATTTATAATTATTTGGAGTGTCCTTAAAAAGGGGTAAAGTTTTCCCAAAAACGCCCACTAAAGATGAATTGTCGTGTTTTCAGCCTAAGCGAAAGGGTCTCATCGGTCATTCTTGATTCGCGTGCGTGCAATTTCCCGTGTGCCAAGTCATTACCTGTGACTCAGAGTGAAGGTGATTGGCACTCAGTTTTTGTCATTCAATGAACAAAATACAACCGCACACATGAAGATAGAGTGATAGAGAGAGAGAGAGAGAGAGAGAGAGAGAGAGAGAGACACAAGACTGCCATCTAGTGCTTTATAGCATAGCATGTGTGTGTGCGTGCATGTGTGTGTGTGTGTGTGTTTAATAATCCAGACTGATTATGCAAGCAAAGTCTTTAGCAAATAAATCAGCATATGTATGATTCAATAATTAAATGGCCATTTTGTTACTGTAAATCTTAACAGTAGTATTATTTTTCTTTTTTTTTTTAAGAAAACATGCAGAAAATTTTAGCCGTTATGGATATATAATTAATCTCTATTTTATTGGTTTGAGTAACAGGGTTGTGACCTTCTGTAAATTCAGATTATGAATCTACTGGTTGATCATGAAAAATGACGATTTTACACAAATGTATGCAAAAGTAATGTGATTTGTAAGCATTTTAATGATGATATTTGAAGATAAAGTCAGCTGAAGCGATAGCGATCTCTGATGGGCGAAGATGCTCTTTTCCAAATGGCCCATGTAACACCAGCTAACTTGTCTCCTTCTTTTAAATGTTTCTGAACACGCCACTGATGTTCATCCTGCTTGCATAATTTCTACAGTACATCAACCATTTTTATTCTGACCAAGTGGTCAATGCTTTCCCACAGATGTCACAATCAGTTTGATGAAAAATTCAGCCTGATTTGATTCAATGTCAGACATAATCAGTGGCATATGGACTCCAAATGTCCTTTTTGAATACAAGTTATGACTGTGTTTGTGTCTGTTTGGTCCAAGTTCTGATATCACAGCAACAGATCAGCAACATGAGATCATACGGCACCTGTATACACACACACACACCAAGACACAACTGGCAGTAGACAGTGGTTTGGCTGGATGATACTTGAAGATAATACTCTTGCTTATGCCTGTAGGATTTGGGGTAAGTGCTACCATATGCCCCTGATGGCAAAGAGAGTTGAAAACTTGCAAAATATAAAATAAAAAAAATGGCGGGCTAATGTTAACTAAAAACCTACCAAGCAACCTGCATTCACACAGACTGTAGAAGAGATCCAGGTGATACTGTAGGAGATACAATGGATATATATATACAGTATATGGATATATATACAGTACTTGTGTATATATATACAGTATATATAAACACACTGTATCCTGTATGCCTATAACTACTTCTAAGACAGTAAGGTGAATTAAAATAAAATAAAAACTGCATGAGCGTCCAGTTGTTGGTTACGGGTGTACTTCTGGATTTAGACTTTTGCCCTGCTGGAGGTAACATTATCTCTCTTGGCATGTATGAAGTGATTGCACTGGACATATTCATCTAACGAGATCAGGTGTCTACCACCCCAGGAGGATAAAGTGTGTGTTCTGGAGTCTTATTCACACTGACAGAGTTAACACAGAACCACAAAACACCATCAGCTAAAAACCAAGGGTGCAAATGCAAACCAAACCCTGACTGGGGAACCAGACAGCAGAAGACACATTGTGTGTTGGTCAGAAAGTGGTGATTAATTCTGTATAACAGCAGCGATGACTGGTGGTTCTAGCTGCAAGACAAATCACAAGTTTATATTAATGCACTCGTTCTAACACACAATTCATGTTACAAAGGGACTTGTACAGAGTACATAACAGAGATTTATATGTATAATTCTTTTATGTATGATTGTTGAAAGGTTGAAGCTCTTTGTAAGGTACTGTACGGTTTATTTTGCATCTTTGGAAGGACTCTCGAGTATTAGTGCTCTTTACCATTCAGTAAATCTGTAAATTCAGGTTTTTCAAGTTTGTGCTTTTTGGTAAAACAAGAGAGAGAGAGAGAGAGAGAGAGAGAGAGAGAGATATGAGACAGGGTGAACTGTTCTGTGGACAGTATATGATACTAGAAATTAATAATAAAACTTGCAATCACTGATAATTTTTTGGGATAACCGCAGAATTGGATAACATCATGAATAAAAAGGAAAAAATGAATAAAAAGTAAATAAAACTTGTAATCTCTAATAAATTGCTGTTATAAAGTATACAAATCCTGTACTTGAGTCAAAGTTGAGGTTCTCTAGAGCAAATATTACTAAAAGTACAGTACAGTAGACGCCCTCCGTTTACTTGTGCGCCTGAGTTAAAGTACAAAAGTACTCACCTTTAAATTGACTTAAATATCAAAAGTACAGGACTTACAGTATACTCATTGTAAAAAAAAAATCTCCTCCTCTCTCTCTCCTAAGGGAAGTCACATAGTGGCGCATAACAGTCAGGAGATGACAAAACTCCTTCTTTAAATACCACCTATGACCGTCGTCAGGTAACCAACTGCCATGCATGTATGTAGACTAGTAAAGGTACAGAGAGGTCCTATCCTTTGACCATTGTAAATGTAAAAAGTATAAAACTACTTAAGCAAAGTGCAGAAATGTGAAATATGTGCAGTATACTCAGTTAAATCTGGATAAGAGTAATTCTGCGTCACATTAAGACACATCACACCATCTCATTCATTCACTAACTCATCGTCTATACCGTTTTATCTTGTGTACAGGGTCTCGGGGGCTTAGAACCTATCCCAGGAGACTTAGGGAACGAGCGAGGTACACCCTGGACGAGATGCCAATCCATCATAGAGCACACATACATACATACAGTACACACACGCACTTACACACTACAGGCAATCTGGGAACGCCAGTTAGCCTTACATGCATGACTTTGGACTGTGGGAGGGAAACCCACCAAGCATGGGGAGAACATGCAAACTCCATGCACACAGACCCCCAGGTGGGCATCAAACCCAGAACCTGGAGGTGCAAGGCGACAGTGCTAAGCCACCATGCCATTTCACAGCTGTATAATAATAATAACCTGTAATTATGTTAAAGCTTTCTGGAGTTCTTAATTGTCTTAATAACCCAGACCTCCCTTTATAACCCTTCCTGCTACTTCATATGAGTTTAAAATGTATTTCAAAAGGGTGATTTTGACTAGAACAGGAAAACAATCAGAGACATTATATTGTAAATACAATGCAATCATAAATATAACAGATTAACATTCAAAACTACAGTATGTCATTGTGATAACATCAGATGATAATACGATTCATATTTTAGAGAGAACACACACACACACACACACACTGGACAGGAAGAAATCAGAAATGGGGTGAGTTAGGAAAAATGCAGTAGCTCATCTGGTTCCACTTAAATGCAAGGGTCATTACTCCTACTGTATGTAATCACTGTTCTTTATTCCTCATATGTCATACAGCAAGTGGACTTCATGCCCATGATCAAAACTGTATAAATACCCGTCTCGGTTAGAACAACAAAAGAGGCATAAAAATATCTAATTATATAATTCCAGAGAGAAAACAAGGTGGGCCTCAAATAATAAAACTTCAGTGAGCATCCATCATGGGAAAAGTGTGTATTTGTTCTCGGAAAATGTACAATAGGGAGATATGAAAATGCTTCCTCAAGTTTCTTTCTAAATGCTCTGGAGTGTAATTTATTACCATCTGAGAGCCATAGACCAACCACAATGAAAAGAAAAAACAAGAAAAGCTGCACCGTGAGCAAGTAATAAATTCATGACCGACCGACATTGAACTTAATACTATAATCGCAATAAGACAAAAGTTTCTTTTCCCCCTCTGACTTTGAATTATGAATTCAAGGATAGATAACAACAATAAAGCTTCCTTCCTGTAAAGCAAAAAAATCTTCAGTAAACTCTATCCTGGCTGAAGTTGAACTGGAAACACTTCGTGCAAACACACACACACACACACACACACACACACACACACTCTTCACTTCTAAGTGCATTTAAAGGTCACCAAATAACTTGACAATGCCCAGACTGCACTCAGGATAAAAACTAAGCATCCTAATGTTATTTCCAGCAATGTGTTGAATTTCCAGTAGTTTTAGTTAATTAGCTACATTTTGTGTTTTTATGCAAAAAAAAAAAAAAATCTCTATTTTAAAATCACTATTTGATTAATTTTATTGTGACAAAGTAGTAATTTTAATCAAAAATACAATCTACACAAATGAAATATACTGTAATAGCATGTCCCTTTTTTTAAAAAGTTCTCTTCACCTTTCTTAGATTAAGTGTGGGGGACAAATGCTTTAATTCAGGAGAATGGCACATGCAGTACAGTATATAAATTGTAATGGTACTATAGGGCAGGATGATGCAGGGAATTACAGAATATATCATTATTTACATTGTGTATATAAAGTAAAATACTTCTTTGTTGTTCCCTGGTATGAGAGTACTGAGAGTTGGCAAATGTTTTAATGAGTTGCAGCAATCAGACTGTAAAGATTAGAAGCCATAAACTGAACAGTGATGAACACAGTGCAAATGTAAAGAAAGGGAATGAAGGAAGACAAGAAAAAGCCAAAGTACACAGACGGCCACTGCACAATGCGGTCGTCTGGGATGCGCAGATGAGAAATATGAAATGAAGTACTGTAAAAGATGAGTCGCTCAATTTTTATTCGACAACGAGTGGACGTCAAAGCAATTACCCAATGCTAAGAAATGGATTAATTAAAAAAAAAAAAAAAAAAAAAGTGTAATTGCAATGCTATTGAGATGGAACGAAACTTGAACATGTACGGAAATGAGAGGCAAAGTGCAAAACTCAAGGTCACAGAGAAGCAAAGATGGAAAACGCAAACAAAATGAACAGACAAGGCCAAACATTAGAAATGACAGAACATGCCTCAGGCTGAGCGTAATATTATGCAGGGCTTCAGCTTTACTGTAGGAATCCTTGACTGCCTTCAGCTACTTTTATTATACACATCGTTTAGTCTGTCGGAATGGAAACTTGATGTGTTTTTCCATTGGCTGTCTCAGTCCTTTTCCAAACTCTACAGTGACAAAGTGAAGTGATTCATATTATTATTAATTTATGTTATTATTATTAGTAGTAGTAGTAGTATTATTATTGCTTATGTGATACTACCTTGTGCCATGAGGTGCAAAAGGTCACTTGGACCTCTATACTGTAGAGGCACAAATACTGAATAATTTTTCTTGCATTTCTGGATTTTTTGTCTGTTTGGTTGGTTTATTCAACTCTTTAGATTAACCTTTTAATTGTGTTGTTTACAAAGTTCCCTGAGCGAATAAGTTTGTAAGACCCTCCTACGGCTCCGTCCAGGACTCACTCACTCACTCACTCACTCCACTTTATCCTGTATACAGGGTCATGGGGAGCCTAGAGCCTTTTCCAGAAGCCTTAAGGCACAAGGCGGAGTACACCCTGTACACGGTGCCAATCTATCACAGGGAACACACACATTCATGCGCACATTTACACACTACAGGCAATTTGCGAATGGCACTTCGTCTAATTTTCAGAGGAAACCGACTAAGCACGGGGAGAACATGCAAACTCCATGCATACAGACTCCGAGGCAGCAGTGATGAACACTAAGCCACCGTGCCAACCTTATATTTTTGTATGGCTTTTACAGTATATATTAACAGTTGAAATGTCCCACAGCTCTACTGAAACCTAGTTAGTTAGTTATCTTAATGAAAAATAATTTTTAAAAATTGCTAAAGCTTAGGTGTGGATTCTAAAGCTGTAAGTGTTAAGTTAATGTTTGTTTTGCATCTTTATTGAAGTTACTGTAGGCACACTGTATTGTTGCTTACTGTAGCATGTGTTGCATGCCAAAGAGAACCTTTGCAATTTACTCCAGAAAACATCCTGAATGTCACTAAAAGGAAAATGGAGGGTCACAAACCATCAAGCAAAGCTGAGCTGTTTGCTAAAATAAAGAGTGGAATAAAGTTACCCAACAGCAATGTGAAAAACTAGCGAAGAGCCAAAATGTATGACAGCTGTACTTGAAATCAGGGTTAGTTCACAATATACTCATTAAATACTTCTGTTATTTAGCCAAAGCATTAACACAATTTGTTTACACTGAGTTATTAAAGCTCTGCATATATTGCATGATCTTGGGTTACGTTAATGATGTCATTTCCTGTCATTCAATCTACACTCTAAATAACAACGGTTATATTTAGAATTTAGCAAAAATATTGTCAGCAATTCATAAAAAAAGAAAAAAAACTGTTCATCTCACCAATACTGTACCTGCACCTGTAAGAGAAAAAAATATATATAAGAAATTGATCATTTTGCAGTGGTCTCTTATTATTTTCCATATGTATTATATAATGTATATCTTTGTCTGTAGTCTTGATTGTCATTATTCATTCATTCATTCATTACCGCTTAATCCTGTGTTCAGGGTCGCGGGGGACCTGGAGCCTATCCCAGGAGACTTTGGGCACTAGGCGGGGTACACCCTGGACAGGGTGCCAATCCATCGCAGGGCACACACACATACACACACCCAATCACACACTACAGGCAATTTAGGAACACCAATTAGCCTAACCTGCATATCTTTGGACTGTGGGAGGAAACCCGAAGTACCCGGAGGAAACCCACCAAGCACGGGGAGAACATGCAAACTCCATGCACACAGAGACGGGAATCGAACCCAGACCCTGGAGGTGCAAGGCGACAGTGCTAACCACTACACCACCGCGCCGCCCTTGATTGTCATTATTTAAATGAAAATGTCATTAAAACACATGAATTTCACTTCTGTCTAAATATTTCTGGCCACGACTGTATCGTGTTTCTCTGATTTAGATTCTTCAATCAGAATCATGGCCAAATGAATCCAAACGCTCCTGATTGCAGAACAAAAACATCCACAGGGTGGAGTTGGCCCTCAGCTACTGTAGCTCCTCATCCATGGATAAAGTTGACTTAAAAAAGGATTGAGATGCAGGTTAGATACTTTTTTTTTTCTATGTATCTTATAGGAAGAGTTGAATTGAGTAATTTTTTTTCTTTTTCAATTTGCCATTTTTTTCTTGTTTTCCTCTGAGTGATAGGATTTCAGTGGAAGGCTGTTAATGACATCATGTGACCTTTTTTTTAAACACCCTACAGATTCACGATAGATTTGTGTTTGTGTCAGTTTCTGTCAAGATGGACTAACCTGAGGTGACCAGAAGACGTAGCTTTAGCGGTTAGCCCAATGTAGCGTGGAGGATAAACCCAAACGCGGAAAGAAGCGAGCAGGCAGGATAACCACGCGATTTAGTTTAAGGACTCTCACAAAAACGGAGCAAGGGAAAAACACAAATCTAACCCGCGTCCTAGAAATACACACACAATAGCAAAAGACAAACGGAACCAACATGTGAGTACTCACGGTTTGCTGAAACGACAACTGGAGTTGACATGGGCCGAACTCAATGACTGAGCGGTAAGCCATCGTTTGTTTACCTCTTTTATACTTCCTGGTTTTGCGCCCGTCTTACTTCCGGGTCCTAGTGCCGGGCGCAGATTGCGTGTGCATGACAGTACCCCCCTGTCCAGGACTGGCTCCTGACGGTCCTGGGGCGGAGGATACCCTGTGACGGTAGTCCCGAATTAGCTCCGGGTCGAGAATGAACCGGGCCGGGATCCAAGATCGCTCCTCGGGGCCATAGCCCTCCCAGTCCACCAGGTATTGCGTACCTTTGCCCCGAGGGCGCGAGTCGAGGATTCGGCGCACGGTGTAGGCGGGACCGCCGTCGATGATCCGGGGAGGAGGAGCTGGGGGGGTGGGTGGAATCATGGGTGAGGTGATGAAGGGCTTGAACTGGGACAGGTGGAAGACTGGATGGATCCGGAGCGCCGCAGGCAGCTGGAGCCGGTAGGTGACAGGGTTAATCCTGTGGGTGATGCGGTATGGTCCGATAAATCTGGGTGAGAGTTTTTTTGATTCGATGTGAAGGTGGAGGTTCTTTGTAGAAAGCCATACCTTGTCACCTACATGGTACAATCGTCCCGGAGGATGTCGACGGCGGTGTTGGTGGGTGTAGCGAGCGTTGGCGCGTTGGATGGCCCGGTTGGTTGTAATCCATAGCCGCCGACATCTGCGGACCAACTGTTGGGCGGACGGTACATCAACCTCCGGTTCTGGGTGGTTGAACATCGAAGGTTGGAAACCGTAACATACCTCAAATGGGCTTAGGTTGGTGGCAGAGGAGGTGTGGAGGTTGTGTGACAGTTCAGCCCAGATGAGATAGTGCGCCCAGGAGCGCTGTCGATCAGCTACGAAACATCTCAGATAGCGCTCCAGCTGTTGGTTGGTCCGCTCCGTCTGACCGTTAGTTTGTGGGTGATATCCAGATGAGAGACTGCAGGTGGAGTCGATCAGACGGCAGAAGGCTTTCCAGAACCGGGCTGTGAACTGGGGCCCTCTGTCCGAGACGATGTCCTTGGGGAACCCATGCAGACGGACTACGTGCTCTAAAATCAGCTCTGCTGTTCCTTTGGCTGACGGGAGTCCGGCGAGAGCCACCAGGTGCACGGCTTTAGAGAACCGGTCGACGATGGTGAGAATGGTGTCCTTTCCTTCGGAGGCCGGCAGGCCCGTGATGAAGTCGACGGCAATGTGCGTCCAGGGCCGTCGAGGAACTGGGAGTGGCTGCAGCTCACCGGGAGTTGGCTGATTAGTGGTTTTGGCCCTGGCGCACACTGGGCATGCCTGGACGAACTCTTGGACGTCTTTCGTGAGGGATGGCCACCAGAAGTCTCGTTGGAGGAATTGGAGCGTCCGTCGAGTGCCCGGGTGTCCTGAGATGGGAGAGGAATGACCCCACTGGAGGACTTCTGATCGCATCCTCTCGGGCACAAAGAGTCGTCCAGGTGGCACACCTGCTGGTTCGGTCTCTGTATCCTGCGCCTGGCGAACTCTCGTTTCCAGGTCTAGTTGGAGTGGGGCGATGATCCTGGACGATGGAAGGACAGGCGCGGGGTCCGCCCGGGAAATGTCCACTTCCAGCTGTCGGGAGAGAGCGTCCGCTTTTATGTTCTTGGAGCCCGGGCGGTACGAGAGGTGGAAATCGTAATTTTCGAAAAATAACGCCCACCGCGCCTGTCGTGGGTTTAACTGTTTCAGATTCTTGATGGTTATGAGGTTTTGGTGGTCCGTCCAGACTATGAATGGCTCACTGGCGCCCTGGAGCCAGTGACGCCACTCCTCCAGAGCCCACTTTATGGCCAGCAGCTCGCGGTCCCCCACCCCGTATCGCTGCTGAGTGGAGTCAAATTTTCTGGAGAAGAAACTACATGGGTGTAGTTTCTGATCTGGACCTCGTTGTGAGAGGATAGCTCCAGCGCCCACATCTGAAGCATCCACCTCCACAACGAATGATTTTCTGACATCTGGGTGGAGGAGAATCGGTGCCGTGGTGAAGCGGTGACACAGTGACTTAAAAGCAGAGACAGCTGCAGGGTTGAGATGAAAAGGGAGAGGTGAGGGACGGGTCAGAGCGGTTAGGGGGGCGGCAACTGTACTGTAGTCCCGGATAAAGCGACGATAGAAATTCGCAAACCCGAGAAACCGTTGAAGTTGCTTGAGGGTCTTGGGTGGGGGCCAATGACGCACAACCTCTAGCTTCTGCGGGTCCATGGCCACACCCTGGGGCGAGATGACAAAACCCAGGAACGTGGTGGAGCGCTCGTGAAAAGCGCACTTTTCCAACTTACAGTACAGTTGATGGGCGAGTAATCTCTTTAGAACCGCCCTGACGTGCTGGGTATGTTCTTCCATGGTGCGTGAGTAGATGAGGATGTCGTCCAGATAAGCAAACGCCCACCGACCGAGCATGTCGCGAAGGATGTCATTAATGAGGTGTTGGAAGGCGGCGGGGGCGTTGCACAGTCCAAAGGGGATGACGAGGTTCTCATAGTGCCCAGTAGGGGTGATGAAGGCCGTCTTCCACTCATCGCCCTCTCTGATGCGCACCAAGTTGTAGGCGCTCCGGAGGTCCAACTTAGTAAAGATGGTGGCGCCAGAGAGGGCGTCCAGGGCTGAGTTGGTAAGAGGCAATGGGTGTCGGTTTTTGATAGTTATATTGTTTAGCCCCCGATAGTCGACACATGGACGAAGTTCACCGCCCCGCTTCTTCACGAAGAAGAACCCCGCGGCGGCAGGTGAGGAGGAGGGCCTGATGGTACCTTGGCGAAGAGCGTTAGTCACATACTCCTCCATAACCTTCGTCTCTGTAGGTGTAAGGGAGTAGAGGTGGCCGCGGGGTGGAACTGTACCGGGCTGGAGGTCAATAGCGAGGTCGTAGGGACGATGTGGAGGAAGATGGGTCGCTCGTCGCTTGCAGAAGACCTCCGCCAGGTCCCGATATGGCTCTGGGATGGCGTTGGTGTCGACGTCGGGGGCCTCGGACTCCCTAGAGCACGTCCCAGCCGTTGCCCGTAGGCACAGTTCGGTGCAGGTCGCGCCCCATTGGAGGATCCGGTTCTGGGTCCAGGAGATGAGAGGATCATGCTGAAGCAGCCAGGGATGTCCCAGGATGATGGGAGGTGATGAGATGGAGGTGACGAAAAATTGTAGCTGTTCATGGTGTTGGTTGATGGAGACGGTGATGGGTTCGGTTTGGGTGTTTATTGGGCTGGTGGAGAGGGGGCGACCATCGACAGAGGTGATGTGAACGGGCTGGGATAACGCCTCGAATTTTACCCCCAGGGTTTTGGCATATGTGGAGTCAATGAAGTTACCTGCTGCCCCGGAGTCGATGAATGCAGCACTTCGGACTCGTTTGTGGCCAACCCGGAGGTGTACCTGAACCGTGAGACGGGAGGAGTTGGTGGTGATGGCGGAGAGATGAAGGTGACCCGGCGAGTATCTCTCTCCTCTCACCGGGCCTGGGCGTTTCCCGGTCTGAAGGGACAGGTTGCTCTGTGATGTTTGTCTGACCCGCAATAGGCGCAGAGCCCTTCACGGAAGCGTCTCTCCCGTTCTGCAGCGGTCAAGGAGGCGCGTCCTATTTGCATGGGTTCCCCGGCTCCGGTGTCAACCACGGCAGGAGGTGGAGAACCGACATGTCCTGGGGTGGCGTAGGTGGCGGACTCTGCAGGACGTGGAGTGGTGACGGTGAAGGCGGGTGCGGGTCGTGAAGTGGTGATGGCGAAGTTGGGTGCAGGTGGCAGGGTGCGAGGGGCTGGCCTCGGGCGAGAGAGGAGACGTTGGTCGATCCGGAGAGCGAGCTGGATCAGGCCCTCCAGGGTCGCAGGAAGCTCTCGCCCGGCTAGTTCGTCCTTGATTCGAGAAGCCAGTCCCTCGTAGTAGGATGTCCGGAGCGCTGCATCGCCCCATGTTGTTTGAACGGCAAGGGTGCGAAACTCGGCCGTATAGCGGCTCACGGGCAGTCCTCCCTGCCTCAGGTGGTAAAGTCTGGTGTCGGTCTCCACCTCGCCCGCTGGATGTTCAAAGGTGAGTTTGAGTTGGTGGGTGAACTCATTGTATGAGTGGGCGGTGTCTGTATCTGACTGTAGAACTGCCGTGGCCCACTCTGCTGCCTGCCCTTTTAGCAACGAGACGAGAAGAGCAATGCGAAGGCGATCGGTGGAGTACTTGGTGGCATTAAACTCAAACACCAGATCGAGAGCTGTCAGAAAAACGCTGCACTTCCCGTCCGTGCCGTTCCACTTCTCTGGTAGAGAGAGAAAAACATCAGAAGGAGGGGGGGGGGGGATGCGGCGCCGCGGCCCCCGCGGCGTGCGATCGAGCAGTGACGTCATCAACAGCCGCACGGAGATTCGCATTCTCCCGCCGGAGCTCAGCGACCTCGCGGCGGAGGGACGCGAGATTCCCGGTCAGCTGATTGATTAACGCCGCATGCCGATCTACAACGTCGCAGAGACTCGCATAATCCGCTGGGTTTACCGCGGGAGGCTCAGTCATTCTGTCAAGATGGACTAACCTGAGGTGACCAGAAGACGTAGCTTTAGCGGTTAGCCCAATGTAGCGTGGAGGATAAACCCAAACGCGGAAAGAAGCGAGCAGGCAGGATAACCACGCGATTTAGTTTAAGGACTCTCACAAAAACGGAGCAAGGGAAAAACACAAATCTAACCCGCGTCCTAGAAATACACACACAATAGCAAAAGACAAACGGAACCAACATGTGAGTACTCACGGTTTGCTGAAACGACAACTGGAGTTGACATGGGCCGAACTCAATGACTGAGCGGTAAGCCATCGTTTGTTTACCTCTTTTATACTTCCTGGTTTTGCGCCCGTCTTACTTCCGGGTCCTAGTGCCGGGCGCAGATTGCGTGTGCATGACAGTTTCTGAAGGAAGGGAAATTTGCATTCAGCAAAGAAACGTCAGGCTCAGTGACAGACCCAGTGTTGGAGAAAACACGGCGATGACAGATTTGCTGTAGATGAAACGAGGATGAAATGTGTTTTTATAGTTGAAGATGGGACAGAAAATTTAATTCATACAATATGTCGTTGTGGACTTAGGAATTTCATTTTATCTTTGTGTGTGTGCGTGTGTATTTTTTTTGTTGTTTTTTTTGTTAGTGCAAAGATCAGAAACTGTATTTCAGAGCAGAACATGATCAGAGATTTGATAAGCGTTGGCTGTGTTTGTAACGACTGAAGCAGACAGAGCTTTTATTAAATGCCATTTCCAACTGCTTGCTAGCGATGTCTGTGTTTTTTTTTTATCCTTTCAGAAGATGAATGCTAATTTTTTTGCTCTTAATTTGCTTCTACATCAAGGACAACTGTGACTTTTCCAAGAACCTTATTTTTTTATTTTTTTATTTATTCTTTTATTTATTTAAACATATACAGTCAACTTGAATTGTACAGTTCCATTAACTTAAACATGCTAAAAGCATGCTTGATAAAGAAAAGAAAAAATAAATAATAATCATATTAATATTAAAACCTATATGCAACACTGCTTTATAGGAGAACCCTCTGTATAAGGTTTCTACTCTGTATAGAAAGAACATACTAAAGAACTCTCCAAGATACTTTATGGAAACTTCTTGTATTTTTTTTTTAATGTGGTTGTTGAATGTTCGTGTGCAATTTCACGTCTCACGTGTTTCTCGAGTGCCTGAGGTGACCTTAAAATAGGTATTACCTGAGCCATGTCTCGAATATACGTACCACAAATCGAGTATAAAAAAATAAAAAATCCTGAGAACACACGCTCAAACACATGCTTGAGTCCCTCTGCCTAATGGAGTCTTTACTGCAGGTCTGAGAATGTGAAGACCAGTTGAAACTATGAGAGAGAGAGAGAGAGAGAGAGAGAATTCCTTAGGGAAACACTTTGCGTAATAATTCATCATATAATCATCATATAATGGCCCTCTATTACACCCCACATGTTTGTACAGAACACTTCATAAAAACATGCTACTCGGAACTCACAAAGAGACAGAGAAAAAAAGTCAGATGAAATTGATACACACAGCCACATTTGCCCAGCTTGACAAGGACACATGGTTACTGGACAAACAAAGAGAGAACGAAAGACAGAGATCATGAGAACTCAGCGAGAGAACGAATAAGTCAGAAGCAGCACTCAGATAAATGAGGTAATGAAATACGTCAGTGTTCGGAAGGTCAAAGAAAAAGCGCAACACTAAAGGGTCACCTTCTTGTCAATATCACTTTAAAAGAATCCAAAGTGAATCAAGATTGGTTTGAAATGACTCGGATCAGTAGAGCAAACTATGTCTCTGTATACAGTATATGCTCCACATCTATTATGTTAAGGGTTTTGTAATGAGATTAAATTAAATAAAAACTGAGAAGCTTTTATATTCATGGAATGTCGTTCTGAGCACAAGTGATGAGATAAAAAAATAGTTCAAGATGTTATAACTTATGGAACATTATTTACAGTACACTATTTGGGAGACACCTTATCCAGAGCAATTTACATTTTTTATCATCTCATTATACAGTACTGTACATCTGAGGGTTCAAGGGCCTGGTGCAACAGGAAGAACTTGATGACCACGCAGTTTGAATCTGAGAACCTCCCAAAGGGTTGTCCAATTTAATGCTTTAAACACTGAGCTACCCCAGACCACAACATAAGCACTTGTTTACTCTATATACTGTGTATGTCTCGACAATATGATTGAAAAAGAAATGCAGCTTGTCATGTTCCAATGAAACCACCAAGCTGAAAATCAACTGTCTTAAACATTTTCTTTTAAAATTATTTTTTTTTAAATAAACATTTTCTTATGATCCCAGCACAGGAACATTTTTTCACGGCAGGTGAGTTCACGCTTGCCAAAAAAAAAGTAAAGGTGAAAATTTAACCGACTTTACTTCTGGATGTACTGTTAGAAAATAATAGTTAACAGTAATTGTGCTTGTCATGAAGCCACGTCATACCACTTTGCTTCCTTCACATCCATCCATCCATCCATTCATCCATCCATCATGGAACATATTTCAGGGACCTTAGGCATGGTACACCTTGGATGCGGTGCCAACCCAATGCAGGACACAAGCATACAGAATATAAACTCATGCACACACCATGAAGATTTTTAAAATGCCAATGAACCCACACCACATGTCTTTGGACTGTGGTAGAAAACCAGGAGGAAACCCACCAACCATGGGGAGAACAAGTAAACCCACTCTGATCTCAATCAAATGTTACAAAATGTAAAATGAAAAAGAAAAGCAAGCAAAGTTTGGTCATATTGTTCAAGTTATAATTTGAGTCATTTCTGAATAAACTTTGAAACACTAAACATATGCTGTGTTTTTCTCCCAACAGCACATCTAAAAACAGAACTTGATGATGGATTTGTATGACCCGAGCGTCAACCATGCGCTCAGAAATAATGTGGCATTTCCAAGCAGGAGCAAACAAAAATCCAGTCTCGGGGAACAAACGTGTGTTTATCGCTGAGATCTGATGCCCTCTGTAACACAGCTGTATATTATGCAGATCGCCAGTGTTTCTTCTTGTTTATGGAACACTGGAGTGTTTTAAGTGTTCCAGCGAGTGAAATATGGGTGATGTGAGTGTTTCGAATAGGACTCAAAAGAATAAGGAAAGACAGAGAGAACACAGAAGGAGAGAGATATGTGGACCTGTGGAAAATGTCCTCGGGAGCTCTTTACTACTTGCCACCTAATCAGCGCCAACGGCAGCAAATATCACAACGCGCTGCTTTTATGGGACAACAGCGAGTCTCTAAGGGTTATTAGATGGCTTTTGCTCGAGTGCAGCCAGCAATGCGCGCAAAAACAAACTCACTCAGTGCTCCTGTACTCTGTCATCATATAGGCGAGGATGTGAGCCCCGGCAGTGCTGTTTAAGTGTGTGAGCTTGCTGACGCTGCACACAATATTAAAATTAATATCCACTACCTTTAATCCTGCTCATTGAAAGGTAGATGGATATGGGAGATAAAAAGGGACCAACAAAGTTTTTTCTTTTTCTGTGCATGATTGGATGGATGGATGGATGGATGGATGGATGGATAGATGGATGGATGCAGGGATGGATGGATGGATAGATAGATAGATAGATAGATAGATAGATAGATAGATAGATAGATAGATGGATGCAGGGATGGATGGATGGATGGATAATTTAGTGATCCCAAAGGAAATTTCCAACGTCCATTATCAAGGATGTTAACATAAGAAGCAATAAACATATAGTTGCAATTATAGATCATCAGCTAGGATACAAAAAAAAATTGGAAAAATGACAAGCTATAAAGAGTATTATATATATATATATATATATATATATATATATATATATATATATATATATATATATATATATATAAAGAATGAAATTAATATGTGCAAATATCAGTGGTGAATTTTTAGCTCTTTTTTCCACCACCTGGAAAGAACCATGATAACTGGAAGAGTAATGCGTGCATGTTAGGGAAAAATAATTAACAATAAGGTGAAGTCATGTGGTCTCATGAGTAATTGCTTACCACCCAAAGGTGATCATTTTCCCATAACAGCATGTCCCATGGTGTTTTATTCCTTTAATATGAAAGCAATTTGCTTACCTGTTGTTAGTAAAGAATGACTAATCATACTTTTTATACAGTAGTTAAAGTTAAAGTTGTGGAACATACTTAAAAAGAAAACAAAAGAAAAAAAAAGTTACCTAATGTTATAGCTCTTGAAAATTGCTAAAAATAAATAAATAAATTAATTAATTTTAAAAAGCAGACGTTCTACCGGGAAACCACCAAGTGAAAACATTGTCCTGAATATTTCCCAATAGGAAGCAGAAAAAAATTAATCAACACCTGGTCAGGGTTGTGAATTCATTCCTGATCCGAAACCCTACTTTTTATAACCAAGCACACAGCACTTTCCCCAGTATTGAATTAACACCCAGCAGTGATTACGTATACAGTGGGGCAAAAAGCATTCAGCCACCAATTGTGCAAGTTCTCCCACTTGAAAAGATGACAGAGCCCTGTAACAAATTTATTTGCAAATTATGGTGGACAATACAGTAGGTTTTTGGTCAATATCATCTCAATACTTTGTTATATACCCTTTGTTGGCAATGACAGAGGTCAAACATTTTCTGTAAGTCTTCACAAGGATCTCACACACTGTTGCTGGTATTTTGGCCCATTCCTCCATGCAGATCTCCTCTAGAGCAGTGATGTTTTGGGGCTCTCGCTGGGCAACACAGACATTCAACTCCCTCCAAAGATTTTCTATGGGGTTGAGATCTGGAGCCTGGCTAGGCCACTCCAGGACCTTAAAATGCTTCTTACGAAGCCACTCCTTCATTGCCCAGGTGGTGTGTTTGGGATCATTGTCATGCTGAAAGAACCAGCCACATTTCATCTTCATTGCCTATGCTGATGGAAGGAGGTTTTCACTAAAAATGTCACGATACATGGCCTCATTCATTCTTTTCTTTACACGGATCAGTCGTCCTGGTCCCTTTGCAGGAAAACAAAGCATGATGTTTCCACCCCCATGCTTCACAGTAGGGATGGTGTTCTTTGGATACAACTCAGCATTCTTTCTCCTCTATTTCTCCTCTTCTATTTTGGTTTCATCTGACCATATGACATCCTCTTCTGGATCATCCAAATGCTCTTCAACAAACTTTAGATGGGCCTGGACATGTACTGTCTTAAGCAGGGGGACACGTCTGACACTGCAGGATTTGAGTCCCTGGCAGCGCAGTGTGTTACTGATGGTAGCCTTTGTTACTTTGGTCTCAGTTTTCTGCTGGTCATTCATTATGTCTCACCGTGTGGTTCTGGGATTTTTGCTCACAGTTCTTGTGATCATTTTGAGCCCACAGGGTGAGATCTTTGTGGAGCCCCAGATCGAGGGAGATCATCAGTGGTCTTGTATGTCTTCCATTCTCTAATAATTGCTCCCACAGTTGATTTCTTCACACCAAGCTGCTTAAGTATTGCAGATTTTCCACCATAATTTGCAAATTAATTCCTACAATTTTTTCCCCCTGATTTTGTCTCTTATAGTTGAGGTTCACCTATGATGAAAATTACAGGCCTCTCTCATCTTTTTAAGTGGGAGAACTTGCACAATTGGTGGCTGACTAAATACTTTTTTGCCCCACTGTATGAGCTCAGTTGGACTCAAATAAACCCTGAAAGTGATAAATCAACACAGGAATCTTACTGAGGGCTTAGGGAGGAAGCTAGAAAGCTAGTGTAGCTAGTAGTTAGCATCAAAAAGTTTCTAGCTAAATCCTCACGGTTGATTCTAATGCACTCCACATGCTGCACCGCCTACCACAGATTATTGATCCACGTTTCTCAAGCAAGCTGTCCTGAATTGTGTTACTGAGTAAGCCTTCACATCCCAGTTCTAGCAAGATCCACTTCCTCCACTCAGACCTCCTTTATTTCAAAAGGCTTGAAGGAACTGACACCTAGGGCGTAAAAAAAAAAAAGTCCAAAGTCAAAAAGATAAGGCTGGTCGGAGAGGAAAGCGCAAACATGTGTTACCTTTATAAAGAAGCGGAGACAGAGTTATTAAACCTGCGAGTGATTAGCATGATTAGTTGAACTGACGGTGCCTTCATCACTCTGCTCTTCTTTCTCAGCCCTGATGCGGTTCTCATTCCAGGCTATCAGATGCTAATCTGATAGACAAATCACAGCACGGTGGAAAGAGGGCAAGGCTGTTGAGATTACATTGCTCCGGAGTCAAAGCCCATTAAAGAGATTAGCATCGGGAAGGTGTAAAGTTAGCATAACTCAGACGGTCCCGATTGTTGCTTCCGGATTGCATTGCATTCTTTAATTCATTATTTTCAGTTTTATTACACTTCAGTTGTCTGTATTTGTTTAATTTAGCCACTGGAACAATAGGGGAGAAATACTCAAAGACATTGATGCAAAATACTATTACAGCTGAATTATATTCTGTTAACAAAAAATAAATAAATAAATAAATAAATCAGCTACGCAGGCTTGCTGTTAGTCGTAGAATTCCCAGCACACTTAGCGATGAAATGAAGTGTTTCCGTTTTAGCGTGCACACATGTTGTCTTGGACCATTTGCGGCATTGTTTGCAAACACCTCAATTAGAGGTTCAGAAACCCAATTAGTGACTAACTGCCAGAGTTGTGCCGCACTCCGCTGTGCCATATGTTGAGTTTACTCCCTGACTTCCTACTGTGCAAAAAAACTCACTGCAGGATCCTGTTCAACAAAAACCCACACTCAGTGACATACAACTTTGTCATATAAACCAACAAATAACAGAGTAATCCATAATGGCTCCTGCTGTAATGTGAATGACTTACACGGAGATGAAAAGAGACAAACAAGATGAGAGTGAGAAAGAGGGAGACAGACACATGTGTGGTTTCCACCTGTGATGGTTTGTGTGCAGGTTACATAGACTTCTTCTCTGACTGTGGGTACATACCTGCTTGAATCCACATGAGTTAGCCTCTGTAAGATCCTTGTATCTAAGAGAGAGAGAGAGATGGGGGGGAACATGTCATTCTGAAGCTCCTGCGATCTCTCACACGTCCTCAGTGCGCGCTGTGTGAAGATTTATGGCTAAATTATGAAGTGTAAAATGAACTCGGATAACAGGAGCGAAGCAGCACGGGTGGAGAGCTGCTGGGTGGAGAGCTGCTGTATCAGCACTTACGCTGAAAGCTCTGTGTGAACGGGACTACGCACTCTCAGACACGGCCGTATGCACTGAGCGCACTCGCACACTTAATTTAGACATGTGCTAAATCTATTGAAATGGTAGCTCACACACTCACACTGACTGCATAGATTCTGTATTTAAAAAGTAAGAAATTAAGCAAAAATTATTCTGAATTTTAACAAGTTTGAGGCCAGTCTAAAAATTAATCATGATGATCATGAGTTATCCAAGTTGTATTCAAACTCTATGTTTTAAAATTGTATACTGTGTATACGACATGTATCTATTCTTGGTCGATTTTTGATTCAGAATTGATTCACGCTTTTTAAATAATTTGGGGAAACTTCCTCATCTTTAATGGTCTACAATTGACAAGTTCATATAAACAGTATATGTACAGTATATATATACAGTATACATATCAGATGTTGGTGCATTACCACCACCTCCTGGACTAGTGTGCGGACCAGAATAGTGGCGGAAAAAAAGACAAGACAATACAAAATATTATTGTCTTGGATGAGACATGATCTTTAAACAATGACCTACTGTACACAGCAATGCTTATTACAAATTTTTTATACTTCAAAACCTGTAAGAAATATAGCTGCTTGAAACAATTAACAATAGTGATATTGAATCAAATCAAACCCAAACATGCGATGCAGGCTGCTTATCAGTACCGCGTATTATGAAAACTACAGCTGGGGGCAGAGCTTTTTCTTACAAAGCCCCAAAATTATGGAATAGTCTTCCAAATAGTGTTCGGGACTCAGACACAGTCTCAGTGTTTAAGTCTAGGCTAAAAACCTATTTATTTAACCAAGCATTTTATAAATAGATTTGCCATAAGGTAAAGGAGCAGATCTGGGGGACTCATGGACGTAGAGTATTATGGTGAACTGGTATGTTTAGATGCTGTCTTCCTCAGTCTCATTTGATCACTCAGGTTTGTTGACGGTGAGGTGATTGTTTGCTTTACATCTCAGTTCCCCCTCATGTTTGTGTTTCCTTCTGGCTCTCCCTTTTAGTTATGCTGTCATAGTTAGTCCTGCCGGAGTCCCTGCTTGCACTCTACAGTAAATATACATTCACATTATACATTATGTGACTGTGACCATACCTAATTGCAATCTCTCCTCCTCTTCTCTTCCTCCCCCTCTTTCTCTTTCCTCTCTCCCCCTGTCTCCCCCTTTCACTCTTTCTCTCTCTCTCTGTTGAGCTACTGAGCTGCCAGTGATCCAGACTCCCTCTGCCCTCCGGACCTGTCTGATCCATCCTGGTGCCCGGTTTCTGGTTGGAGGTCTCGTCGCATGGATGCCCCGTGTGTCTCTTTAGGATGTGCCTGGTGTCTGGGGATGATTCTATCTACTTAGAAGACGGTTCTGGCCTCGACTGGTGTGGTCAGCTGTTTCTCTGAGGACTTGACAATTCGATAGTTCAGGACTGGAACTTTCTACAAGTCTATCTGAGTCTCCAATAACTACTGGACTCCATTTTACATCAAGTATTATAACATCAATTAACATCAACTATTATAGCTGAACCTAACACTTAACACTGTATAAATGCAGATCATTTCCTGCTATCTGTTTCACCCAGATGAGGATGGGTTCCCTGTTGAGTCTGGTTCCTCTCAAGGTTTCTTCCTATTACCATCTCAGGGAGTTTTTCCTTGCCACTGTCACCCTCGGGCTTGCTCGCCAGGGAATATCTGAACATTTTGATTCATACACATTCACATTCCATACAAACTTAAATAATTCTTTTGATTGTGTAAAGCTGTTTTGAGACAATGTCAATTGGTAAAAGCGCTATACAAATAAAACTGAATTGAATTGAATTGAATTGAATTGAATTGAATTGATGCCTAAAAATGGAATAAAATAAAATCAACAGTCTACTTATTATACTGTACCGCGTTCCAAATTATTACGCAAATTATATCTTTCTCTGATTTTCATAATTAGTCGATGCAAATGACAGTCAGTATAATTTTCAAGTCGTCAACTATTAGGGTATATTTCGAATTTTATTGAACAAACCTCCTAATGATAATATTTATCTCAAAAGTAAAAATCTGAAAACTCACTGTTCCAAATTATTATGCACAACAGAGTTAGAACATTTTATAAGTTGTAAAGAACTGAAAATGGGCTTTCGTTGAATTTGCAGAGGTAATATTTATTGAGATCAAAAGCTATTTTAATCAAAAACATCCTAACAGGGCTACATGTTACATCTTAACATAGGACCCCTTCTTTCATATGACCTTCACAATTCTTGCATCCATTGAACTTGTGAGTTTTTGGACATTTTCTACTTGAATTTATTTGCGGGACGTCAGAATAGCCTCCCAGAGCTGCCTCCTACTCTAGATATTTTGCTTGAAGATGCTCCAAAGGTTCTCAATGGGGTTGAGGTCAGGGGAGGATGGTGGCCACACCATGAGTTTCTCATCTTTTATGCCCATAGTAGCCAATGACACAGGGGTATTCTTTGCAGCATGAGATGGTGCATTGTCATGCATGAAGATAATTTTGCTACGGAAGGGACGGTTCTTCTTTTTGTACCATGGAAGAAAGTCAGAAAAGCTCTCTCCCCATGATTCCAGCATAAAACATAACACCTCCTTGTTGAAGCTGCAGCCTTGTTGGGACACGGTGGCCATCCACCAACCATCCACTACTCCATCTATCTGGACCATCGAGGGTTGCACGACACTCATCAGCAAACAAGACTAGTCTTCATGTATGCCTGGGCCACTGCAACCATTTCTGCTTGTGAGCATTGATTAGGGGCCGAATAGTAGGTTTATGCACAACTGCAAGCCTTTAAAGGATCCTACACCTTGAGGTTCGCGGGACTCCAGAGGCACCAGCAGCTTCAAATACCTGTTTGCTGCTTTGTAATGGCATTTCAGCAGCTGCTCTCTTAATCCGATGAATTTGTCTGGCAATTTTTACCTTCTTCATTCTGCCTTTATCTGCACGAACCTGTCTGTGCTCTGAATCACCCACGAATGTCTTCCCAGTATGATGATCACGCTTAAGTTTTCCTGAAATATCTAATGTTTTTATACCTTGTCCAAGGCATTGCAATATTTGACGCTTTTCGGCAGCAGAGATCCTTTTTCTTTCCCATATTGCATGAAACCTGCGGCCTGCTTAATAATGTGGAACAACCTTCTTCAGTACTTTTCCTTTAATTGGGCTCATCTGGCAAACTAATTATCACACGTGTCTGAGATTCATTTCAGTGACCCAAAGAGCCCTGAGACACAACACCATCCATGAGTTTAATATAAAAACTAAACATTTAATGTTTATGGCACTTACATCCAATTTGCATAATAATTTGGAATGAGGTGTATTTACAGCTCTAAACAGCATGTACAGTAGTATCATATTTTCTGGTTTTATTTGATGATTGACCTTAGAGATAATAATAAAGCACAGCTCACTTACCACGGTTATTAGCAATTTTTATTTGTTTGTTTATTCAACAATAACATATAATACTTTTTTATCTTCTTTACATAACTTAGAGAGATGGAGGTACGCTCTGGAAAGCAGAGGAATGAAGGTTAGCCGTAGCAAGACAGAATACATGTGTGTGAATGAGAGGAACCCAAGAGGAACAGTGAGGCTACAGGGAGCAGAGGTAAAGAAGGTGCAGGACTTTAAGTACTTAGGGTCAACGGTCCAGAGCAACGGAGAGTGTGGAAAGGAGGTGAAGAGGCGGGTACAGGCAGGTTGGAATGGGTGGAGAAAAGTTTCAGGTGTGTTGTGCGATAAAAGAGTATCAGTGAGAATGAAAGGAAAGGTGTACAGGACAGTGGTGAGACCAGCGATGCTCTACGGCTTAGAGACAGTGGCACTGAAGACAAGACAGGAGGCAGAGTTGGAGGTAGCAGAGCTGAAGATGTTGAGCTTCTCCTTGGGAGTGACAAGGATGGATAGGATCAAGAATGAGGGACAACCCATGTGAGATGTTTTGGAGATAAAGTCAGAGAGGCCAGATTGAGGTGGTTTGGACATGTTCAGAGGAGAGATTGTGAATATATTGGTAGAAGGATGCTGAGGTTGGAACTGCCAGGCAGGAGGTCTAGAGGAAGACCAAAGAGGAGATTTATGGATGCAGTGAGAGAGGACATGAAGTTAGTTGGTGTGAGAGAAGAGGATGCAGAGGATAGGGTTAGATGGAGGCAGATGATTCGCCGTGGCGACCCCTAAAGGGAACAGCCGAAAGACAAAGAAGAAGAAGATCTTCTTTACATAACAGTAAGTTAGTTCCTTGTGGAGAGAGAAAAATCATGAATGGAGATCATTTAAATCGCTGATTAAAGTTGGATAGTAAAAAGTCAATAGTTCAAATCAGAGTCATGTTTAATACGTAGTTAAAGTAAATTCATTTTAATTCACTCCCAATGTGATGAAAACTCAAGAGATTGGAACTAAACAGCTGTGTGTCCATAAGAAAATCAATTGTTATGGGGAAAAAAAGGCTTACATTTGCTAAAGATTGAACTTTGGATGGTGGTCATGTGACCCTATTCAAGGGCGATTGACGCATCAGCGTAAGAAGTGATGAACAGCTTAGTGGCCACTGTGCAAGCCAAGTGTTATTATCTTGGGTTGCTTTAGTTTGTCAGGTCTAGAATCAGCAAAGTTATGTGGCAATAAAACAAAGTCATCTGATGAACTGAATGACCGGGGGAACAATGAAGGTTTTCTTCCCTGATGGCACCGCCATATTTCGGGACTCGAGATTGTGATAGACTGGTTCTGGGAGCATGAGGAATCATTTTCACACATGAACTGCCCACCACACTGCCCAGTGTCCTGTAACCAAAACGACATGCTCTTAAATTGAATGCTAAATGCTATGTGGTCTCCTTACAGAAAGCCAGTATAAACCTAGTATCTACAGTAACTGGTAAACGAAGTAAGACATAACAGTCGTACAACAAGACAGACCGTGACATCCAATTCAAAGCTCAGAAAAGGATAGGAGGCCAAAGCGCGAAATGCTTTTACCCACTGTGTGCTTAAGCCATCTCCAAAGCCCGCATTGGAGAGAGAGAGATAAAGTTCGAATGAGAGTGTGAATGGTTAGTGTGCTGATAAAAGTGAACGTCACCTCTCTCTCTTTGACATAAATCACATTTCTGTGTGAGTGCTCGTGGATACTGCAATTTCTTAGTCGAGTGCATCCAGCTCCAGGCACTTAAGAGACACGCACAAAAAAGAAGAATATAATAAAAATAAAAAAGAGTCAGGAGGTTGAAAAAAAAAAACGTCTGCAGAATCTGTATCGGATATGTTTAAAAGATGGAAATAAAACTTTTCACCTTTTATATTTAACGCTGCTAATTAATTCTGAGCCAACTAGTCACAAAGAACGTTCATAGACCGCTTCAATTTTAGATTCAACAAAGTGCAATAGATCGTATTTTTAAATGGTGCTCAGCGTCCATCATGTGTTACTCATAGACTTTTATGCTCCAGTGAAACCCTGCACTATTTTCTACTGTATGACTCTATTCTCTCAATCTCCAGCTTCAGACCAACATTGAATACTGCTGAAATTCACGAGTCCAGAGAGAGACAGTGTTGTATAATCTGTGGTATTAATTATGGTAGGTGGTATCAGGCTTGTTCTCAGTGCGGTTGCAAAAAAAAAAAAAGGTTTAGAAACATGTCTTGGTACATATACTGTACTATTCATGACTCATTAATAATTTGTAAAATAAAAACATCCAGACATGAGTTGTGTGAATGTGGCTTGCTGTCATAGGAAAATCATTAATAAAGCGGTAGTGTGTTGCCATCCCCTACTCCATATGTAAAATTTTCTACCAAGTGTGACCTTCTCTCTCTCTCTCGTTCACCCACACACACTACTGTCACAACAAAACCAAACAGAGCCATGCTGAGCACAAACCAGAACTGGCAAAACATGATTAGATGCCAGAGCCACTTTACTGGTGGTGGACCAGATGGCCACTGATGACACCGAAGATGAGACTAGGTGGGTATGTTTACATTTAGTTCTAGACAGACTACAGGAAGCATGTTTTTTTTTTTTTTTTTACAAAATGTATTACAAAAAACACCTAGAATCTGTAGAGGATAAGCCCAAGTAGTACTTGTACTATTAATGTGCACCTCCTATAGAAGTTTAAAAAACTTAAATAAAAAAAATATCAGAGTTATCATTATTAGTTATTTCTTTTATCCAACTATTAATTCTGATTATTTTCATTTTTTTCCCCAGTAATTTATAAATCAAATTGATAAATTCTTGTTTTCCATATGCATGCCTTAGTAGCTACAATTGACCCATCATGCCTATATTCATGGATACACAAACCTGTTATTTTTGCTCAAGGATTGCTTTTCCATTACTCAATTCAATTGTATTTTATTTGTATAGAGATTTTAACAATAGGCATTGTTGCAAAGCGGCTTTACAGAATCAAAAGAAAATCATAGAAATTAATATGAAATGTTTGAGAAATTATGTACTGTAGAAATCAAAATGATCAGATTGTCCCCGATGAGCGAGCCGAGGGTGACAGTGACGTCATTTTATTGCCAGCCTAGACCTGAGCAGCTGAAGCAACCCCAGATCATAACAGTGCCTCCAGAGGCTTGTAGAGTGGACACTACTGTAAGTATGATCGCTTCACAAGCTTCCCTTCTTACCCTGACACGCCCATCACTCTGGAATAGGATCAGTCTGGACTCATCAGACCATGTGACCATTTTCCATCGCTCCAAAGTCCAATCTTTACAGTATATTCTGCTGTATCAATTTCAAGCCTTTTTTTTAAAGCTAAATCAACCAATCCAGTGCAATGAGTAGAAGGAAGCAAATATGGGCCAACAGCTTCAAGCATTAGAAGAAAAAAAATTGTGTAATCAGGTAGAAAACGTGATCTTATCGATTGTTGATACGGGGTGCACTGGTTTGAGTGTTTGCATAAATGCTGGTCTACTGGGATTTCCACACATAGCAATATCTAAGATTTACCTCAAATAGTGCAGAGAAGGAAAACATAGAGTAAGTCACTGTTCTGTGTATGGAAATGTCTTGTTAGTGAGAGAGGTCAACCAATAATTGCCCGGCTGGTTCGTGCTGACAGAAAGCCTACAGTAACTCAGAAAGACATCTCGGGATTTCTTGAACCTTGAGGTGGAAGATCTACAACAGCAGGAAACTGGGAAATCAAAGGCTGGTCTGATGAATGTTGATTTCTGTTGAGGGACAAAGATGTGAGAGTCAACAGTCCATCATGGTAGAAGCAGTCTAATAGAGTGGGGAATATTTTACTCACACACTTAGTGGGTCCAACAATCATCACAGCCCATTTGAGTATTCGTACATGTTTACCATGTGCATGCCGCCTTAGTGGCTACAACTGACCCATCATTTAATGGCTACGTGCAGAATGATACTGCATTATGCCACAAAGCAAAACTGGTCTTCAACTGGTTTCATGGACATAACAACGAGTTCATCAGGGCCTTCCCAGCTCTGAATCCACCAAAACTAGAACTAGAACATGAGTTTCACAGCATGAAAGTATGCCTAATTATTATTATTTTTAATTACCTGGTTTAGAACTTCAAGAAATGTTTCCAACATCGTGTTGAATCCGTGTGATGAAAAATTGAAGTTTTGAAAGCAAAGTTTGGCATTAACCAGAATGAATAAAACGTTCCTTTAAAAATTGATATGAAAAAAAAAGATAGGTTTCATTAAACCTACAGCACAGTGCAGTAAAAACAAACGGTACACTTCGGGAGGATTAAATCAAAACCAATAAAAATGTCAGATATTATATTGACCATTTTACAGGTTTTAATATGTGCAAAAGGCGTGTGTTAAATGTCATTTTTGTCAGTTTGCCTTTGAAAACTTCAGTGTTACGTGTCACCACTGAGTGTTCCCGCTGATGAAGCATTCCCAGCATGCCAGGCGTATTATGGTGGTAAGGCATCAATCTTTTAGTGGGTAGAGATTTTTCTTTCTTTTTCTTTTTTGTTTGTTTGACATGAATCCTTTGAAATGACACATCAATTTGGCTCTGGCTGGCAAGGTCGGGTTGTTAAATAAAGGTATGCTGAAAACACAAATGCCAAAGTATTAATAATGTATTTACATCAATGCTTTCATATTCTACTGTTTCTTTAGCAAGTTAACCCAGGTCTCAGAAGTCCACAAAAGTGTGTGTGTGTGTGTGTGTGTGTGTGTGTGTGTGTGTGTGTGTGTGTTACTGCCCCAGTTAAAATACCTTTCAGATAATAAATTTCTTTTATACACTGAACTACCATTGTTTCATTTCACATCTGGACTCTTCAGTGTCATGAATGTAAATAGTCACACACTCTGGAGAACCATCTGAATGTCTAAAATTACTAAAATGACTAAACGGGGCCCAAAAACCTATACACATTTCAGGAAAAGAAAAATAGTATGATGTATATTATATTCATATAATAATAATAATAATAATAATAATAATAATAATAATATATTATTATTATCATATGTATAGCAATAAATTAGTATTTAAATATGTATAAAAGTATATATGTATATACACAAACACACACTGGGTCCAAGTTGATATTATTTTGACTCATTTTAAAATCAAGGTTTGGATTTAAACCCATTCAATTCTTAACAAATAACAAATATAATTCTACCATTATGACTATAACAAAGCAGTAGTCATGCTATAAATAAGTACAGACTCTACAAAGGGGCAAGGAGTGTGAACAACATACAATCACAGGTCTGGACAAGGACATTGAGGACATGTTCACCAACCTGAGACATGAGCAGCATGGAAATATACAGTAACAGATAGCAGATTGTTGTTCTTGTAAAAAAAATTATATATATATATATATATATATATATATATATATATATATATATATATATATATATATATATATATATATATATATATGATGAAATGGATTGCTGTTTAATCTCTTAGCTACTTGTGCATAAAATTGCAATTATGTGAACATGCATGCTTTAAAAGCTCTTGGACGCCACGTCTGTTCCAGAGCAGAACAAATTCTCCTGTAAAATGATATGAAATACCTCTGGTGAAAACTGCCTCATAAATACCTTGTAGATCATCGGAAGCTTTATAATGTTCATGGGGTTAGTGAGTCCTTACCAGGCAGGACTGATGGTTTTTTTCTTCCTTCCCAATAAGGAGAACTCCATGTGTGTTACTCGAGATCACTTAGGGGAGAGTTTAATGGAGGAAGAATGATGTACAGTATTTCCCACAGGATGCTGCCTGTCATTGTGGTGAAAGATTAAAACGTTACAATTTAGCTTGAGGAAGTGCATCGGAAAAGTCATTTGCAAGCTTATTAGTACCAGAGCTGTGATAAAAAGCCGGGCATTTAATTCTTTTTAAAACATATTGTAGTTCTAATGTAGTTCTAAAACAACTAATGTTGACTCAATTATGATGTCCCTCTGCATATTAGTTGCTGATATTGCTTTCAGTCAGGACGACCACAATTTTTTTTTATTTTGTCTCATATTCATTATATTGTCTTTAACTCTTTTAGTCTTTAACTGCTGAGGAATAACATAACTTGAAGCACGCTGGTATCGGAAAATAATACATTTTAGGGTGGTGCCATTAACTCTGCTTTGTGCACTATCGTACCACCGCATGGATGATCATTTTGATAGATTTTGATCGATTACAAAATATAAATCAGTACTGATTCTTTTGCAGAAACATTCACTAACTGTACACAGTGCACCCTGAGGTAGTTTTGTCTAATACTGTGGAATCTGGCCACAACCAGAAACACATACTCTACACTATCAACCCAGTGTCAGGACTGTTTTGAAAAATAATCTTAACTGAAGAACATCTCATGGTTTTACCATGTAACTATCCATCCATCATCCATCCATCCATCCATCTTCAACCGCTTATCTAAAGTTGGGTCGCAGGGGTAGCAGTTCCAGCAGGGAACCCCCAAACTTCCCTTTCCCCAGCCAACTCAGCTAACTCTGACTGGGGAATCCCGAGGGGTTCACATGCCAGTGTGGAGATCTCTCCATCTAGTCCGTGGTCTGCCCCGCGGTCTCCTTCCAGCTTACCTAGGGAGGCGCTCTGGTGACGTCCTTACTACTGTAGATGCCGAACCACCTCAACTGACTCCTTTCCAAGCAAAGGGGTAGCGGCTCTACTCTGAGTTTCTCATGGATGACTGAGCTCCTCATCTTATCTCTATGCGAAATGCTAGCTACCCTTCTGGGAAAACCCATTTCAGCCGCTTGTATTCGTGATCTTGTCCTTTTGGTCATGACCCAACTCTCATGACCATAGGTGAGGGTCGGAACGAAGAGCGACCGGTAGATTGAGAGCTTTGCCTTTTGGCTCAACTCTCTTTTCGTCACAACAGTGCGGTAAAGCAACTGCAATATCACCGTCGCTGCTCCGATTCTCCGTCCAACTGCAACGTTCAACGTTCCAATGTTCTATTACTCGTAAACAAGACCCAGAGAACTCCTTCACAATCATGTAAAGTCAACCTTAACCATGTAACTAATAAATATGTTAATATGTCAAATATATAAGGGGCATTTAAGTCAAACTGATACTTGGAAGCCCAGTGTAGTCGTTCCTGTGAACATTCATAGGGTGAAACGCCTGATCCTTGAAAATCGATGGGAAACTTGTCACCAAGCTGAAGAAGAGCTGCCTCTGCTAGTGGGAACTGCACACACAATCATTCACTTGTTCAACTTGGGGATTCTGTTGTAGCTCAGTGGTTAAGGCATTGGATTACAGTTCAGAAGGTCCCAGGTTTAAACCCAATGACCACCAATTTGTCCCTACTGGGCCCCCAAGCAAGGCCCTTACCCCTCAATTGCTCAGATGTATAATGAAAAAAAAAATAAAAAGTAAGTTGCTCTGGAAGGCGTAAGGGTGTCTGCCAAATGCCTAAATGTAAACACCACTTTCATTATAGGAACTCAACTGGGAGTTAATGTCATATCCCACTCACAGTCCTGACCTCACTTCAAGCCATCTCCACATGACTGTGTCATTAAAGGAGTTCCTGGGAAGCCAGTGTTTAAGATGTGAAAGAAGGCACTCTGAGCATAGGCCCAACAAAAAACTTTCTACCTTGATGGTGTCCAAGCACTAGTGAAACACTGGAATAAGTGCATCAGGGTGGCAGGAGATTATATAGAGAAATAAAATAAGTTTTTGCTCTGATAAAAAGTCCCGGTTTGACTTGAACACCCCTCATGTACATTCTGTTACGAGTTACTTTAGGGTTCAGAGCGGTGCGTTTGGGCAAGCAGGTGTGCGTTAGTTGCCTAGAATAGTGGATGACTTATTCAGGTCAAATGCTAGCTCAGGCAATTGTTTATATATAATGTGTGTGTGTGTGTTTGAATACAGTATATACGCTGCCCAGACACACTCCAGCAATAGCACTACTGTAAGGTTAATATTGCTGAAATGAGAACCAAGACTGCTAGCTCTAGCCCACACACACACACACACACACACACACACACACACACACACACACACACCAATAGTTAAACAAATTAATAAATAATGGATTAGTATCTTTTTATCAGTCTCTTTTTGCAATAAAATTCTTTCTCTCTCTCTGTGATAGTGTAATGGAGTTCACCGAGCTAACACAGCATGCTACATCCAAAGCAATAAACATTTTAATTGCACTCAGCAGTGCGGATTTCACACTAGGGTGACTAGCAGACGGGAGATGAATAAACAGATGAGAGGGGGAGGGAAAAGGGAGGGTGCAATTATTTGTACGGAGATTGTTACAAACCGGATTCCAAAAAAGTTGGGACACTAAACAAATTGTGAATAAAAACTGAATGCAATGATGTGGAGATGGCAAATGTCAATATTTTATTCAGAATAGAACATAGATGACAGATCAAAAGTTTAATCCGAGAAAATGTATCATTTTAAAGGAAAAATATGTTGATTCCAAATTTCACGGTGTCAACAAATCCCAAAAAAGTTGGGACAAGTAGCAATAAGAGGCTGGAAAAAGTAAATTTGAGCATAACGAAGAGCTGGAAGACCAATTAACAGTAATTAGGTTAATTGGCAACATGATTGGGTATAAAAAGAGCTTCTCAGAGTGGCAGTGTCTCTCAGAAGCCAAGATGGGTAGAGGATCACCAATTCCCACAATGTTGCGCAGAAAGATAGTGGAGCAATATCAGAAAGGTGTTACCCAGCGAAAAATTGCAAAGACTTTGCAGTTATCATCATCAACTGTGCATAATATCATCCGAAGATTCAGAGAATCTGGAACAATCTCTGTGCATAAGGGTCAAGGGTGTAAAACCATACTGGATGCCCGTGATCTCCGGGCCCTTAAACGACACTGCACCACAAACAGGAATGCTACTGTAAAGGAAATCACAGAATGGGCTCAGGAATACTTCCAGAAACCATCGTCAGTGAACACAATCCACCGTGCCATCCGCCGTTGCCAGCTGAAACTCTACAGTGCGAAGAAGAAGCCATTTCTAAGCAAGATCCACAAGCACAGGCGTTTTCATTGGGCCAGGGATCATTTAAAATGGAGTGTGGCAAAATGGAAGACTGTTCTGTGGTCAGACGAGTCACGATTCGAAGTTCTTGTTGGAAATGTGGGACACCATGTCATCCAGACCAAAGAGGACAAGGACAACCCAAGTTGTTATCGACGCTCAGTTCAGAAGCCTGCATCTCTGATGGTATGGGGTTGCATGAGTGCGTGTGGCATGGGCAGCTTGCATGTCTGGAAAGGCACCATCAATGCAGAAAAATATATTCAGGTTCTAGAACAACATATGCTCCCATCCAGACGTCATCTCTTTCAGGGAAGACCCTGCATTCTTCAACAAGATAATGCCAGACCACATTCTGCATCAATCACAACATCATGGCTGCGTAGGAGAAGGATCCGGGTACTGAAATGGCCAGTCTGCAGTCCAGATCTTTCCCCTATAGAGAACATTTGGTGCATCATAAAGAGGAAGGTGCGACAAGGAAGGCCCAAGACGATTGAACAGTTAGAGGCCTGTATTAGACAAGAATGGGAGAGCATTCCTATTTCTAAACTTGAGAAACTGGTCTCCTCGGTCCCCAGACGTCTGTTGAGTGTTGTAAGAAGAGGGGGAGATGCCACACAGTGGTGAAAATGGCCTTGTCCCAACTTTTTTGGGATTTGTTGACACCATGACATTTTGATTCACCATATTTTTCCCTTAAAATGATACATTTTCTCAGTTTAAACTTTTGTTCCGTGATTTATGTTCTATTCTGAATAAAATATTGACATTTGCCATCTCCACATCATTGCATTCAGTTTTTATTCACAATTTGTTTAGTGTCCCAACTTTTTTGGAATCCGGTTTGTAGAATATTTGTCAATCATTTTGACATATAATATAAAGACGTAAAATAATATTATTTTACACTTAAGAGGTTGAGTCATTTTTCTTTGGTAAGTTATTTCTGTAATCATGTAGTAGACACATTTAAAAATTTGCATGTGATGTTTTAGTTTGTCGATTCTTTTGAAGGGTGCCAATAACTCTGAAATTTGTCCGACAAGTATGTACCTCAATTACAACACTAGACTGTTTTGGAGAGTGACTGCACGTCAGTGTGGCCTGAGTGCAATACAGTGATGAGAGATAAACATGATGTGATTGGTCCAGGGGAAAATGAGCTGCTAATTAAAAAAACAAAAACAATTGATAGTAAATTGATGGTTTTCTTATGTATTATTGAAATAGAATAAATATAAATTAACTATTAAGGATAAACAGTACTTAAAGCGTTTGTGTTTGGGTGTGTACGCGGAATCTCTGCTACACAAAGTCACCCAGTCGCAACTGACAAGCCAGAGTGTCCAACCTATACCCTAATGCACACGTACACACACCCAATCAAGACACATAAACTTGTCTGACACACTCAGGGTACAATCCATCTCTTGTTCTTTTCAAAAAGAAGAGGACGACGTCTGTCCTCCATCTTCCACTAAACCCTATTTTCCTCCTGTCTCGCAGGCTTCAAGGGCAGCCAGACGTGCGTCATATTTTAGCCTGATCTTTCTTTGATGGGCCATCACTTTTCTCTCTCTCTCAGACACCCACACACACATCCAAATAAACACACATACACACACACACACACACACACACATAAAGGCAGAGATATTACCCGCACCTTCATAAAAAAGGGTTGTTTTCCACCTCTCGGTGCCTTAGAAGCGCTACCATACGAGAGGCGGTAAATCCTGGCAAACGCTGAAAAACGACGCCGCAGAATTGCTAGCTGGTGCAGTTGGAAAAACGGACAAAAAAGAAAAAGAGTCGACTTCAGGACATGAGAAAAATGATTACGGGGGATTCTGTGCAGCACGGAAACATGAAGAAAAGTGTAGTGTCAGTTGAAAAGAGAGTGATGTTACTACAATACTGTCTCTTTCTATCTTCTTCCATCTCTTTCGCTCACCGCTTGGTACTCGGCACAAGCACCAGGTCGTATCCTTTTGTTCAGGAACAAACTCATAGTGTTTTTATGCTTGTTAGACAAAAAAAAACTGCTACAGTAGAGAGAGTAAGTCTTCCTATTGTTACGCTAATAATTACATTGAGCCATTTGTTCATCAAAACCCTGGACATTTGAACTGCTAATACATACTGAGCAAAGGTTCCTAGACTTTGTGTTCAGAGGACAAACAATCTGTTCTAGGGTTCTACAAAAATCTTTAAAAAGAAAAAGAACTCTTAAGTAGCTTAACACAACAAACTCTGAATTCATCATGAATCTTCATATCAGACAGTTATAGCTAAAGACAGAATCCATTTTATAACCTACAACCATCCATCTTTCTATCCGTCTAGGAATCTCTGTAGTCCAACTGGGGACTGTGGAGCCCAATGATGATAACCGTTGTATTTATTCCCATTTTTTTTTATGACTGTGGTAGGACCTCCGGTCAACATTCACACACTATAAACAATATGTAACAGCAGTTAGTCTAACCTGCATGTCTTAGAACTGTGGGAGGAAACCAGAGTACCAGGAGGAAACCAAACATGGGGGAGAACATGCAAACTCCATGCACACGGACCCCAAGGCAGGAATCAAAGCCTCAACCCTGGAGGTGCGAGGTAACCGTGCTAACCACTACGCCAGTGTGCTAACCAACCTACAATTAAGATCTTTACATGATGTTACAGTATATGTCTATCTGCCTCAAATTTCTGCATGTTTTGGGATGCTTACGGTATCTGCTCACCACAGTTGTCAAGATCCTGTAGCTTTCTGTCAAACCTGTCCAGTCTGTATATTCTTCCTTGATGTCACTCTTCAACAATGTGTTCCTGTTTGCACAAAAACAATATTTTATCTTTTTTTGCACCATTCTACAGTATATAACAGAATAACCTGCTGTAATAACACAGATCACCAAAATGAGTCTGGTCTCTTTCAAGGTTTCTTCCTACAGTAGTGCCTTCTCAGAGAATTTTTCGTTGCACCGTCGCCCTCGGCTCGCTCATCAGGGACAATCTGATCATTTTGATTCATACATATTTTTAACATTTTATACAAATTTCCATAATTTTCTTTTGATTGTGTGAAGCTGCTTTGCAACAATGACAATTTGCAAATTTGTTATGCAAATAAAATGTAATAAAATTGAAGTGAATTGAGTTGAATCACCTCACAGGGCAGCACGGTGGTGTAGTGGTTAGCACTTGCACCACCAGGTTCCGGGTTCGATTCCCGTCTCTGTGTGCATGGAGTTTGCATGTTCTCTCCATGCTTGGTGGGTTTCCTCTGGGTATGCCGGTTTCCTCCCACATTCCAAAGACATGTACAGTAGGTAAAGTTAATTGAAGTAACCAAATTGCCCGTAATGTGTGTGCCCTGTGATGGATTGGCACATTTACATTTACATTTAGGCATTTGGCAGACGCTCTTATTCAGAGCGACTTACATTCTTATCTCATTACACATCTGAGCAGTTGAGGGTTAAGGGCCTTGCTCAAGGGCCCAACAGTGGCAACTTGGTGGTTGTGGGGTTTGAACCTGGGATCTTCCGAACTTCCAATGCCTTAACCACTGAGCTACCCCTGACCCCTGTCCAGGGTGTACCCCGCCTTGTGCTCTAAGTCTCCTGGGATAGGCTCCAGGCCTCCATGACCCTGAATACAGGATAAAGCGGTATAGAAGATGAGTGAGTGAGTGGGTGAATCACCTTGCCTTACATCAAGCACACAGCCTGCTTCCACATGATGGATAAACACAAAATAATTAGGTGTGAATATCTTTAATTGGATTGTTACCCTTTTAAAAGGTTTCAGATTAAACTTCTTATTGTAAGGCCAAGAGGTCAACCTGGATGCATTCGCAGATTAAGCTGATTCGCAAACAATTAGGGGGAAAAAAGGGTCAGCTGGTGACCAGAATGTCAAAAACAGACATAAAACAAATACAACTAATGAGAATAAGTAAGGCTTGGTGAAGTCAGACACAAAGATACTGAGTGTTCAGTTTATAACGTGCAATACAGTAGTTCTGCGTGAGCTTTATATAGTACTTTATATGGTGTGGTAATGATGGTTAACAGATGTAAATAATCAGAATTAAGACTGTGAACGTGACATGTGAGTGCTGTGTTGTGCGTGGCAGTCTGTGGCGGACGTGCTTGTAGGCCACAGTGTATTTTATAAAGTGGAGTTTGAAATTTCAGCAATGTCCTGACAGTTCTACATACAACGATTTTCTCTGATGGACAAGCGAACTTGGAGGTAATTAATGCTAACCTTCTCAATAACCCTTGAAAGCAGCACAGATCTGATCTGTGGCAGGAACACAGCAAATGGTCAATAACGATTAAAAGAAAGTATATACTGTGCATATATATATATATATATATATATATATATATATATATATATATATATATATATATATATATATATATATGCTAAATGCTATATCTAAATGCTCTAAGTTGTACCGGCTAGGCTGCAGTAAAATCCTCACCTACATACTGTAAATAACGGCTGAAAGGGTTAACACGAGAAAAGGACTCTCTGTACATATTTTTGACCCTCGTGATACATTTTTATAGTTCACCCACATTTTTTCCCTTTTGCTCTTGATAAAAAGCAACGCAACAGGAGCTTCCATATTGATCGCTTGGAGGCCACAATAAAAAGAACAGCTGGTGTTGTAGTCAACAAAATAGTAATGGGACTCAGAGGAACGATCGAACGGGAAGGAGACAAGGTGTGTGTTTCTCGTTAAACCTTTCCCCCCCCACAAAGAATTATAACTTACACTGCTACATTTGATCTCTGTCCTTTGTTGCAACTTGCAGTCTTTAATTACTGACATTTGAAATGCTGTCATCTGTACTCTCTAGCTTAACATCTAATGTTCATGGAGCGACATCTTAATAACCCAGCCGTGTTCATGAGTTTCGGTTAATATTTCATCATAGTGGAGTTTGGTAAAGATAGTGAAGATATTCCGACATCAGTCACTCATTTATTATTAAATATTATTGAATGTTCAGTGGAGCTCTAAATGAGTTCTACAAGACGCTCAACCAATTCCTCACACTTCACACACACACACACACACACACACTGTTTTATTCATACTTAAATCTAAACAAATCCCTCATATAAATCACCATGAGCAGGTAGGAGCAATTATTGAAAAATAAAACATATAGCAATATGTTAACTGTCATGGTTACTCGTTAATGTATTCCTTTGTTTGCAATTTATTTTAATGTTTAGTTAACTTATTTTATACATTTATTTTTTTTCTCTTCTTTTGCAATAACAATATGTACGGATAATGTATCTTACTGTCAAGCATAGACTTGATCCTGATGTAACGCTACAGCTGTAATGATTTATAAAAGCGGAGCTGATCGATATGAAGAATAAAAAGAAAATTCTCCGGAAAGTTCCATGCACTGTACCTCAATTTGCATGTTCCTTTGCATTCCTGGAGCTGCATTTCCATAAAGCACAGATGTGTGAACTGATTTATTTAATTATTATTATAATTTCTTTTTTTACACATCCTACGTTGTTCACAAAGCCAACTGCATGCTCACTAAGAACAATGACTCATTTTTAAGGCACCAGGTTTTCTTTTTTTCTTTCTTTCTCCATAATAACAGAATTCTTGATAATTACAAACACGGGTTTCTCTTTTCTCTCCCTCTACATTCTTCACCATGAACACACTGTTCTCAGGAACATATACACTCTCCAAAGCCCAGAGTGTAGAGTCTGATCAACAGCACAATCAGTCTATGTTTAAATGCCACAGCATTCAGTTGATTTGTCTCCTATTAAATAATGAATAAACACAAAAAATATATATAATTAAATGGTTATTGCTTACACGTAATGACGTCAATAATATTGTAAAAAATTTAACCTTTCGATAGTGAAGGGAATGACCTTGCACATTGGACAGCTTAATGTTCTTGCACACACACACACACACACACACTCTCTCTCTTTCTCTCTCTCTCTCTCTCTGACAGCTCGAGGCATGAAAAGAGTCTAGATTATTATTTAGGGAACATATGCGGGAGTCAGTAGGCTAATAAGCAGACGTCTGAGCACTCAGGTGGAGTGGAGCAGTCAGATGGAGGGGGCAGCATTCAGGAGCAGAATGACTGAAACCTAAGCACTAGAGATACCCACATCTAATTAAATATTACATTTTAAGACTATAATAATAAGGAAAAAAGAAGGAGAATTGTTATTATTATTATTATTATTATTATTATTATTACTCATGTACTGTATTAGAGTATAAGTCCCCAACAAGTTCCGTTCTGAGAGCTCGTTCCTAAGTCCAGTGTGTTCGTAAGTCCAACAAACATTGTCTGCATACTCGGATACTGACACGAATGGCTATTCACAATATAACACTATCATCATGTTACATGATCTTGTCATTGTTCTTTGGAATCATACTGATGGTCGAAAAAAATTTTGTTAAAAAAACTAACAATGTCTTCCATCTATTCACCTTGCTCCATTTTCTCAAATAATTTTTAATGTTGCCTCCATCCATATTGCTTAGCGTTTCTTTGCAGTACCAGTACACTTCTGGACTCCCTGGGATACGCGCCTCACGCACACTGTACCCCTGACATGTGATCTAACTTCTGCAAGCTTTGCAGTTGGCATACTTTGAAAGTTCATAACTTGAATGTTCATATGACTTACTGGAAAATAATACAAATAATTAATATACAATAGTAATATTATCATTGTATGTATGATACTTTTTTGGTTATACACATTATTATTATTATTATTATTATTATTATTATTATTATTATTACAGTTACAAGTATTACTAATAAGCCCATTATTTTTCCGTTATTTTCATATAAAAATATTCTATTTTTATATATATATATATATATATATATATATATATATATATATATATATATACAGTGGTGTGAAAAACTATTTGCCCCCTTCCTGATTTCTTATTCTTTTGCATGTTTGTCACACTTAAATGTTTCTGCTCATCAAAAACCGTTAACTATTAGTCAAAGATAACATAATTGAACACAAAATGCAGTTTTTAAATTAAGGTTTATGCTATTAAGGGAGAAAAAAACTCAAAATCTACATGGTCCTGTGTGAAAAAGTGATTGCCCCCCTTGTTAAAAAATAACTTAACTGTGGTTTATCACACCGGAGTTCAATTTCTGTAGTCACCCCCAGGCCTGATTACTGCCACACCTGTTTCAATCAAGAAATCACTTAAATAGGAGCTACCTGACACAGAGAAGTAGACCAAAAGCACCTCAAAAGCTAGACATCATGCCAAGATCCAAAGAAATTCAGGAACAAATGAGAACAAAAGTAATTGAGATCTATCAGTCTGGTAAAGGTTATAAAGCCATTTCTAAAGCTTTGGGACTCCAGCGAACCACAGTGAGAGCCATTATCCACAAATGACAAAAACATGGAACAGTGGTCAACTGTCCCAGGAGTGGCCGGCCGACCAAAATTACCCCAAGAGCGCAGAGACAACTCATCCGAGAGGCCACAAAAGACCCCAGGACAACATCTAAAGAACTGCAGGCCTCACTTGCCTCAATTAAGGTCAGTGTTCACGACTCCACCATAAGAAAGAGACTGGGCAAAAACGACCTGCATGGCAGATTTCCAGGGAGCAAACCACTTTTAAGCAAAAAGAACATTAAGGCTCGTCTCAATTTTGCTAAAAAACATCTCAATGATTGCCAAGACTTTTGGGAAAATACCTTGTGGTCCGACGAGACAAAAGTTTAACTTTTTGGAAGGTGCGTGTCCCGTTACATCTGGTGTAAAAGTAACACAGCATTTCAGAAAAAGAACATCATACCAACAGTAAAATATGGTGGTGGTAGTGTGATGGTCTGGGGTTGTTTTGCTGCTTCAGGACCTGAAAGGCTTGCTGTGATAGATGGAACCATGAATTCTACTGTCTACCAAAAAATCCTGAAGGAGAATGTCCGGCCATCTGTTCGTCAACTCAAGCTGAAGCGATCTTGGGTGCTGCAGCAGGACAATGACCCAAAACACACCAGCAAATCCACCTCTGAATGGCTGAAGAAAAACAAAATGAAGACTTTGGAGTGGCCTAGTCAAAGTCCTGACCTGAATCCTATTGAGATGTTGTGGCATGACCTTAAAAAGGCGGTTCATGCTAGAAAACCCTCAAATAAAGCTGAATTACAACAATTCTGCAAAGATGAGTGGGCCAAAATTCCTCCAGAGCGCTGTAAAAGACTCGTTGCAAGTTATCGCAAACGCTTGATTGCAGTTATTGCTGCTAAGGGTGGCCCAACCAGTTATTAGGTTCAGGGGGCAATTACTTTTTCACACAGGGCCATGTAGGTTTGGATTTTTTTTCTCCCTAAATAATAAAACTCCTCATTTAAAAACTGCATTTTTTGTTTACTTGTGTTATCATTGACTAATAGTTAAATGTGTTTGATGATCAGAAACATTTTGTGTGACAAACATGCAAAAGAATAAGAAATCAGGAAGGGGGCAAATAGTTTTTCACACCACTGTATATATTCTATATTTTTATCTATTTTATTCCACTTATGTCACGTGTGATTAAAAAAATATGACTTGAAGACTATGAGTTATTTATGAATTCTACAGTGTAAGGTGTGTATGTATGAACTGACTATTAACTCTTTTTATTTTAACAAGATAACATTCAATTAAATCTTTATCCTATTATTAGCCACATTTATACCATTTAGTTTTAGCTTTAATATAAATTCCTTTCATTATAAAATGTATTAACACAAGCTCATAATTCACAGTAAATGTTGATAATTTAGTTTAGAATGTTTAACTAAAAAACATAATCTGAGATGTTGAGGCAAATCCGTATTCTCTATAAAGCTTTAAAACTAGCTTTTGAAATGGAAAACAGTAGGCCAGTGAGCATCCAGAACCTTCCAGCCACATGCAACACATTACTCACCTAATAATTATTGCTTTGTAGGAGCTACAAAAAAAAGAAGGGAAAAAAAAAAAACATCCTGGCCTGAACTAACACCTTTCAAACAATTAATCGAGCGTGGACCTTGCTCTCAGGGTCTGTTCAGCACTCTTTTGAGAAAAGCACTTAACACTGAAACACAGGGCATGGGTTTACAGCTAAACGAAACAGAAAGAGACAGAGAAAGAGCGAGGTAATTCCGAATAAACCTTGAAAACCGAGCCTTGTTCTAATTACCTTCAGATCTATGTGACCTTCTGTGAGAGCGGACCCATTTTCAGGAGCCGGATGCACAATTCTAGTGTGTCCAAGAAAACATTCTTCAAAGTGTACAGCTAGATTGGGCAGACTGACTTCCCCGAGGCCTAACCTGATAAATACCTGGACCTAAAAAACACGTAGGCTCTGTAACCTGAAAAACTACCATTGGAAAAAACTAACAAACACATGTGTACTGTATGTGTCTAAGGACCTAGGGTCCTTAGACACATACACTTGACATGACACTCCTATTCATTAATCATTACAAAGTATTTTAATTAACAACAATACCTCATAAGACATACTGTAAGAAAGCATTACTACAATCTACAAATAAGGTTTAAGGTTATAGTAAAGGTTTAACTGCTCATTTTAACACCATGTGGTGTGTTGGTGTGTTGCATAACCTGTAGAATTAACAAAACAATTTATCTCTACAAATAAAGGAAAAGTTTTGACTGTACATTGGTCAGAACTCCTTTATGTTTCATACATGTCTGCCTGTATGTCTGTCCAGACAGATTATGTCACAGCATCAAGCAAAACTGGCTGAACAGAATTGAATGAAACGTTTGCAGTACTTAGATTTCTGCCTGAAGTTTAACCTGCACCATAAGTAAAATCAAATGTCGAGTAAAAGCAGTGTTATGAACATTTATGTGCCGGATTTAATAATCTACTTTAAAATAAGCTACTAATGTGCTACTAAGGAGTCGTTTTAAGACAAAACTTAAAATGTTCTCATCTGTGATTCACTCTCCGATTACCGAGGGAGCGTGAACAAGACCATAAAATACTCAACCTTACAAAGGTTTTCTTTGCATTTCTTTATATTAATTATTTGTATTTCTTTATTTAGTACAGTGGCTTTATGGATTTCTTCACTAAAAAAAAAATCGATAGTATCAGGAAGAAAATAACAGAGGCTCAACCTCTAATAGCATCTGTCATGCACACTCAGCCGCAACCGGCACTAGGACCCGGAAGTAAGACGGTCGCGAAGCTGAAAGCATAAAAGGAAACAAGATGGCGCCGCACATTGCTCTGTCATTGAGTTATGCCCATGTCTGTTCGGAATCGTTCCAGTATATGTGAGTACTCACTTTCTTGGCTATCTTTTCAGACTGAGTGTGTGTTTATAGGACTAGGGTTAGATTGTGTCTTTCCTGTGCTCATTGAGTGTGAGAGTCCTTATAGCAAATCGCGTGATTATCCTGCCTGCTCGTGTTTATCCGCGTTTGGGTTTACCATTCACGCTACAGGGCTAACTGCTAAAGCTATCTGTTCATCCCGGTTAGTTCGTGACAGATAGCGCGATCATCATTCTGGTCATCCCGGTTAGTTCGTGACAGAATGACAGAGCCAGCAGTAAACCCAGCGGATTACGCCCGCCTTCGCGATGTGGTTGACCAGCATGCTTTGCTCATTAATGCGCTAACTGCGGAGCTCGATTCTCTGCGCCGGAGTGTCCAAGACACCGCGGCCTTGCGCCGCGAGGTCGCGGAGCTTAGGCAGGAGAACGCGAGCCTTCGGGCGGCGGTTAGTGGGCTGGCTAGCGGTCGCGGCGCCGCACCCCCCCCTCCCCCCCTTCTGACGTTTTTTTAGCTCTTCCAGATAAATGGGATGGCACGGATGGGAAATGCAGTGTGGTTTTAACATCGCTGGAACTGGTGTTTGAGTTCAATGCCACCAAGTACTCCACCGACCGGCTGCGCATTGCACTCCTCGTCTCGTTGCTATCTGGGCAGGCAGCAGAGTGGGCCACGGCAGTCCTGCGCGCTGACACAGACACTGCGCACTCCTATAACGAATTCACCCGTCAGCTCAAGCTAACATTTGAACATCCCGCAGGCGAGGTGGAGACCGACACAAAGCTCTACCACCTGCGGCAGGGAGGACTGTCCGTGAGTAAATATACTGCCGAGTTCCGGACCCTCGCCATCCAGACCTCCTGGGGAGACGCAGCTCTCCGGACGTCCTACTTCGAGGGGCTGGCTAATCGTATCAAAGACGAGCTAGCCGGACGAGAGCTCCCAGCCACACTGGAGGGGCTAATCCAGCTAGCCCTCCGGATCGATCAGCGCCTCCTCTCTCGCCCGAAGCCAGCACCCCGAACCCTGCCGCCACCATCCACTTATGCATACACTGCACCAAGACCACCACCCACCGTCACCACAGCTCTTCCTGGACGTGTCGGATCTCCACCCCCTGCCGTGGTTGACACCGGAGCCGGGGAACCCATGCAACTAGGGCGCGCCTCCCTGACCGTGGCAGAACGCCAGAGACGTTACCGCGAGGAACTGTGCGCCTATTGCGGCTCAGCAGCGCACCACCGAGCCACCTGCCCGTCCCGTCCGGGAAACGCCCAGACCCGGTGAGAGAGAGGAGTACCATCCTCCCCGGGTACCATCCACCTCTCCGCCACCACCGATCACACCGCTACTCGACTCACGGTTCAGGTAACCCTCCACCTTGGCCACAAACGGGTCAGAAGTACCGCGTTCATCGATTCCGGTGCCGCGGGTAACTTCATTGACTCAACGTATGCCAGAGGATTGGGGGTAAACATTGAGGCATTATCCCAGCCTGTGAGATTCACCTCAGTCGACGGGCGGCCCCTCTCATCCAGCCCCATCACCCAGCAGACTCTACCCATCACTCTCGTCCTCGGCTAACATCAGGAGTCCATACAATTTCACCTCACACCCATCTCCTCTCCACTCATCATCCTCGGCTATCCCTGGCTCTTACAGCACGACCCACTCATCTCCTGGTCTCAGAACCGGATCCTTCAATGGGGGCCGACCTGTACCGACTTATGCCTACAGGCCCAGGCTGGGACGTGTTCCAGGGAGTCCGAGGCCCCCGACGTCGACATCCACGCCATTCCTCCACCGTATCGAGACCTGGCTGAAGTGTTCTGTAAACGCCGGGCCAGCCACCTTCCACCTCACCGACCCTACGACCTAGCCATCGAACTCCAGCCAGGCTCCAGCCCTCCCCGCGGCCATCTCTACTCCCTCTCTACCAACGAGACCCAAGCTATGGAGGAGTATGTCGCCAACGCCCTGCGAAATGGCACCATCAGGCCCTCCTCTTCGCCGGCTGCCGCGGGGTTCTTCTTCGTAAAGAAGAAAGGGGGTGAACTTCGTCCGTGTGTCGACTATCGGGGGCTAAATAAGATCACCATTCGAAATCGTCACCCTCTACCTCTCACCAACTCAGCCCTGGACGCCCTCTCTGGTGCCACCATGTTCACTAAGTTGGACCTCCGGAGCACCTACAACTTGGTGCGCATCAGAGAGTGTGATGAGTGGAAGACAGCCTTCATCACCCCTACCGGACACTATGAGAGCCTGGTCATCCCTTTTGGTCTCTGCAACGCACCCTCGGCCTTCCAAGCCTTCATCAACGATGTCCTCAGGGACATGCTAGGCCGATGGGTGTTTGTCTATCTGGATGACATTTTAATTTACTCACGCACCCCCGCTGAACACACCAAACACGTTCGAGCTGTCCTTAAGAGATTGCTCGCCCACCAGCTGTACTGTAAGCTGGAAAAGTGTGCTTTTCACGAGCACTCCACCACGTTCCTGGGTTTTGTCATCTCGCCCCAGGGTGTGGCCATGGACCCGCAGAAGCTGGAGGTTGCACGTCACTGGCCCCTACCCAGGACACTCAAACAGCTCCAACGCTTTCTCGGGTTTGCGAACTTTTATCGTCGCTTTATCCGGGGCTACAGTACAGTTGCAGCACCGCTCACTGCACTTACCAGGCTCTCCAACCATTCCTTCAGACTCGATCCTACCGCCATCTCAGCTTTTCATCGACTCTGTCATCTGTTCACCACCGCCACCATCCTGCTTCATCCAGATGCCAGCCAACTATTCGTTGTGGAGGTGGACGCGTCGGAGGTGGGCGCCAGCGCTGTTCTCTCCCAACGAGGTCCAGACCAGAAGCTGCACCCATGTGGCTTCTACTCCAAAAAGTTTAACCCCACTCAGCAGCGATACGGTGTGGGGGACCGCGAACTGCTGGGCATAAAGTGAGCCTTGGAGGAGTGGCGTCACTGGCTCCAGGGCGCCAGTGAGCCATTCATCGTCTGGACGGACCACCAAAACCTGATCACTATCCGCAATTTGAAGCAGTTGAACCCACGACAGGCACGGTGGGCACTGTTCTTTGAACAATTCAACTTCCACCTCTCGTACCGCCCGGGGTCGAAGAACACCAAGGCTGACGCCCTCTCCCGGCAACACGAGCGAGAGACGCCCCGGGCGGACCCCGTGCCTGTCCTTCCACCTACCCGCATCATCGCACCCCTGCAGTGGAACCTGGAGACGAGGGTCCGCCAGGCACTGACCAGGGACCCAGCACCGGCAGGTCTGCCACCCGGACGGATCTTCGTCCCCGAACGACTCCGATTGGAGGTCCTCCAGTGGGGCCATTCGTCACCCGTCGCAGGACACCAGGGAAGCCGGAGAACCACCACCTTCATCAGCCGGGCTTTCTGGTGGCCCTCAATGAGGAGGGAAATAACCGAGTTCGTTCGGGCGTGCCCAATGTGCGCCAGGGCGAAGGACATTAACCAACCAACTCCAGGGGAACTTTAACCACTCCCAGTTCTCCGTCGACCCTGGTCCCACATTGCCGTAGATTTCATCACGGGCCTGCCGGATTCAGATGGAAAAGACGTCATCCTGACCATTGTGGACCGCTTCTCCAAGGCAGTTCACTTGGTGGCCCTCGCCGGACTCCCGTCAGCGAAAGAGACAGCCGAGCTGATTTTGGAACACGTAGTCCGATTGCATGGGTTCCCAAAGGACATCGTCTCGGAGAGAGGTCCCCAGTTCACCGCCCGGTTCTGGAAGGCCTTCTGCCGTCTGATCGATTCGTCCTGCAGTTTGTCTTCCGGCTACCACCCTCAGACGAACGGTCAGACGGAGCGAGCCAACCAACAGCTGGAGCGCTACCTGAGATGTTTTGTGTCGGACCGCCAGCGCTCCTGGGCCCGCTACCTCAAGTGGGCCGAATTATCCCATAACCTCCATGTCTCCTCAGCCACCAACTTGAGCCCATTTGAGGTGTGCTATGGTTTCCAGCCTCCAATGTTCACCCACCAGGAACTGGAGGTTGACGTACCATCGGCCCAACAGTTGGTTCGCCGGTGCCGGCGGCTATGGCACCAAGCCAACCTCGCCATCCGACGCACCAACACCAACTATGTGGCCCAACACCGCCGTCGGCACCCTCCGGGACGGTTGTACCACGTAGGTGACAAAGTGTGGCCTCCACCTGCACACCGAATCCAAAAAATTATCACCAAGGTTCATCGGGCCATACCGCATCACCCTCAGGATCAACCCTGTCACCTACCGGCTCCAGCTGCCTGCGGCGCTCCGGATCCACCCCGTCTTCCACACCTCACAGTTGAAAGCAATCACCACCTCACCCATGGTTCCACCCACCCACCCTGCTCCCCCTCCCCGAATCATTGACGGCGGTCCCGCCTACACCGTGCGACGGATCCTCGACTCACGCCCTCGGGGCAGGGGCACCCAGTATCTGGTCGACTGGGAGGGCTACGGCCCCGAGGAGCGGTCCTGGGTTCCAGCTCGCTTCATCCTCGACTCCGGGCTCATTAGGGACTACCGTCACCGGGTATCCTCCACCCCTGGACCGTCCGGAGTCGGTCCTGGACGGGGGGGTACTGTCATGCACACTCAGGACCGGCACTAGGACCCGGAAGTAAGACGGTCGCGAAGCTGAAAGCATAAAAGGAAACAAGATGGCGCCGCACATCGCTCTGTCATTGAGTTATGCCCATGTCTGTTCGGAATCGTTCCAGTATATGTGAGTACTCACTTTCTTGGCTATCTTTTCAGACTGAGTGTGTGTTTATAGGACTAGGGTTAGATTGTGTCTTTCCTGTGCTCATTGAGTGTGAGAGTCCTTATAGCAAATCGCGTGATTATCCTGCCTGCTCGTGTTTATCCGCGTTTGGGTTTACCATTCACGCTACAGGGCTACTGTAACTGCTAAAGCTATCTGTTCATCCCGGTTAGTTCGTGACAGATAGCGCGATCATCATTCTGGTCATCCCGGTTAGTTCGTGACAGCATCTCATGATCCAGTCCAGTCTAAAGCTTCGCATTTAGATTTTCAGTGCTTCACAGGTATAGGACAGGAAGAGCTGTATAAACTTATCACCTCAGCTAAATCAACAACATCCTTGTTAGATCCAATCCCCCCCCCCCCCCCAAAAAAAAAAACAGATTTTTAAAAGATGTGATGCATACTGTACGGTTGGAACAGTCCTAAATCTTTCAAGTTGGCAGTTATTAAGCTTCTACTTTTAATCTAATTTATACCCGAATGAAATAACAAATTACAGACCGATGTCAAACCTTCCGTTTCTATCAAAAATATTAGAAAAGGTAGTATCATCTCAAATACGCACATTCTATCAGGAAAACAATATCCTCAAAGAATTTCAGACAGGTTTCAGGCCCCATCATAGTACAGAAACTGCACAAGTTAAAATTGCAAATGACTTGTTTTTAGCTTCAGACCAAGGTTGCATCTCAATACTACACTGTAAAAAAATTTTCATGTAAAATTACTGTAAATTACTGGCAGCAGTTTTGCCAGTAAAATGCTGTTTTATTACAGTATTTGTACTGAAGAAATAGACTACAGTCAATTGCTGTATTTTGATATACAGTTTATTACTGTGATTTTGTGCTGTTTACTGTATTTTAGTGGTAAATTATTATTCGGTAAATGAATAACTTGTATTTTTAAAAGCATTTTTTTATTTTTTATTTTTTTAGTCCTGCCCAATTCAACACTATAGATCATAATATTCTCATAGATTGCTTACAAAATCACATAGGTATTCTGGGACAGGCATTAAAATAATGTAGATGATACTGTACCTGTCTGATCGATACCATTTTGTAGATCTAAATAGGGAACTGTCTGGTGCAATGCCAGTGAAATATGAGGTCCCACAAGGGTCAGTTTTAGGACCTCTACTGTTGTCAATATACATGCTTCCTTAGGTAACATCATTAGAAGACATGGGATTAGTTTCCACTGTCATGCTGATGCTACCCAGTTATACATCTCAACAAAACCAGACTAAAATACTCAAGTATTATATATTATATATATCCAAATACTAACTGATACTAAGTGTGTCCAGGATATAAAGTCCTCATCTCAGGGAGTTTTTCCGTACCACTGTTGCCTTCACCCTTGGCTTGCTCATCAGGGACAATCTCATTATTATCTAGACACATTTTTCTCACACATACAAACACTTCATTTTTGTGAAGCTGCTTTAAGACACTGACCATTGTTAAAAGAGCTATATAAATAAAATTTTATTTAATTTAATAAGTTAGGCTTATTCTCATGTTGTGTTCTCATGTACAGAAAGACAGACAGACATGTACATGGGCTTCAACCTGAAATAATAATATTATTGATTACATTAAAGCTCATCAGATTATTTTAAACTCTAACCTCTTAACTATTTCTACAAACTCTTTTCCCATCAACGACAGATACTTACGTTAGTTAATAAAACATTTTAAACATTTTTTGCATTACAAGGTCTTTATGAGCCATTATAAGATTTCCAATGGAAGGGATCCTACAAGAGTACAGTGGTGGCTAAAAGTCTGAAGAAAACATATGCATAACAGTGGGTACAGAAAGCATTCATACCCCCTTAAATTTTTCACTCTTTGTTATACTGTATTTCAGCCATTTGCTAAAATCATTTAAGTTAATTTTTTTCCTCATTAATATACACACAGCACCCAATATTGACAGAAAAACATAGAATTGTTGACATTTTTGCAGATTTATTAAAAAAGAAAAACTGAAATATCATGTGGTCCTAAGTATTCAGACCCTTTGCTGTGACACTCATATATTTAACTCAGGTGCTGTCCATTTCTTCTGATCATCCTTGAGATGGTTCTACACACTTCATTTGTGTCCAGCTGTGTTTGATTATACTGATTAGACTTGATTAGAAAAGCCTAATCAAGTCCAATCAGTATAATCAAACACAGCTGGACTCAAATGAAGGTGTAGAACCAGGTCTATACTGTATAAGACCTTACAGCTCACAATGCATGTCAGAGCAAATGAGAATCATGAGGTGAAAGGAACTGCCTGAAGAACTCACTGCACTTAAGGTTCCTAAGAGCACAATGGCCTCCATAATCCTTAAATGGAAAACATTTGGGACGACCAGAACCCTTCCTAGAGCTGGCCGTATGGCAAAACTGAGCTATCGGGGGGAGAAGAACCTTGGTGAGAGAGGTAACGAAGAACCCAAATATCACTGTGTCTGAGCTCCAGAGATGCAGTTGGGAGATGGGAGAATGTTGTAGAAATTCAACCATCACTGCAGCCCTCCACCAGTTGGGGCCTTATGGCAGAGTGTCCCGATGGAAGCCTCTCCTCAGTGCAAGATACATGAAAGCCCGCATGGAGGACTCCAGGATGGTGAGAAATAAGATTATCTGGTCTGATGAGACCAAGATAGAACTTTTTGGCTTTAATTCTAAGTGCTATGTGTTGAGAAATCCAGACACTGCTCATCACTGCTCATATATTGTAGCTCATATACAGTTGCAACAGTGAAGCATGGAGGTGGCAGCATCATTCTGAGGGGGTGTTTTTCAGCAGCAGGGACAGGATGACTGGTTGCAATCAAGGGAAAGATGAATGCGGCCAAGTACAGGGATATCCTGGATGAAAACTTTCTCCAGAGTGCTCAGGACATCAGACTGGGGGTTTAACTTCCAACAAGACCATGACCCTAAGCAAACAGCTACTGTGTGATTCTGAGAGCAACTCTGTGACTGTTCTTGAAAGGCCCAGCCAGAGCCCTGACTTAAACCCAATTGAGCATCTCTGGAGAGACCTAAAAATGGCTGTCCACCAACATTTACCATTCAACCTGACAGAACTGGAGAGGATCTGTAAGAAGATCCCCAAATCCAGGTGTGAAAAACCTATTGCATCTTTCCCAAAAAGACTCTGGCTGTATTAGATTAAAAGGGAGCTTCTACTAAATACTGAGCAAAGGGTCTGAATACTTAGGACCATGTGATATCAGCAGAGGTGGAAAGTAACGAATTACATTTACTCGCGTTACTGTAATTGAGTAGCTTTTTTTGTGTATTTCTACTTTTTAAAGTAGTTTTAAAAATCTGTAATTTTACTTTTACTTAAGTACGTTTTGTTTGAAGTGTTGTAATTCGCTACATTTTAAATCATATTCGCTACTGAGTAAAAAATAAATGAATGAAAATGTTAAAATAATGAAAATATTATGCTTTGTATAAATGCTCCGTTGCGCTCGCGTGTGTGTATCATGTCCTGGTCGCGCGCCGCTCCAGACTCCACTCCAGGTTTTCTGACATCGGCATCACCTGACCTTCCACACGGCCGCTTCCGCCCTGAGTGACGTCATCGACTAGCGCGACCATTTATAAACCGGAGAGACGCGGGAAAGATGAAAGAGGTTGTGATTTTGGCGCTTTGATATTTGGTTGTGTATTCTGGTTTGACTTTTTGTCTCCAATTGACTTTGATTATTGCTTTGTCCCTTTGGTTTGGTTGGTCTTTGATTTTTATCTCATTATACATCTGAGCAGTTGAGGGTTAAGGGCCTTGCTCAAGGGCCCAACAGTGGCAACTTGGTGGTTGTGGGGTTTGAACCTGGGATCTTCCGACCCGTAGTTCAATGCCTTAACCACTGAGCTACCCCTGGCCCCCATTCTTTTGCTGTATGACCCTAGACTGGGACGTAACACCATATTTAAGTGACCACTTTGATTTTCAAGCACAAGAAAGACAACAGCTTTATTATGCAAAGGTGTTCCTTCGGTTAAAAACAACTAGTTTGAGATTTATATCTGCTCATCTTTTTTGAACTACGCTAGAATGCCTCATCCCACCCCGCTGTTAAAAAAAATAAAAAAGTAACTCGGTAACTTTTACTCTGAGTAAATTTTTTAATGAGCTACTTTTTACTTTTACTTGAGTAGATTTTTATAAGGGTAACTTTACTTGTACTTAAGTAAAATTTCACTGAAGTAACAGTACTTGTACTTGAGTACAAAATTGTATTACTCTTTCCACCTCTGGATATCAGTTTTTTCTTTTTTAATAAATCTGCAAAAATGTCAACAATTCTGCGTTTTTCTGTCAATATCAAACTTAAATGATTTTACCAATTGGCTGTAATATAAAGAGGGAAAAATTAAAATGGGTCTGAATACTTCCGTACTCTCTGTATTTGCACAAAACAGCATACACACTGAGGAGATTTCTGGATGTAGTGAGAGAGGACATGAAGCCGCATGGTTTTAAACAATCAATAAACATTACATAAAACAAAGTTATTCTTATTATCTTGCGTTGTCATTATTTAAAACAAAAATGAGAGAGACATTAAAACATTGAACATCACTTTTATCTCTATACCTTTGGGCATCACTGTACAGCCGTACAGATGTAATGAATGACTTATGAACTGTTTCAAGGTCCAATTTCATCCTGTTCAAAAATAAAGTGTGCGGCGAAACTTTAAGTGTTTTATGGTGAACTATGATGGAATACTGCAAATTCAAAAAAGAACAGTGATAAAGCTTCTTTACAGACACTCAGTGGAAAAAACATCAAAGCAAAATTGCCTCTGCAACACAATGAGCACATGGTTTGATGCCACCAAGTTGTTATTTTTTTTTTTATCTCCGTCTTCTAGATTCATTTTCCTATGAATGCTAAGCTAGTGAAGTCATTTCCATTTTGATTAGACACGTATTATTGTGCTGTCAAGCTCGATGTGCTCCTTTATCTCTGTCTGGAGCTTTGTTTAGATATGAAAACTGTAGGTTTTTTCTTTTTTTCTTCTAATTAAATTATCCACCATTACGACGGGTATATCTATAACGATTTTTGCACATGTCTTACACGGATATAAAACCTCTATTGAATTTTTTCCCGTGTTTTGCAGCTCAGAGATAACCCAAGTTATGTTTATAGCCTGACAAATGTTATTTATGATCTCAAAGCATTAAAAAAAAAAAAAACAACAAAAGGACTAGAATAGAATAAAGAACGCACATGATGACAAAGAGAGGATATAATGTTGTTCATTATAGCGTCACATTTCCAAAGGTCTTGCTGAGGTTTGTCACGGACAGCCTTATTAAACAACACTTGAATAGAAAAATGCCACAGGGTAAAACAGAGTAATGAGCAAAGACCCTAAACAAGGCTGTTTCACTAATATCCAGGCAGAAAGTTTGTGAAAGTACTACTAATTGTTCCTGAGAAGGTGCACCACACAAGGTTTCACGACAAGCTCTCGGACTAATGATGAGGAAGGTAGAGAAGCAGCAGTCACTCGAAGGGAAACCTGCAACCTGAAAGCTCCAACAATTTCACCGAGAATAATAAGCGTGCACTGCAATCATCTCCGTTCCTAAACTCCCGTGCTAAACAAACCCATAAATAACCGTTATATAAGGAGGTAAAAATAGACAGGGCAATCATTACATTTCTTCAGGTAGCTCAGAAACAAAAAAAAACCATCAGCTGCCAAAGTCCAACATCTCTTTGGCCGCGTTGAAAATCGATAAAGAAAACCTAACTTTCACTGACAGCTTGACATGGCTAAATTTTCATTCTGACTTTTTTCTCGATTTCATGTCATACTGTACTAGTCTAAGGCCAAAAGACTCTCGTCATACTGTTCACGAGCTCTACGATCGGAGAGGAGTCTCTCTCGGGAAGGTGCTTATGTACAGCATTGCGAGAGATGTCAATATTTGCTAGAATTTTGAGATGCGTACAGTGAGACAAAGGTTATCCTTATTGAGCTCAACATTTAGACCTTCAGGACAACAGACAGGTGAAAGAGTCAAAACAGGAAGCCCGGCTTGCATTACTGTACGGTATACTCATATGAAGTGTAGTTTTTATATGAAGTTCTGTGATAAAGTTTAGTTCCAAAACTATTTCGAAAATACTGAAAACAAGCTGGCGGCGCGGTGGTGTAGTGGTTAGCATTGTCGCCTTGCACCTCCAGGGTCTGGGTTCGATTCCCCGGCCAGGCTCGATTCCCGTCTCTGTGTGCATGGAGTTTGCATGTTCTCCCCGTGCTTGGTGGGTTTCCTCCGGGGACTCCGGTTTCCTCCTACAGTCCAAAGATATGCAGGTTAGGCTAATTGGCATTTCTAAATTGCCCTTAGTGTGTGATTGGGTGTGTGAGTGTGTGTGTGTGCCCTGCGATGGATTGGCACCCTGTCCAGGGTGTACCCCGCCTAGTGCCCGAAGTCTCCTGGGATAGGCTCCAGGTCCCCTGTGACCCTGAACACAGGATTAAGCGGTATACTGTAGAAGAAGATGAATGAATGAATGAAAACAAGCTCATCCTAATGAAAGTTTTATTTCACAACACTAACAATACTAGGGTCATCTCAGGGCACTTACTGTACAGCACGAGGCAAGGGACACCCTGGGTAGGATGGTCCACTACAGAGGACATGCACACAAAAAACTGTGGACAATTTGTAAAACAGACAATCAGCATGTTTACCAATGCATGTCTTCGGGCTGTGAGCATGGGGGGAACATGCAAACACAGCACAAAAGCCAAAAGCAAGATTCAACCCCCCACCCATGGAGATGCAAGGCTAACTACTAGAATTCGAAAATAAATACAGCAAGAAATGTTACGGTTCTGTAAATCATTAATTCATTCATTTTCTATACTGCTTATCCTGTAAAGGGTCACGGGATGCCTAGAGTCTATCCCAGGAGTCTTTGTACATGAGGCTTGACAGAGTGCCAATCCATCACAGGGCATACACTACTGTACATGCACACACTCACACACGCATATTCACACGCTTCTGGCTTCTGTAATACATTTAAAACTGATTATGCACAGTTTAATTATTACAGATCATAATACATAATAAAAAAAAATATTAATCCTTTGCACAGAATCTGAAACACTTTATTAAGATTTACAGTGAGGTTTGTGTAAAAATGTTTAAATAAAAAAAATATATTTTATATATAAACCTTTGTAAAGCAGTGGACTGAAGTTTAAGCACCTCCCTGGCAAGCTATAAAATCTATACAACACTCAGAGCCACCTCCAGGCCTTTTATCTATTTAATTGGTCATGGAGTAACGAGGGAACAGGCCACACCTACTGTAGACATGCACCTGCTTGTCTGCAACTCGTTCCATTATTTACGGGTCACAAAAAAATATATGGTTAAAGCCACACTTTTGTCAAACTCTTTGGAGAAAAGCTGAAAGTCTTGTCTTTGCTCATTTAAAATCAATCATGTCAAAAAACATATTATTATAAAAATTATAATTTATGCAGCTGGCTGTACAAAGTTTACAACCTTAAAATAAAACCTTAAAACTGTAAAATGTAAAAATGTTTTGCAATATATATTTTGAGCAATGAAAAAAAATGGTAACGTCATTGAATTTATTAATTGTCTTTATCAGAACGCCTTCAATACTTTTGGCAAACATTTGGCTGTTAATTAATACACATTGAATATTAAGTACTAAATATAAAAAGAAGGAATATTGATTAATGTGAATATCAGTTCCATGCAGGCTTGGTCAGTTTATTGAACCGTTTATCAGTAGAGCATCTAGTGTACAGTACATAGAGGTGACCCAGAGGTAAGAAGAACTAAAGGGCAGGATCAATCGCAGATCTGGAGCAGGAATATGGAAATTAGCTTAATAAACATGCCAAGCAGGATGGGTTTTTTTTTCTTCCTCTCCATCATGTTCAAATATATTCAAGCATCAACCACTCTTTCTTGCTCTGCTCCAGCTCTAGCAATGAGGTGTCGATACACTGGAGGAAAGGAAATAAAAATAACCATGTCACAGTACATGTGCTCTGTATGTTTTATAGATTCATTTTAACTTTCATGGTTTTTTTTTTTTTGAACAGGTAAAAAATATGTATAATTTAAGTAATAGTTAATCAAAAAAAAAAAAATAAATAACCATATCACATCTAACTAGGTCACCGCATTCATTACGACATGAGTGCCGTTATTTCCATTGACAACAAGAACATCTGACACATGTCAGTGTCTATTTGCATTTGGGCTAATTAGCTTTAGCGTTAGCCTTAGCTAATTACATTACCTTTTAATTTAGCTAATTACATTATGACATAGGCGGCGCGGTGGTGTAGTGGTTAGCACTGTCGCCTTGCACCTCCAGGGTCTGGGTTCGAATCCCCGGCCTGGTTCAATTCCCGTCTCTGTGTGCATGGAGTTTGCATGTTCTCCCCGTGCTTGGTGTGTTTCCTCCGGGTACTCCGGTTTCCTCCCACAGTCCAAAGATATGCAGGTTAGGCTAATTGACGTTCCCAAATTGCCCGTAGTGTGTGATTGGGTGTGTGAGTGTGTGTATGTGTGTGTGCCCTGCGATGGATTGGCACGCTGTCCAGGGTGTACCCCGCCTAGTGCCCGAAGTCTCCTGGGATAGGCTCCAGGTCCCCCGCGACCCTGAACACAGGATTAAGCGGTATAGAAGATGAATGAATGAATAAACATTATGACATTAGGATTAGAATTTCTTTATACACGTTTGGCTCAATCGACTTGGCTTGAATTCAAACAGACTCACAAATTAACTTTATCTTAATTATTAGACAATTGCTTGATTCTTATGCCACGATAGTGTTGGGGAAACACTGTCCTGATTAGCATAAAATAACTCTATAGATGTGATAACCCATTGCTGAGTCTAGACCTGAGTGACTGAAGTAACTCCAGATCATAACACTGCCTCCGGACGAATGTACAGTGGACAAATCCACAAATTTAATAGGACTAAAAAAAGAAATAAACAAAACCACTCGGCTTGTCATGTTACTGAGAAGTACAAAATCTCACTGCAACAAATTGTAAATACTGGTGACTCCTTGGGGAGAAAAACGACAGCTAAATGAATATCTCACAGTAAAACTCACAAGGGTGGCTTAGTGGTTAGCACTTTTGCCTCGTACCTCCAGGGTCAGGGTTCGATTCCCGCCTCAGATCTGTGTGCATGGAGTTTGCATGTTCTCCCCGTGCTTGGTGGGTTTCCTCCAGGTACTCCGGTTTCCTCCCACAGTCCAATGACATGTAGATTAGGCTAACTGGTGTTCCCAAATTTGCTTGTAGTGTACGTGCCCTGGAACCCTGTGCAGGGTGTCCCCCGCCTCATGGGATAGGTTCCAGGCCTCCCCGCGACCCTGTATACAGGATGTTGTATCAACAAGCATGTTTCTTTAACTCCCTGCGTAAGTTGTAACTACAGAAACAATAATCATTTGAAGCGTTCATATAAATCTGCGATTAATTAAACAACGCATTTGGACCAATCAGATTTGAGAATTCAGCAGCGCTGTAGGGAGGGAGGGAACTGACTGCAAGAAAAATGACCCAGCTCATCCAAAAAGCATCTGCATTCTGTTTATTATTAATTTCCATTCATGGCTTAAGAGTGTGTTTGTTCGCGTTCACCTAAATATGCTATATGAGACCGATAGGAAGACATTTTCAAATAAGCAGAACAATATGAATAATGTATAGTAGCAATATATAACCAAGCCAACTGAACACACACAGTAAGAGGGAGGAATAGTTTTTCATTTGTGTGTGTGTGTATGTGTGTGTGTGTGTGTGTGTGTGTGTGTGTGTGTGTGTGTGTGTGTGTGTGTGAGAGTTAGTGGGAAAGCAGCCAACGTTGCTAGGCTTCATTTGTGTTTTGCTCTGAGTCTTTGTTCCATCTCAAATGGGTCCAATAATCACAGCGCCGCTGCAGCGACATCAGATGTGAGTGTGTAACGAGCCTGCGTGCTCCTGGAGTATTTGTGTAACACAGCAAGACACAAAGGAGTCAAAAAAAAAAAAGCGAGGCTGTCAAAGTAGCTACGGGGTAAAAAAAGAAAACTTTTTAAATGAAAAATATAAAGAATATCTGGAAGTGTTTCGTGCAGGATGGGGGATTTGTATTAGGCTTTTTTTCCCCACCTGTTTTTATTTGGCAAGAGTCAGGGGTTAATGTGCCTCTTAGTTAGAATACTCTGATACAGATTTTTTTTTTTAAACAAAACTATATAGAATTATATGATTTTTGTAAAAAAAATTTTTTTTACTAATATCTATTTTATAGCAGTGACTTTGTAATCTACAAAACAAATCTTTTTTTGGTAACCCACTTTACTTTATGGATTAACAATGCAGTTGGGATTATGGAGGCTGTAAAAGACAAAGTAAAACTCACTCGTCATTACCGCTTCATGCTGTATTCAGGATCGCAGGGAACTGGAACCGATCCCATGAGGCTTAGGGCATGAGGCAATGTACACTAGGGCTGGGCCGATAAACGATATCATATCGAATCGCGATTTATTTGATTTTAAAAACGATGAAAAGCTCTAGACATTTTTTGCTCGATATGGATTAATCTAAGAGCCAATCACACAGCAGAACAACACGACAACAACCAATCAGCGTGCAGCTTGCGCGTGCCGTGCAGGTCAAAGTTAATTTCCTGCCGCACTTTGCGAAGCAAACTTGACACCAGGACGACAAGAAAAAAAAAAAAAAAAGAGTGGAAGCAGCGACGAAAGTGAATCTAACCTCGAGTTATTATCCAGAGATGTTGAAATTGTCGACAAAAAAGAACGCAAAAAATGAACGCATCACCCACACGACCACATAGAGCATGAACATGCGGGCCGATGCTACTCCGTCACCTAGCAGCGCTAGCAGTGGGGCTGTACCAAAGCAGATATCCATCGCGTCGTCTTTCGTGGCCATTACACCTTGGACATGAAAGTTGTTCCAAAAGGAGCAAGGATATAACCAGGGCTGTTTCTAACTTTCTAGTGAAAGATATGATGCCCCTAAGCACACGAGGCTGAAGTTTAGCTCCTTATTCGCAGCTTCCGGTTTGTTTGGCTCCTTATTGTGCAGCGTCTCATTCTGCAGCTGAAGTTTAGCTCCTTATTCGCCTCGTTACTAACGGGAGTGTTCACGCTGGCGAAAGCTGCTCAGTTTATCAATAAAACTTTATTTTGGTGGTTTAAACCATTCTGGCCAAGCAAATATGAACTATACAACACCAAGCAGGTACCCGACTATATAGTAAAAGTAAAATTGTCCTGACCCAGATTGATAGCTGCATAATTCATTCCATGTTTGTTGTCATTGCAGCTTAAGCCATTATGTCAGTTTATTGGGGCCGTGTGAAATAGCCTTCATTTAACTCTGAATTGTGGGATAAAAAGACAGCCCTAGTGTGTGTGGTCTAAATGTTGTTTCTCATTATTGTTTAAAAATCTCAAAACATTGTAATTTATCATCACAAGATACTTTTTATCATCACAAACAAGTTTTTTTATTTTTTTTTATAAAACTCTTTGCCTTGTAAAGATTCTGAGCATGTGCCTATAGTATCTTAATTTTTAAGGCCAAATCTGTCATCTGTTTTTTGTTAATAAACTATACTTTAAAATGTAATTAAATGAACCCTTTAATTTTTGTGGCTTCAGTTTAATTTAAGTTGTTCAACATTGATGTTCAATAAATAATCATAGATAGTAGATAGTGTGTGTTGCCTTCAATTAATCAATCAAGTAATGCAGCCTTCATTCAAAAATCTCTCACTTGTGAGCATATTTACTGTACAAAACTCGTCAGTGAACTATGAGGGCAAAAAAAAAAGAAAAGAAAAAATCGTTTATTAATCGAAATCGAGTTAAAATGTTCAATTAATCGAGATTTTGATTTTAGGCCAAATCGCCCAGCCCTAGTGTACACCCTAGACAGGGTGCCAATCCATTGCAGGGCACACACGCACATACACACACACACACTACGGTCAATTTGGGAACACCAATTAGGCTAACCTGAATATATCTCCATGCTCACAGAGACGGGAATCGAGCCTGGCCGGGAATCGAACCCAGACCCTGGAGGTGCAAGGCGACAGTGCTAACCACTACACCACCGCGCCACCACGAAGTAAAACTGATCATGTTAAATAATAAAGCGAAGTGTATTCCTTTTTTTAAATGTCCAATCTTCTACCTTATTTATTTATTTGTTAGTTTTTTGATTGATTGATTGATTGATTGATTTCCAGATTAAACCAAGATTAACAGAATGACTGAAAGAGAAGAATATGGAGAAGGAAAGGGTAGGGCTTGTGTCCTAAAGCATGTTAATTAGGATTAACAGATATACTGTACATATATCTGTTACGGCGGCGCGGTGGTGTAGTGGTTAGCACTGTCACCTTGCACCTCCAGGGTCTGGGTTCGATTCCCGGCCAGGCTCGATTCCCGTCTCTGTGTGCATGGAGTTTGCATGTTCTCCCCGTGCTTGGTGGGTTTCCTCCGGGTACTCCGGTTTCCTCCCACAGTCCAAAGATATGCAGGTTAGGCTAATTGGCGTTCCTAAATTGCCCGTGTGTGATTGGGTGTGTGAGTGTGTGTATGTGTGTGTGCCCTGCGATGGATTGGCACCCTGTCCAGGGTGTACCCCGCCTAGTGCCCGAAGTCTCCTGGGATAGGCTCCAGGTCCCCCGCGACCCTGAACACAGGATTAAGCGGTATAGAAAATGAATGAATGAAATGAATATCTGTTACTGGCAACAGATATACTGTATACAGAGCTACACATTTGGAGAAATTAAATCTGTCAGGAAATAATCCATTCTCCGATGGCAGGGAGAGAGAGCAGAGATGTGAAAGGAGTCGAGTGTATTTTCATGCCTCGTCTAGAATGTGTCGTGTTCTATTTAAGACTAGAGCATGCCACATTTTTATTAAAGCGCTGCAGTCCTGCATTGTTTCCACACAAATCAGCCACCTCTTTACGAGGAGATGACTTGCTCGCCTTGATTAGAAGTGACAAGAAAGAAAAATTCATTTTCTGCTTAGCTTAGCCACAGGGAGCGTATCTGCTTGAGTGACGCCAACAACAACAACAACAACAAGAAAGGATCTGCAAAAGCTGAAGCCTTTAAGGTTAATCTTTTATCTTTAATCTTTGTTTAGCACTTTTAACAGGAGACAGCACCGATACGGAAGACTGCGTGTAGATTTAGATGCCTAATGAGCTGGAGGAGACGGTGGTGAGGGAAAACTCTCAGACAACATGAAGAAGCCTTCAGCCTCAAGAACTTCATCTTATTGAGCCTGAGTAGTCGAATTAGAAAATAACTGTAGTTGTTGAATAATTCATAGTGATCATATACTTTCAAATAAATAATTGCATAATAAGGTGGTGGTATATATATATATATATATATATATATATATATATATATATATATATATATATATATATATATATATATATATGGAATAGAAAAAGGAAGCGATTTAAGGAGGAAGAAAGTAAAGAAAGGGACGAAAGTGGTGAGTGTGTGCACACGCGGGTCCAGAGTGCCAGCTGGCAGAGGGGCACTTGGCTGGTGAGTGTTACCCTTCTCACATGCTGCTCTCATACTTATCCTGCCGAAACAGCAGCATTCAGTCCACTCACCTTTGAAGCAAGCTCAGGCTGATGAAGCGGCAGTGTCCAGCCCACCCATCTTTAAAGACTCCGGGGCGTACCCCTCACATGTTGGATCGTAGTGGGCAGCCGGCCCCACCCAGCCTTCCATCGGTGCAGCCTCAGGTCTGAGTCCTGTGATTTTCGATGTCCAGGTGGCTTACCCCACCTGGGAGCGGGGTCTTTAACAGCAAACACAGTGAACAAACGGTGTCCGTCCGCCTCGCCTTTATAGAGTGGCATAAGCCTGAGACCCATTACACTTATCCTTTGCCAGCCGTCCCTGATCTAGTCGCCCCTCCCCTTCTGTAGGTCTGTACAGAACCTTTGTAGTAAGTGTGGGGTGAAAATGGTTTGGGTACATGCCAGTCGTTGGAGTACACAGTGACTCTCTCTATATAGTTAGTTTTGTTAACTCATTTTCAAAGTTACATTACTAAAAAACTGGGCCTGGTTCACATTTGGCACATGCATTTGGCACATGCTCTTTTACAGAGCGACTTCACTTTTTTTCCCCTTTTTTTTTCATTACTCATATTATCAGTTCAGCTTTGACGGTCTTGCTCAGAAGATCCAACAATTGCAGCTTGTTGGGGCTGGGAATTGATCCCAGGACCATATGATCGGTAGTACACTTGTACCACTATAGCCAAATGACAGGATAATTATGTTTTAAAGAAAAGGTGTGGGTTAACAAGTCATTATTTTTTACTTCATTTTATTTTTGTTTTTATTTGCTATATTGAATGTAAATTCCAAGGAAGGGCGGCACGGTGGTGTAGTGGTTAGCACTGTCGCCTTGCACCTCCAGGGTCCGGGTTCGATTCCCGGCCAGGCTCGATTCCTGTCTCTGTGTGCATGGAGTTTGCATGTTCTCCCCGTGCTTGGTGGGTTTCCTCCGGGTACTCCGGTTTCCTCCCACAGTCCAAAGACATACAGATTAGGCTAATTGGCGTTCCCAAATTGACCATAGTGTGTGAATGAGTGTGTGTGTGTGTGCTCTGCGATGGATTGGCACGCTGTCCAGGGTGTACCCTGCCTCGTGCCCAGAGTCTCCTGGGATAGGCTCCAGGTCCCTGCGATATAGATGCGGTATAGAAGATGAATGAATGTATGAATGATTTCCAAGGAAGGAAAAATGGTGAATTGATATGGGTGGCCAAGGCTTATTAATGCACATAGGCAGTAAAGGCTGGCCCGTGTAATCTAATAGAAGAGCTCGAACTGCTTAAAAAGTTAATGCTGGTCTCCATCACAAGGTGTCAGAACACACTGTGCATCACTATTATAGTGGCAAAAGGTGAGACCTATTCAATATTAGGAGGGTGGTGATCACAGAGTACCCTGATCACTGTTCATATAATTAAAACAATACATACATATAAGAAATAGAATATGAAAAAATGTCCACAGTATAACCATAAGAATTAAGACATAAAAAAAAAATTTGGGCAAAATTTAACTTACAAAAAAAAAAAAACTTTTTGTATTAAACTGGAACACATCCATTTCTCCAGTGCCCTAAAAACATGATGTAAACGTACGCAACCTGAAATTAGGACGTTTATGTAATTTTGCCTCCGGATCCACATCTAATTCATGTCTACCAGCAGACGTTTGTGCTGATCTGAAAAGATGTGTGCTTGAATGTTTTGAGAAAGTGTTTGGAGAACCTGCTGTATGTGTGTCAGAAATAAATTACATCACATTCTCTAACCGAAGCATATGTCAGGTATAATGAAACAATATCACTATCAAAATTAAAAATCGACTGCTTTATCTGAATTAAGTAGACAAGACAGCACATCCGCGGGCTTCGCACATTAAACAACGAACTTTACTCAAAGGTAAACACGCTAGACAATTTATCAAGGGCGGAGAAACCTAGATTCCTGCAGATTACACAATTCTTACAGCATTTCTTCAAGACTGATGATGATAATGTATCTTCAGCTCATAAAACTGTCCAAAAAAGTCAATTAATGTCTTTGTTTATTTTTTTTTATTTATTTGATTAGATGTTCTCAAAGTATTTCAGAGAAGGTCTGGAAATAAACTGTAAAAACATTTCATTCATCACTGAGAAATAATTTATCTTACAGTTCAGTATTACAAGAGAGGTAACGATATGAAAACATCAAGAATAATTAATTTAAAAAAGGATAGCGTTAAGCAAACACGATATGCCATAAAAAAAAAAATATGATTTCAAACGTGGTTATATATTGCCTGGACAAAAAAAAACTCTGTTTTGATTAATTACTGCAGTATGTTTCAACTGGCAACAATACTTTTTTTTTAGTCTTAACTCTAGCAGCGAGTAGCTTCTAATTTTTTTTGAATAACCATCTCAGAAGACATATCGCATGGTCATGGAAAAATTTTTTTTTTACTGTGTATCAGAAAGGTGACATAATTACTGTAAGCTGCAGCGAGCAAAGAAAGCAACTAAGGAGACTGAGCTGAAGTTACTGGAATTTGGTTACAAAACTTTTCAACATATTATTAAAGCTGGCAGTAAAAATCAAAAGTAATTAATAGCATTTACACACACACACACACACACACACACACACACACACACACACAATATGATAATACCTGTAAGGATTGTGACCAAACAGCCGTGTAGTCAAACGAAAACGACTTTAAGTTTAGTTTAAGATTCATCAGCAAAAAAAAAAAAATTGCTTAAGATTGTAAAAATTGTTAAAAGGTCAATGGTCATGTGACATGATGAGTCCAGACTGACCCTTTTCCAGAGTGATGGGCGTGTCAGGGTAAGAAGGGAAGCACATGAAGCGATGCACCCATCATGCATAGTGTCCACTGTACAAGCCTCTGGAGACAGTGTTATGATCTGGGGTTATGTTAAATTGCACACTACAGAGTATCGCACCAACACATGCGATATTAAACATTGCTATTAATTTATAATTGATAAAATGGGTTAATTGACACAATATTTTTCTACCAATCATGTGATTTAGAACATATAAAAGCATTTGCAAATGTATACAACCCTTAGTCTATGGCAATGGCAGTGTTGGCTTTATTAGAGGACATTGTCAATGGCCGAATCCGAAGGGAACGCGTTTTCAGGGATCGCAGTGATTTTCTGGCCCACGATGATGACTGGCTTATTAGCTGTTTCAGATTTCCAAGAGCTATCCTCCTGGAGCTCTGTGCTGAGTTTGGTCCAAATTTGGAAAGAGAGACAGCGAGGAGCCGCGCATTACCCGTTCCCTTACAGGTGGTGATAACGCTTGGTTTCATGGCAACTGGTTCTTTCCAAAGGGAACTGGCAGACCGCTAGTTAAGCCAGTCGTCTTTGAGGCGTGTAATGCCAGCTGTATGGAAACATTTCCATTCAATAAATGTGCAAATAATATGTGATGCTCAAACAGGGCCGGTTCTACGAGGGGCAAGAGGGGGCAGCGCCCCCTCAAATAAAACATTTGAAATGTTCAGAAAGCACATGTTAATATACTCACAAAATGAATTTATAACAAGTTGATAAAATGATCCGCCTAAAAAGGGACACTACATAATACGGTATTAGATTTCACAGGCTGCAACTCCCCCGTTGCATGATCTGACCGCGCGAACCCCCTTACCCCTTACCAGCTTCCAGCTGTGAAAGAGTGGTTCTGTGAGCATGAATAATCATTTTCACACATGAATTGGTCACCACAGAGTCCTCTGTCCTAAACAACCGGAGCCAGAACCAGAAGTAAAATTAAAAGTGGTCCAATTAAATGTTTGAGTTTACGCCTTATTTCAGGCCAGGAGATGAATTACCGTATTTGAATGCAGTATCTAATTAGTTTTTGCTAATATGATAAATTAATAAATGTCAATTAATTAATTAATTAACATGAGCATTACTGAAATCAGTTAAGTAATTTCCATATAGTTCTCCTTTGAGTCTCTTATTTTTCATCATATTGTTAACTATGTGTTGCCATTTTTTAAATATATTGCAAAATTCTCATTTCTTGTTCAAAGCAGAAAAAAAAATTCTATGTACAGAATCCCAGAACTGCAAGTCTAGCACAAAAAAAAAGTTGAGGTGTCACTATTTCAACTTGATATCTTGTTACTGTAACTTTCTAACTCAGTATTTCAAGATATTATGTGACTATTTCGTAATTTAGAATTTCCGGATGCGGCTTTCAGACTCGTGTGGAGTTTAGAGAAGCAAGAAACAACCTGCGCAGCAGCAGCATCAAGCTGGCAAAGCATAACCATGCATGGAAGATCAATGATCATTTCACCTGTCCAAGAAACACATGGGGCATGAAGAAGGGCATCCAGGCCATCAAGAAAAATGTGACCCTGCATGCCACATGTCTGTGTTACTGATGTCTCTCCGCCAGAAACACCCCCCCTTTTTTATATCAGGTCTGAGGCAGAGAACACAGAGTCAGCGAGCAAAACCACCCCTTTGTGTGATAACCAACCTGTCCTCTGCCAGTGAAAGGAAGATGATACTCAGGGTGATGGAACCTAGCAACATACAAGGTCACGTTCCAGACCAGTCCAATAGTCTCTTCTACCCTGGAACCTACCCTCCACACCCTGCATTGACCCAGACCTGTACAGTAGCAAAGTCCATAATATCAACCAAACTCCACTTAGCCCAGCCATCTCACAGCAACCCCCTACCCATATACTGTACCAATTTCTACCCACCACACCTTCAGCCAGACGCTTTACTGACATTTAAAGGCTGGTCAATACACACTAAAAGGTACAAGAGATCATCAAATGCTTAAGAAGTCTCCATAAGATTTTTTAGGTTATGCATATAAAACTGAAAATGTGTGTGGCCAAAGAAGCTGAAGTTTATGCAACATGGAAGTGACCAATCTTGCTTCGCTAAAAAATGTCAAGTTACTAGCTTTAGCCATTTTGGAGATATGATGTTACAGTATATGCGCCCCAAATATACTATCTGACTTCAAACAACAATAATTTACAATTCTGATAATTTCGTTTTGAGTATTGATACTAAAATTGGTGTAAGTGATACTAGAAGCATAAAAATAATATGTAAAAATTGTTTAAAGCATTTAGTTTTTTGGTAAAAGCTTAAAAAGCAAAAAATCTGTAGTCTATAACCATGTCAAATTCATGTTGCAATATCTTAACAATTTTGCATTTTAGAATAATACACTTTTTCAGGTTTATGGTTTTTTTTCATGTGTAATTGGACAAGTTTCATCTGAATCACAAGTTCATTAAAAAATTTGAAAAAGTTACAGACACTACATAAAAGGGCATGAAGTTGTTCATTCATTCATTCGTTCATTCATTTTCTATACCGCTTAATCCAGTGTTCAGGGTCGCGGGGGACCTGGAGCCTATCCCAGGAGACTTCGGGCACTAGGCGGGGTACACCCTGGACAGGGTGCCAATCCATCGCAGGGCACACACACATACACACACTCACAAACCCAATCACACACTACGGGCAATTTAGGAACGCCAATTAGCCTAACCTGCATATCTTTGGACTGTGGGAGGAAACCAGAGTACCCGGAGGAAACCCACCAAGCACGGGGAGAACATGCAAACTCCATGCACACAGAGACGGGAATCGAGCCTGGCCGGGGAATCGAACCCAGACCCTGGAGGTGCAAGGCGACAGTGCTAACCACTACACCACCGCGCCGCCGGCATGAAGTTGTATTTAGTAAATTGATATTTTTTTATCTGATAAAAATAAAATGTGTATACATATTTACAAAAAACAAAGCATGGATTGTGAGATAAGAAGCATTAAGTATTATGAAAAATTATCTTGAAAAATGAAAAGAATTTACTTTTTCATCTACTGTACAGTAGGTGAGACACTTTTTAGCACCAATACCATGTTCTGACCAATATTCTGTGTGCTTTTTTTTGGACATTTTTCCTATCGACAGATACACATACTGTCTGCAATGGTGTGTCTCACCAAAAGTGTCTGTGTTTGTCTGATTTCTAAATGTGCTGCTGTCTGTCTGCTGTATGTTGCAGCACCATATGGTCCACAGAGAATGTCACTTCCTCTCCATTTCATTTTGTTCTGTACTGTATATGGCTGATATGACAATAAAGCACTGTTTGACTTGATGGTACTGTATACTGTATTTCTACCTGATGCTGGCAAATAAATGTCCATCAATATGACACTGCAAATACAGATAGGTCCAAAGACATGTGCAGTACTGTAGGTTAGGTTGATTGGCATTCCCAAATTGCCCGTAGTGAGTGTATGTGTGTGTGTGCCCTGCGATGGATTGGCAACCTGTCCAGGGTGTACCCCGCCTTGTGCCCTAAGTCTCCTGGGATAGTCCCCCTGTGACCCTGAATACAGGATAAAGCGGTATAGAAGATGAGTGAGTGAGTTTTATTGATTTATTTACCACTGGTTTGGTGGGGCAGTGACTTGGTGGTGGGTCTGTGTTGCATGTCTATAGTTTGGATGTTCTCCCTGTTCTTCATGGTTGCCAGACATGCAGTTTAGGCTAATTTGGATTCCCAAATTGCCTGTAGTGTATGAATGCGTGTGAGAATGGAGGTCCTACCACAGTCATATAAATGGGAATAAATCAACATCGGCCTTCACAGACCCTAGCTGGACTACAGACAAACCTATAAGTGGATGGATGGACACATCACTGGTTTATTATCATATCAGCCTTCATTATATACTGTACAGGTGCATCTGAATAAATTAGAATAACATTGAAAAGCAGATTTATTTCTGTAATTTAATTCAAAAAGTGAAATTCATATATTATATAGATTCACTACACACAGATTAATATATTTCAAGTGTTTATCTCTTTTAATTTCGATGATCATGGCTAATAGCTAATGAAAACCCAAAATTCAGTATCTCTGAAAATATTGGAGACTCATGGTGTCACACTCTAATCACAGCTAATTAGCTCCAAACACCTGCAACGGTTTCCTGGGTCTTTAAATTGTCTCTCGGTCTGGTTCAGTGGACCACAAAAGGTCATTGCTAAAGAAGCTGGACGTTTACAGAGTGCTGTATCCAAGCACATTAATGGAAAGTAGAATGTAAGGGAAAAATGTGGTAGAAATACAGTAGGTGCACAAGCAACAGGGATAACCGGAGCCTTAAATGGATTATGAAACTCCACTCAAGAATTTGTAGGAGGTTCAACAGGAATGGAGTGCAGCTGGAGTCAGGGCTTCAACAGCCACCACACACAGACCAGGACATGGTCTACAACTGTCGTATTCCTTGTGTCAAGCCACTCTTGAACCAGAGACAAAGAGGCGTCTTACCTGGGATAAGAACAAAAAGGACTGGACTGTTGCTCAGTGGGTCAAAGTCCTCTTTTAAGATGAATGTAATTTGGAAATCAAGGTCCCTGGGTCTGGAGAAAGAGAGTAGAGGCATGAATCCAAGTTGCTTTGCAGTCAGTGGGGGTTTGGGGACCTCATGTTTAGAGCACTTCATGCTTCCCTCTGCTGACCAGCTTCATGGAGATGCTGATTTCATTTTCCAGCAGGACTTGGCACCTGACCACACTGCCAAAAGTAATAATACCCGCTTAAATGACCATGGTATCTCTTTTTCTTGATAGACCAGCAAACTCACCTCACCTGAACCTCATAGAGATAAGGAAGATGTGGGGCACCAGACCCAACAATGCAGAAGAGCTGAAGGCTGCTATCAGAGCAACCTGGGCTTCCATAACATTTCATCAGTGCCACAGACTGACCGCCTTCATGCCACACTGCATTGCTGCAGTAATTCATGCTAAGTGAGCAAGTATTGAGAGCTGTAAATGTTCATAGTTTTCAGTATTAGGGCTGCACGATATTAGGAAAATATGCAATATTGTTGTTGAATACTGCGATAACGATATTTCTTGCGATATAACATTTCCCTAGAGAAATGCATTTTTTTATTATTATTATTGCCTTTCTTTTTTTCATTAATTATATGTAATGATGATACTAAAATAAACAGGTAACAGATATTCGTCTGATGTAATTAAATCTAATTTAGGCTAAAAAGAAACTATATGTCGAGGAAGTTGCAAATATTTAGACTTCAAAACACTATGAATGACTTAAACCCCTCAGCAGATATTCTGACTTCTGGTTTGCTGTTACTATAAACCTGCCAACACAATATGAATTACTTTCAAACATTACTTTTTATTTACATGTAACCATACACTCATCAATAGTGTCTTAAAACAAGAGCATCTTTTAAACTAAATATTTTCTTTGGCTTGCCTGTTTTTTTTTAAATAAAAATAAATTTTATTTAAAAAACTTAAATAAAAAAAAATACTATTTGTCACACACACACACACACACACACACACGCACGCAGACACACACTCGCTCCGCGACCGGCACTAGGACCCGGAAGTAATGCGGGCGCGAACCCGGAAGTATAAGAGGAGTAAACAAAGCATTGCATACAGCTTAGTCACTGAGTTCGCCATGTCGGTTCAGATTGTTTACTTTCTTTGAGTGTTTGTTTATAGGACGCGGGTTAAATGTGTGTTTTTCCCTTGCTCCCCTTCTGTGAGAGTCCTTAAACTAATTCGCATGGTTATCCTGCCTACTCGCTTGCTTCCACGTTTGGGTTTACCGTCTATAAACGGCTAATCGCAGCTAACGGCTAATCGCTAAGTCTTCTGATCATCCGGGGTTAGTTCGCGACAGAATGAAGTATAAAGATATAAATAATATATATATACATTATATATATATATATATATATATATATATATATATAAAGATATATATATATAAAGATATAAGCGGGTATAAACATATTAAGGGCCCATCTGATTGGTCAAATTTGGACACACAAATGCTTGGCAAATAAAGTATTTATCGCAACTCCTTGCGATATGGTTATCGCGCATGCCATTATCGCAATAACGATATTTTTTCGATATATCGTGCAGCCCTATTCAGTATTCCAACATTTTTTCATCTGAAATACCGAATTTTGGGTTTTTGTTAGCTGTAAGCCATAAACATCAAAATAGAAGGAAATAAAAAAATTTTATCAGCAGGAAAATACGCAACACCCTCTGACCAATCAGATTAAAGAACAAAATCAACAGCGCACGATCATACACATGATTAATATGTATAGTATTAATGAACTGAAGTATCACAACATTTCAGTAGATATACTGTAAGTTGAAACAATACAAAAATAAATATTTTACAAGATCCCAGAGATATACATAATGATTATAAGAGATTATAAAGTTAGGAGATAGAACATAGTTTAATGCAAGATAATACTTCCTGACCTCAGTCCATTTCATTACATAACCACACTGAAGTCCAATCTGAATCCATCTACATGATGACTGTAATAATCTGATGTATTCCAACTGGTTTCCACCTAATCATAATTACATCTCAGTGAAGTTATTATATAACCGCTGACCTTTCGTTCAGTCAATTATCATCAGCCTTTACAATGAAGTGTTGCCTCACAGAGGAAATAAATGAGTGCTGTCTAGATATTGTGCAGTATATTCAAGTGGCTCATAGGATAAACTTCTTAATATATCAAGTGTAAACAGGATGAGTTGTGGATTATCATAAATCCTCAGCATCATTCTTGTGGGAAGGTTGAAAAACGCCCTGCGGGTGTGTGGTGAACATGCAGGTCACATCTGAATACCTGATTGTGTTTCAAAAAGTATAGTGGCTCTGTAAACAAGTTCCGCAAGAAGATTAATGTGCTGTCAAATGATAATCGATAGATGTATAAGGCCATAGAAATAGTAGACCAAACAGACCAGTAGGAGAACATGAAACTTTCCATCTTCTCCAATATTAGCTGAAACAGTTCACTATAACTGTAATATGACTGGCATCATGTGCGACACTCAGCACGGCAGGTGTGATTCAATAAATTGATCAGAGTAATAAAATTGTGGTTAATGGAGTTAGATGGAAAAAGCAACCTGATTCTTGCACCGAGCAAAGACTTTTTTCCCTATTAATGTTACAGAACAATCTCCTTACAACATTATTTTATAGAGATGAGAATTTGATATGGAGGACGCTGAGACGCTGCTTTTTTCCGAGCTCCGCCATACTGACCAACTTTTAAACTTTTTTCGTCCCCTTACGAAGAGTGTACATAAAACGGATAAGTATCTTATAATATATTTACTCGAAACGCGTGTTATATCGTTAAGTTTTAATTGTTTTGCAGCACACCGCTTTTAGCCGGCATTAGCATCGCTAATTAGCATTAGCATCGCTAATTAGCATTAGCATCGCTAGCCCGGCTATCACGTTTGTTTGTTTGTTTGCAAAGTTTGTTTTCGCTTCCTCACACCGATTATTTTCCGTGTTTAGACACCATGTCGGTTGTGATTCTGCCTCTGAGTGCAGGTGAGGAGACATTGGAGCTGCACTCGGTGGATTTGGAGGTGGAGGCCGTGGAGAAGCTGATCCGTGAGCTACAGGTGAAGCTGACCCGGCTACAGCAGCGGAAAGCCACGCTGGAATCGACGCAGACCGACGCTCACCTGTCGCAGGTAAATTCTCGGCGTGAGAATTCTCCTACAACCTCAACCCCGCGTGTTTCTCTGCCCAGGTCCAACACACCAAGGACGCAGCCCGCCCAGTTTTCCTACACCCCGGCGCCGGGATACCACGGACCCTGGATACAGCAGCAGCGGAAGAAGCACGCCAAGCCCCAGGCGAGGACCTCTCCCCCTCCGCCACCACCCGTCTTTGACATCTCGACCCGAAACCGCTTCACTCCTCTCCGCGAGACGGCACACGACGTCCTGGTCATCGGAGACTCCATCGTTCGTCACGTGCGTGCTACCACGGCTAAAGGTAAGGTGCACACACGCTGTTTACCTGGTGCACGTGTTCTTGATGTTGCTGCACAGGTGCCTGCTGCCCTGAGGAAGAACATTGGAGCTGTGGTCCTTCATGCCGGCACGAACGACACCAGGCTGAGGCAGACGGAGATCCTAAAGAAGGACTTCAGGAGCCTGGTCGAGAAGGTCCGCAGCACATCACCCACGACAAGGATCATCGTATCTGGACCGCTTCCCACATTTCAGCGAGGAATCGAGAATTTCAGTAGATTATTTGCTTTTAATGAATGGTTACAATCTTGGTGTCAACAACAGAAATTACGCTTTGTTGATAACTGGAATGTTTTCTGGGAGCGTCCTAGGCTCTATCACACCGATGGCCTACACCCTAGCAGAGCTGGAGCAGCGGTCCTCTCTGACAACATCTCCAGGACACTACGAACCATCTGACTGGCGGTAAGTCATACTGTAGATTCCAAACATATTAGCCACATCACAACTCACCGTAGTGATAGACGCACACACATAGCTTGTCCTATAGAAACTGTGTCTGTTCCCCGAATACTGAGAAAAAAGAATAAATTTGTTAAATTTGCCCGAAACAATCTGATAACCATAAAACCAGAAAAAGGCAAAATAAGTAGTCAAAATCCACCTCTAAAGTTTGGACTACTCAACATTAGATCCCTTGCGCCTAAAGCACTTATTGTTAATGAAATTATCTCAGATTATTGCCTTGACGCACTCTGTCTCACCGAAACCTGGCTTAAACCAAATGAATATTTTGGTCTGAATGAGTCTACTCCGTCAGGATATTTCTATAAGCACGAGCCCCGTCTAATTGGTCGCGGTGGTGGTGTTGCCACTATCTACAATGATGTACTCACTGTTACCCAGAAAATAAGGCCCAGGTTTAATTAATTTGAAGTGCTTATCATTAATGTTGCACTAAATGAAATACGTAATAAACCCTTGCTATATTTTACCCTGGCCACCGTGTACAGACCCCCGGGGCCATATGGCGATTTTCTTAAAGAATTTGGACATCTGCTATCAGACCTATTGGTTAACTCTGACAAAGTGTTGATAGTAGGAGACTTTAACATTCATGTAGATGATGCTAACGACGCTTTAGCACTCACATTTATGGATTTACTAAATTCCTTTGGGGTTAAGCAAAATATAATTGGAGCAACTCACCGCTTTAATCATACGCTAGATTTAATTATATCCCATGGTATAGATGTGTCTAATATAGAGATCATACCTCAAAGTGATGATATCACAGATCATCACCTCCTGACATATACTCTACCCGTAGAACAGATTAGCTGTGTCTCCCCACGTTATCAATCTGTTAGAAATATGAATCCCACTACTAAAGACAGATTCACAAGTAATCTGCCGGATCTGTCCCAATTTCTTATTAGACCCCTAAATGCAGATGATCTAGATGAAGTGACTAGCAGCATGGGCACTATTTTTACCAGTACATTAGACACTGTTGCTCCCATCAGATTAAAAAAAGTCAGAGATAAAACATTTGCACCGTGGTACAACAGTCATACTCGCGCCCTAAAGAGAGCAACCCGTAACCTCGAGCGAAAATGGAGGAAAACTAAATTAGAAGTTTTTCGAATTGCGTATAAAGACAGTATGTGCAGCTATAGACAGGCTCTAAAAACTGCTAGGACCGAGCATCTTAGCCAACTGATAGCAAGAAACCAAAACAATCCCAGGTTCTTATTTAGTACAGTGGCTCGCCTAACAAAACCTAAGATGCCCGCAGAGAGTATCCCATCACAGTTTAGAAGTGAAGACTTTATGGACTTCTTTAATGAAAAAATCTATAATATCAGGAAGAAAATAATGGAGGTTCAACCTCTAATAGTATCTCACGATCCAGTTCAGCCTATAGCTTCACATTTAGATTTTCACTGCTTTACAGGTATAGGACAGGAAGAGCTGTATAAACTCGTCACCTCGGCTAAATCAACAACGTGCCTGTTAGACCCAATCCCAACCAGATTTTTAAAAGAAGTGATGCTTACGGTTGGAGAGCCACTCCTAAACATTATTACAGTAATTCTTCATTACATCTAGGTCACGTCCCTAAACCTTCCAAGTTAGCAGTTATTAAGCCGCTTCTTAAAAAATCTAATTTGGACGCGAATGAAATAACAAATTACAGACCGATTTCAAACCTCCCGTTCATATCTAAAATACTAGAAAAAGTAGTATCAGCTCAAATTTGCACATTCTTGCAGGATAACAACATCCTTGAAGAATTTCAGTCAGGTTTCAGGCCCCATCATAGCACAGAAACTGCACTAGTTAAGATTACAAACGACTTGTTTTTAGCTTCAGACCAAGGCTGCATCTCATTGCTAGTCCTGCTCGATCTTAGTGCTGCATTCGACACTATAGATCATAATATTCTCATAGATCGCTTACAAAATTATATAGGTATTCAGGGACAGGCATTAAAATGGTTTAGATCTTACCTGTCTGATCGCTACCATTTTGTAGATCTAAATGGAGAACCGTCTGGTGTAATGCCAGTGAAATATGGGGTCCCACAAGGGTCAGTTTTAGGACCTCTGTTGTTCTCAATATACATGCTTCCCTTGGGTAACATCATTAGAAGACATGGGATTAGTTTCCATTGTTATGCTGATGATACCCAATTATATATCTCAACTAAACCAGACGAAATACCTAAGTTGTCTAGATTAACTGAGTGTGTCCAGGACATAAAAGATTGGATGACCAATAACTTTCTTTTATTAAATTCAGATAAGACAGAGATATTACTTATTGGCCCAAAAACCAGCACACAACAGCTTTCAAAATTCACCTTGCGCTTAGAACGATGTACTGTTATTACCAGCTCAGCAGTAAAAGATCTGGGAGTAATATTAGACAGTAACTTGTCTTTTGAAAATCACATTTCAAATAACACAAAAACAGCCTTTTTCCATCTTCGAAATATTGCTAAACTTAGGAACATCTTATCCGTATCTGATACAGAAAAACTAGTTCATGCATTCATGACCTCCAGACTGGACTATTGTAATGCATTACTAGGTGGTTGTCCTGCATCCTCAATAAACAAGCTTCAGTTAATCCAAAATGCAGCTGCCAGGGTTCTCACTAGATCCAGAAAATATGATCATATAACCCCAATATTATCATCCCTGCACTGGCTACCTGTTCAGTTTAGAATAAATTACAAAATAGTATTACTTACATACAAGGCCTTAAATGGTTTAGCTCCCACATACCTAACCAGTCTTCTTATGCGCTACAATCCACCACGCGCTGGTAGTTCCCAGAATTTCAAAATCTACAAAAGGGGGTAGGGCTTTTTCATATTTAGCTCCAAAGCTTTGGAATAGCCTTCCAGACAGTGTTCGGGGAGCAGACACGGTTTCTCAGTTCAAAAGTAGACTCAAGACGCATCTTTTTAATCTGGCATACACATAACTCATCCCAGTACTCATACTCCAGTACACCTATACCGAATGGCAACTACGCTAATTCTCCCCATCTGTTCTGTATTTCTCTACCCATCCCGAGGCATCGGGAGATTTTGCCAGCTTCAGTAGACAAAGGCCAACCCTGCGAGGTTCCTGAGGCATCCAGAGAAGGACCAGCTCCAGCTGGATTCAGCTTTATGATGGTTGGAGCTACACATGCTGCTCCTGTGCTTCCAGTGATCCAGACCTCATCTGCCCTCTGCACCTACTGACTCGTCCCTATGCTGAACTGGTCTTCATGTCAATTTAAATAATTTCTGTCATATTGAATTTTCACCTGCACAACACACAAGATGTTATATCATTTCTATCTGTTATCGCCCAAATGAGGATGGGTTCCCTGTTGAGACTGGTTCCTCTCAAGGTTTCTTCCTAATGCCATCTCAGGGAGTTTTTCCTTGCCACCGTCTCCGTCACCCTTGGCTTGCTCATCAGAGAAATTTCATTCATTCGTCGCATTATTATCTTCACATTTTTCTCACACATCCACACTTCCAATTATTTTCTTTTCTATAATTATTATTATTATTTGTTTTTATTTATTTATTTTCTATTATTATTATTATTTTATTTATTTATTTATTTATTTATTATAATTATTTTATTATTTTTTTGTTAAATTTCTTTAATTTTTGTGAAGCTGCTTTGAGACAATGACCATTGTTAAAAGCGCTATATAAATAAAATTGAATTGAATTGAATTGAATATGATTTGACTGACCATGGCGATCTTTTTTTTTCTTCAAAATTGGTTATTTGAATGAATCAAATATCCAATTACTCTGAATAAATTTTCTCACATGGAATAACCATGCTAGTGGTAAAACACACTAAACCAAACCCAAAGCAGCCCAATAATAGCCGCCCTGGAAACAGAACTAAACGCCAACTTTAGAACAAAATCTGAAAGACTTTCAGTACATCCTTAGCGTAGCATCTTCATCAAGTGATTTCCCACAATCCTCTGCTCTAATGCTGGACTCAAGAGGAAAGAGACAGGAAGGCAATATCTCAGTAACCCTGAAGCAGATTGTGCTTTACAGTCACAACAGCAGAGTGTTTGGAAAAAGGACATTTATTCCTCAACTTACAGGGTCAAGCTCCAAAGTCCTGCAGGAATTTATGTGTTCTGCCTCAAGATGAATATCTTCAACCAAGCGAACGACCTCCTCCTTCATGCTGACTCTGTCTCTCTCTTGGTATAAGGTTTTTATATAAAGCTCCAGCACTCTATCTGGGCCTAAAGCTTGTCATAAAAATAAAATATGACCACTACTTGCACTATATTAGCTGATCATATCCCACAGCACCACTGAGTTCTTGAGTCTGACTGGTCTGGAGGTTTAGACTAAAAGCTCCAGCTCCAAGTCAAATCACAGATTTATATAAACTCACTTGTTCTAATACTTTAAGATTTTTATTATAACAGCTAATTCACAGGGCCCTCTAAGAAATACACCATATTAGAACCTATACTATACTAGACTAGACTAAACTACAGTATACTATACTAGACTAGACTAAACTATAGTATACTATACTATACTAGACTAAACTATACTATACTAGACTAGACTATACTGTACTATACTAGACTATACTAGACTATACTAGACTAGACTAAACTATAGTATACTAGACTATACTCGACTCGACTATACTGTACTATACTAGACTATACTAGACTATACTATACTAGACTAAACTATAGTATACTAGACTATACTATACTCGACTATACTAGACTAAACTATAGTATACTATACTAGACTATACTAGACTAGACTAAACTATAGTATACTATACTAGACTAGACTATAGTATACTATACTAGACTAGACTATACTGTACTAGACTAAACTATAGTATACTAGACTATACTATACTCGACTATACTATACTATACTAGACTAGACTAAACTATAGTATACTATACTCGACTCGACTAGACTAGACTATACAATACAGTCAAAACACAGTATTGGTGCTGATTTTTTTAAATATATAAACATACATATAATACAGAAAATGTGTGTGCTAATGAAGCTAGTTCTGAAGTTTATGCAACATGGAAATGACAAATCTTGCTTCCCTAAAATTTGATGATTTTTTTTAGATGATTTTATGTATGCCCCAAAAATGGCCAATTTTCAGTGGTATACTGTCTCACTTCAAACAACAATCATTTAAAATGTCAATTATTCATATTTCTTTATTACTGTAGTATTAGTATTGATACTAAGATTGGTGTAAGCTTCTAGAAGCATATGTCCTGTAAAGATTGTTGCTTAAATTGATTTTAAAAGCAAATTGGTTTAAAAAGCAAAGAACTGTAGTGTCCGTAACCAGGTCAAATGTTGCATTATCTTAGCAATGTAGCATTTTAGAATAATACACTTTTTCAGGTTTTTGTTTTTTCATGTGAAATCTAAATTTGCCAAGTTTCATCTGAATGACAGTTAAGATCATTGAATGATGTGAAATTCATAAAAAGTTATAGACACTACATGAAAGGACACGAGATCGTATTTATAAAATGATACCATGTTTTGGGTTTTATAACACGCAACTCTACAAACAGACTATAGTGCGGAAACAAAAGCGTATTAGACCAAGCACATTGAGTAAATCTATGATCTCTCCTGGAGTCTGCACTATTGTCAGAGCTGCTATTGTGGGAAATTATTAAACACCTTGTGGCACAAATATTCAACAGCATCGTGGTCTATTTCAGAAATTCAGAATCAATACGTTATTTCAGTTACCTCATCACTGTAGAATGGCTTTGACTCAATTCTTTACTAAAGCTTGCAAAAGAAAAGACATTAATGTAGATAAATGCTTAACATATTACAAGACTTTTTTTCAAATAAATATTATTTACCTATTACTAACCACTCAAGTGTGTCTGAAACACAGATCGAACAGTCCATTCATCATGTGTCACACACACAAAGAAACACAATGACAATTTCAAAATAACTAAATAACTAGTCGATGCAACAAAACATTTTAACTAATGATACATGAGACGCCATTCTTCCTCGTCCCAGATCTTATAAGGCCACCGTGACAGCATCGTAAATCATTTTAACTTAAGTAAGTAAACCCTTCTATGAAATCTCAGAAGGCTCTCAGACAGAAATCCCATCTGTGCAAAGCAAAGCAAAGCTCCAGTTTCGACATGTCTGTATAGCAGAAACAGATGTGTGAATAGACTGTGCAAGTGTCAAGCCAGGTGATGTTTCTGCTGTTTTGGTTCCTTCTCTTAAAGGAAACTGGAAACAAGAAACTGAGAAATGCATGCAGAGGGTTTTTTTTACGACCACCAAAAATACTCTTAAAAGAAAAGAATAAATCTATTTCAGTACTTGATTGCAAATATTTACATTTTATAATTAAAATAATTTTTGCTTACAAAACTTCCGTAATTATTTGTGGGACATTCCTAAGAGATTTTGGTCCATATTGACATGATAGCACCCTGGAATTCCTGCAGCTTTATCAGCTGTACTTCGATGATGCGAATCTCACATTCCACCACGTCCTGAAGGTGCTCTACTGAAATGAGATCTGGTGACTGTGGAGGCCGTGACATGGAGCATCAGCCAGTGGTCATAAAGGGATGGACATGATCAGCAGCAATACTCAGGTAGGCCGTGGAATTTATACCTTGCTTTGTATAGAGTGCCAAGAAAATCTCTTCCACACCATAACACCACCACCACCTGCTTATACAAGGCAGGATGGCTCCATGATTTCATGTCATTTGTGACAAATTCTGACCCTCACATCAGCAGAAATCAAGACTCATCAGATCAGGCCATGTTTTTTCAATCTACTTTTCGTTAGCCCATACAAATTGTAGCCTCAGTTTCCTGTACTTAGCTGACGGAAGCAGCACCCGGTGTGCTCTTCTGCAGCTGTAGCACATCTGCTTCAAGGTACGACGTGTGGTGCACTCAGAGAGCTCTTCAGCATACCTTGGTTGTTAGCAGATGTTATTTGAGTTCCTTTTTCTCAGTATGCTTTCTATCAGCTCTCGACAGCCTGGTCATTCTTCTCTAACCTCTGGCATCAACAAGACATTTTCACCCAGAGAACTGCTACTCTCTGGATAGTTTCTATTTTCCACACCATTTTCTGTAACCCCTAGAGATCTCATGTGTCCCCCAACCACCACCAAGTATACCATGTTCAAAGTCACGTAAATCGCTTTTTTACCCCATTTCTGATGCTTGATTTAAACTTTACCAAATCACCTTAGCCATGTGCCGAAATGCTTCGGGTTGCTGATTAGAAGGTGTCTAGGATACATTTTACATGAGCTCTCGAAAATTGGACAATAGAAGGTTGGAAAAGAAACATGGCCTGATCTGTTGAGTCTTGATTTCTTCTGTGCCATTCGGATGTGATGGTCAGAATTTGGTACGAACAACATGAAATTATGGAGCCACCGTGCCTTACAGTACAGTATACAGTATATGAACGGTTCAGGGAGGTGGTGGTGGTGTAATGGTATGGAGGACATTTCCTTGGCAGACTCTACTGTACAAAACATGGTATAAATGCCACAGCCTAACTGAGTAGTGTTGCTGATCATGTTGATCCCTTTTTGACCACTGAATAATGCTCCATGTCACAAAGCTAAAATCATCTCCAACTGGTTTCTTGAAGTTGTCGGTATGTGTACAGTATACAATAATTTCCTTCTTGCACTATGATGCAGTGTTTAACTACACAGTAACATAAAGTTGCACCGTGTCGTAAACCACGTCACCAATTAAATAAAGGCACTTTGATGCAGATAATGTTCTGGATGAGACAGATGTGTCTGATTCCCAGCTGGAATGGATGTAAAGATTCCATGAAGTGTGTACATGAGAGTATGTAATAAACTAGAAACTCATTCTACATGCCATCTGTAGCACCATTAATGATACTACTGATGATAAACACCACCCATAAGTGTACTGCTCTGAGTCAGACACATACACACACGGTTTTAAACAACACTGTGTACTGAGCTCCAAGCTCCCTTTATGACATGCAGGAAGGAAAAAAAAACAGTTATAAAAGTTTAATCGAGCCATTGTAAAGATGCTGGAGTGGAGGGTTGGACTCCAAAGAGAACAGAATTATTACCTGACAAAATATAGCTCACTATAGTCTATAGCAAGAGGACAACCGATGTTTTATATGTGCTGATGCCTGAAATGCAAAAGAGACCGAGTTACAGAGTTACAATTTTACAAATAAATATAGAGTATCATGTTCTTTTCAAATTCCTGTATAAATAGACATATATTTAATGACATATCATGTATATGTATATCATGTTACTTTTTGAGGATGTTATCGTCAAGACATATCTATTCACTGCACTTACAGTATAAACAGGATAAGTGTGTGCATACAGTATACCATATCTTTATCTTTATATATAGCACATTCATTACACAATGTTGCACAGTTATGCTGCTTTTTACTCTATAAGTACCATAACTTTATTACCTACTGCATCTTCTGTTCGTTATAACACATTGTTTCTTATTGTAAATAGGCCTCTGGCATCTGGTTAGATACTAACTGCTTCCCATTGGTTCTGTACATGAATTATTTCAATAAAGTTAAATCTAATTGAATTTAATTCATTAGATTATTAAGATGTGTGCAGCTATGTAACAGAAATACGCAGGAGTTCTCCAGTGCCTTACAGGGTGCCAATAATTATATGGCAGAATCTTCTTTGTCTTTCAACTAATCCGTTTTAGCAAATCTCCTGCCTCCACCTAACCCTATCCTCAGCTTCCTCTTCTCTCACACCAACTAACTTCATGTCCTCTCTCACTGCATCCATGAATCTCCTCTTTGGTCTTCCTCTAGACCTCCTGCCTGGCACTTCCAACCTCAGCATCCTTCTACCGATATATTCACACTCTCTCCTCTGAACATGTCCAAACCACCTCAATCTGGCCTCTCTGACTTTATCTCCAAAACATCTGACATGGGTTGTCCCTCTGATGAACTCATTCTTGGTCCTATCCATCCTTGTCACTCCCAAAGAGAACCTCAACAACTTCAGCTCTGCTACCTCTAGCTCTGCCTCCTGTCTTTTCTTCAGTGCCACTGTCTCTAAGCCGTAGAGCATCGCTGGTCTCACCGCTGTCCTGTACACCTTTCCTTTCATTCTTGCTGATACTCTTTTGTCACATAAAACACCTGACACTTTTCTCCACCCATTCCAACCTGCCTGTACTCGTCTCTTCAGCTCCTTTCCACACTCTCCATTTCTCGGGACTGTTGACCGTAAGTACTTAAAATCCTGCACCCTCTTTACCTCTGCTCCCTTTAGCCTTAAACGTTCCACTTAGGTTCCTCTCATTCACACACATGTATTCTGTCTTGCTATGGCTAACCTTCATTCCTCTGCAATGTCATCTGCAAACATCATTGTCCATGGAGACTCCTGTCTAACCTCATCTCTCATCCTATCCATCACCATAGCAAACAAGAAGGAGCTCAGAGCCGATCCTTGATGCAGACCCACCTTGAAACTATATGGCAGAATATAAAACCTTAACCCATAACCTACTACTATTGTATAAAAAAAAATAAAAGAGGTGACTAAATCTCATACTGATGCATCCAACCATATGCTCTGCCACTTTACCATGTCATCCCAATAATTTATTGCCTTTAAAAGCAGGCACCCTTATCCACCAATAAGTCGACTTGATTGACTCTGTGCTGGCGTATGCTTGTGGTCCTCTATGTTTTACAAGTCATCCTTAAAACCGTCACTTCTTCTTACAAGCAGTGCGCGCAACAAGAGCATTAATATGTAAATGTGCCATTTAGCCCCCAGGCTCTTGAGCACAAACAGATAAAAAAGTGTGCTCAAGTAGCAAATGACCCTCCTTAGCACAGTGCTAATTGAGATGCTGTTTAACTAAAAAGACATAAACACACACACACATTCACATAGTTTGTCTTGATTAGGAATTAGAACAAAGAATCATGAAAACAAGAAATTGTGCAGCGGGTTAACGTGTTTAGACTAAAATCCTCAGTGCAGATCTAGAAGTAATGCTTGAAGCATAACATCATGCCGCAACATTAAACATGAAACATGGTGAATTGTGTGTTTATGGAAATTATTTACATGAATGCACCTTCCGTCATTACAGACATTACAGACAGAACTAGAATCATCATTTCATTTACCCTGTCATTTGGTTTATGCCTTGATGATGGAGATTGTTTACATTAAAAGTAGGGGGTCAATATTAATACATTAACGCATGTGACACTTTACTATTTTTTATGCAAATTAATCATATTAACAAGTCTGACCCAAATGGCTCCCCATAATCTCAGCATGGGTATCTGGCAGTGTATGATTATAGCATGTTTAGCACAGATAATAAGATGACTGAGGAAACATCACTACAGTAGGAAAAGAAGAAAAAGTGTGGATAAAAACCAAAGCTGTGCGGTCGAGCTACCTTCAGTGGGAACAATTCTTACAAGAACTCATTGAATGTAAGCTGTGGGAGTGGTGGCTCAAGTGGCAAAGGCTCCATATTGTTGGTTTTTGGATCCGAGGATCTGGGATTGAGCCTCGCCATTGGGTTTGAGGTGGGTTGCCACACCACATCATATCCAACCACAGTCCAATTTGAGAGATTTGTTAAATGTTAACGTTTGAGATATTATAAAACTTTTTATTATAAATAAATATATTATATATTTTTTTTCATCCATGCATTTCTTTATTCCTACATTACACATTTATAATACGAGTAAATTTGAGTATTTTAAAATTGTGATCAATCACAAACTGACTGTGATTTACAGTAAGTAGATGTAAAATTTTCATTAATTGACAGCATTATTATAAAAAGTAAACAGCAAATTCATCAAAATACTGTAGAATAGTCTCTTTCTAGTCCAAAGTGACCACATGGAGAACAAACAATATATATCCTATACTTTGTGTAGTTTCTACGTACAGCAGCAACAGGAAAAAGAAATCACAAACTTTAGATTTAGTGAGCTGTAATGCAAATCATTTGCCTTGTCTGTGAACCACACTGGACAGTGAGTTGTCTATCTGCTTGCAAACCGATCGGCTTCTGCTTTCCTGCAAATGTTCCACATTAGATGAATTACCTCCTTGTTAATTTGCACATCTCTGGGCATCGGCCAGCTGGGAGACAGCGCGTGCCTTATCTGACTATCTGTCTGCATCTGCCTGACACAAAGCCAGCTTTTAAGACAGAACATTTGCATCTGTCCACTTGCAGGGTTTGCCCAGAAATCTGCCTTGGTTGCTGTTTTAAATCAACCACAATGGGTGCACAAATAACAGGCACTGAGGCTACAGCACGTCAGGGTCTGTCTCTGTATGTGACGCAGCTGTATTAATCTCCTCTGCACTTCACCGAAGTGTTGCATTGCTGCTAAGAGTTTTCCTTCATCCCAACACTATCAAAGCACTCATTCTTATTGTTGCAGGTGCTTAAGAAATGAGTCTTATGAGCTCATGTTTTTTTTCTTTCATATACAGTCAACTCCATAACTCCTGTTAACTTTATTCCATGCTGCAACAATAGAGTGAAAGATAAATGGTAATAAAGGAGGATGCTCTGTTAGGGCATTGATCATCTAACTTAGTTCAGTCCTGGCAGAACAAATATCCTGCTACGCTGCCCTGAAATTTTATCTACCATCAGAATAGTAATAGATTGAATCAGCTGGAATGTTTCACGACCAGAGTTGGGTCGTCTTACAAACCCCCCCCCCCCACCTGTTATTCCTGCTGTTAGTAGTTAACAGATTATGGGCCAAACTTCGCTGAGTGATGATGATAGAATAATTATAAAGGTCTTGACTTAAACAACATGCATGAGGAATCACAATGAAGTTTTTCATTTTCTGCAAAGTACTGTATAAGTACTCTAACTAGTGTCATACACACTCAATCTGCGCCCGGCACTAGGACCCGGAAGTAAGACGGGCGCAAAACCAGGAAGTATAAAAGAGGTAAACAAACGATGGCTTACCGCTCAGTCATTGAGTTCGGCCCATGTCAGCTCCAGTTGTCGTTTCAGCAAACCGTGAGTATTCACATGTTGGTTCTGTTGTCTTTTGCTATTGTGTGTGTATCTTTAGGACGCGGGTTAAATTTGTGTTTTTCCCTTACTCCGTTTTGTGAGAGTCCTTAGACTAAATCGCGTGGCTATCCTGCCTACTCGCTTCTTTCCGCGTTTGGGTTTATCCTCCACGCTACATTGGCCTAACCGCTAAAGCCACGTCTTCTGGTCACCTCAGGTTAGTCCACCTTGACTGAATGACTGAGCCGACCGCGGTAAACCCAGCGGATTATGCGATTCTCTGCGACGTTGTGGATCGGCATGCGGCGCTAATCAATCAGCTAACCGGGGATCTCGCTTCTCTCCGCCACGAGGTCGCTGAGCTCCGGCGGGAGAATACGGACCTCCGCGCAGCTGTTGATGGCGTCACTGCTCGATCGCACGCCGCGGAGGCCGCGGCGCCGCATCATCCCCCCCCCTCCTTCTGATGTTTTTCTTTCTCTACCAGAGAAGTGGAACGGCACGGACGGGAAGTGCAGCGTATTTCTGACAGCTCTCGATCTGGTGTTTGAGTTCAATGCCACCAAGTACTCCACCGATCGCCTTCGCATTGCTCTTCTCGTCTCGTTGCTAAAAGGACAGGCAGCAGAGTGGGCCACGGCAGTTCTACAGGCAGATACGGACACCGCCCACTCTTACAATGAGTTCACCCACCAACTCAGACTCACCTTTGAACATCCAGTGGGCGAGGTGGAGACCAACACCAGACTCTATCACCTGAGGCAGGGAGGATTGCCCGTGAGCCGCTATACAGCAGAATTTCGCACTCTCGCCGTTCAAACCACGTGGGGCGATGCAGCGCTCCGGACATCCTACTACGAGGGACTGGCTTCTCGAATCAAGGACGAACTAGCCGGGCGAGAGCTTCCTGCGACCCTGGAGGGCCTGATCCAACTCGCTCTCCGGATCGACCAGCGCCTCCTCTCTCGCCCGAGACCAGCCCCTCGCACCCTGCCACCTGCACCCACCTTCGCCGTCACCACTTCACGACCCGCACCCGCTTTCACCGTCACCACTCCACGCCCCGCAGACTCCGTCACCTACGCCACCCCGGGATATGTCGGTTCTCCACCTCCTGCCGTGGTTGACACCGGAGCCGGGGAACCCATGCAACTAGGACGTGCCTCCTTGACCGCTGCAGAACGGGAGAGACGCTTCCGTGAGGGGCTCTGTGCCTATTGCGGGTCAGCCACACATCACCGGGCAACCTGTCCTCTCAGACCGGGAAACGCCCAGGCCCGGTGAGAGGAGAGAGATACTCGCCGAGTCACCTTCGTCTCTCCGCCATCACCACCAACTCCTCCCGTCTCAAGGTTCAGGTACACCTCCAGGTTGGCCACAAACGAGTCCGAAGTGCTGCGTTCATCGACTCCGGGGCAGCAGGTAACTTCATTGACTCTTCATACGCCAAAAAACTGGGGGTAAAACTCGAGGCGTTATCCCAGCCCGTTCGTATCACATCTGTCGACGGTCGCCCCCTATCCACCAGCCCAATCAGCACCCGAACCGAACCCGTCACTATCTCCATCGACCAGCACCTGGAGCAACTCAGATTTTTCGTCACCCCCATCTCGTCACCTCCCATCATTCTTGGCCACCCCTGGCTGCTCCAACACGACCCTCTAATCTCCTGGACCCAAAATCGGATCCTCCAGTGGGGTGCGACCTGCAACGAACTATGCCTACGGGCAGCGGCTGGGACGTGCTCTAGGGAGTCCGAGGCCCCCGACGTCGACACCAACGCTGTCCCCGAGCCATATCGAGACCTGGCGGAGGTCTTCTGTAAACGACGAGCCACCCATCTTCCTCCTCATCGCCCCTACGACCTCGCCATTGACCTCCAACCTGGTATGGTTCCACCCCGCGGCCACCTCTATTCGCTCACCTCCACCGAGACTAAGGTGATGGAGGAATACGTCACCAACGCCCTGCGCCAAGGCACCATCAGACCATCCTCCTCACCTGCAGCCGCGGGGTTCTTCTTCGTGAAGAAAAAAGGCGGTGAACTTCGCCCCTGTGTCGACTATCGGGGGCTCAACAACATCACCGTCAAAAACCGACATCCTCTGCCTCTTACCAACTCAGCCCTGGACGCTCTCTCTGGCGCCACCATCTTTACGAAGTTGGACCTCCGGAGCGCCTACAACTTGGTGCGCATCAGAGAGGGCGATGAGTGGAAGACGGCCTTCATCACACCCACCGGACACTATGAAACCCTCGTCATGCCGTTTGGACTGTGCAATGCCCCCGCCGCATTTCAACATCTGATCAACGATGTCCTTCGTGACATGCTCGGCCGGTGGGCATTCGCCTACCTGGATGATATTTTAATCTACTCAAGAACTATGGAAGAACACACCCAGCACGTCAGAGCGGTTCTCAAGAGATTACTCGCCCACCAACTGTACTGTAAGTTGGAAAAGTGCGCTTTTCACGAGCGCTCCACCACGTTCCTGGGTTTTGTCATCTCGCCCCAGGGTGTGGCCATGGACCCGCAGAAGCTAGAGGTTGTGCGTCATTGGCCCCTACCCAAGACCCTTAAGCAGCTTCAACGGTTTCTCGGGTTTGCGAACTTCTATTGTCGCTTTATCTGGGGATACAGTACAGTTGCCGCCCCCCTAACCGCCCTGACACGTCCTTCACCCCTTCCGTTTCACCTCAACCCGGCCGCCATATCTGCCTTCCGGTCACTGTGTCACCGTTTCACCACTGCACCGATTCTCCACCATCCAGATGCCAGTCAACCATTCGTTGTAGAGGTGGATGCTTCAGATGTGGGCGCTGGAGCTATCCTCTCGCAACGAGGTCCAGATCAAAAGCTACACCCATGTAGCTTTTTCTCCAGAAAATTTAATCCCACTCAGCAGCGATACGGGGTAGGGGACCGCGAACTGCTGGCCATAAAGTGGGCTCTGGAGGAATGGCGTCACTGGCTCCAGGGCGTCAGCGAGCCATTCATAATCTGGACAGACCATCAAAACCTCATCACCATAAAGACAATTAGACAACTAAACCCACGACAGGGGGTTTCTCTTTTTTGAAAGTTACACCTTTCACCTCTCATACCGCCCGGGGTCCAAAAACACCAAAGCAGACGCCCTCTCACGACAGCTAGAGGTGGACCTCCCCCGGACGGACCCTGCGTCGGTTCTTCCATCCTCCAGGATCATCGCCCCCCTCCAACTGGACCTGGAAACGAGAGTCCACCAGGCACAAGGTACAGAGACCAAACCGGCAGGTGTGCCACCTGGACGACTCTTCGTGCCCGAGGTGATAAGACCAGAGGTCCTCCAATGGGGGCACTCATCACCCATCTCAGGACATCCGGGCACCCGACGATCCCTCCAATTCCTTCAGCGCGACTTCTGGTGGCCGTCCATGACGAGGGACGTCCGAGAGTACGTTCAGGCATGCCCCGTGTGCGCCAGGGCCAAAAGCTCCAATCAACCAACCCCAGGAGAACTACAGCCACTCCCAGTTCCACGACGGCCCTGGACGCACATCGCCGTCGACTTCATCACGGGCCTGCCGGCCTCCGAAGGAAAGGACACCATCCTCACAATCGTGGATCGGTTCTCTAAAACCGTGCATCTGGTGGCTCTCGCCGGACTCCCGTCAGCTATGGAGACAGCAGAGTTGATATTAGAGCACGTAGTCCGTCTGCATGGGTTCCCCAAGGACATCGTCTCGGACAGAGGGCCCCAGTTCACAGCCCGGTTCTGGAAGGCCTTCTGCCGTCTGATCGACTCCACCTGCAGTCTGTCCTCCGGATACCACCCACAGACTAACAGTCAGACGGAGCGGACCAACCAACAACTGGAGCGCTATCTGAGATGTTTCGTGGCAGACCGGCAGCGCTCCTGGGCCCGCTACCTCATCTGGGCTGAGTTATCACATAACCTCCACATCTCCTCAGCCACCAACCTAAGCCCATTTGAGGTATGTCACGGTTTCCAACCTTCCGTGTTCAACCACCCAGAACCGGAGGTTGATGTACCGTCGGCCCAACAGTTGGTCCGCAAATGTCGGCGGCTCTGGATCACGACCAACCGGGCCATTCAACGTGCCAACATCCGTTACACCCACCAACACCGCCGTCGACATCCCCCGGGACGACTGTACCATGTAGGTGACAAGGTATGGCTTTCCTCAAAAAACCTCCACCTTCACACCGAGTCCAAAAAGCTCTCCCCCAGGTTCATCGGACCATACCGCATCACCCACAGAATCAATCCTGTCACCTACCGGCTCCAGCTGCCTGCGGCGCTCCGGATTCACCCAGTATTCCACCTGTCCCAATTCAAACCCTTCATCACCTCGCCAATGATTCCACCCACCCCCCCAGCTCCTCCTCCCCGGATCATCGACGGCGGTCCCGCCTACACCGTGCGCCGAATCCTCGATTCGCGCCCTCGGGGCAAAGGTACGCAATACCTGGTGGACTGGGAGGGCTATGGCCCTGAGGAGCGATCTTGGATCCCGGCCCGGTTCATTCTCGACCCTCATCTAATTCGGGACTACCGTCACAGGGTATCCTCCACCCCAGGACCGTCAGGAGCCAGTCCTGGACAGGGGGGTACTGTCATACACACTCTATCTGCGCCCGGCACTAGGACCCGGAAGTAAGACGGGCGCAAAACCAGGAAGTATAAAAGAGGTAAACAAACGATGGCTTACCGCTCAGTCATTGAGTTCGGCCCATGTCAGCTCCAGTTGTCATTTCAGCAAACCGTGAGTACTCACATGTTGGTTCCGTTGTCTTTTGCTATTGTGTGTGTATCTTTAGGACGCGGGTTAAATTTGTGTTTTTCCTTTGCTCCGTTTTGTGAGAGTCCTTAGACTAAATCGCGTGGCTATCCTGCCTACTCGCTTCTTTCCGCGTTTGGGTTTATCCTCCACGCTACATTGGGCTAACCGCTAAAGCTACGTCTTCTGGTCACCTCAGGTTAGTCCACCTTGACAACTAGTTACCTTTATCAAAAAGTAATGCTGTCATGTAACTGATTACTTTTTAATGACAGTAATTTTGAAATGTAATTAATCACTTTGATAAGTAATGTCCCCCAACACTGTTCAAGACACACTTCTTTGTTTCAAGAATTATTGAAGAATTGTTACACATTTTGTGACTACAAAATCGATTTTGTAAATTGTTGTTGTTCCTTTATAATCCTACAGGTGGTGCACTCTAAACTATTCCCACTCTGGCGGCAGCACAGCATCCTGAGTGGTAGGCGTGAATTATTTGCTAAATTTGATTAGAATTGTAACAAACTCCTTTTTTTTTCATTATTGAATGGTGAAATTTATCAAATAATCATACTAACAAATTGGCAAAACAAATTGAATCATTGAATTAGAGATTGTGTCCCATCTCTATTGTTCAGCCACATTTATCTAACAGGAAAATTACGTTAAAATTTTTTATATGTCCACAAATATAGTCAAGTTGAAACAACTGGAACTGGCCGGAATGCATAGCTATAATGTAAAAAAGAGTATAAAGTTTTGCTGCATAACCTTAATGATGGATGTTTTTTTTTTAACTAACTTTAATCTTTCTAATCTTAGGTCAAGTCTGGAGTACTGGTGTGAGTCAGACACTTATGTACGCGATCACAATGGAGCAACGTTTTAAGAATGTGAGAATAAACCAGCAATGTGAATCTAATTTCTCATATACACATGATTTATCTGATAGGCGTTTCATTTCCTAACAGGATATTGCCTCACCTCTTATCAAGAAAAGCTAATAACAAAAAAAAGTGTGTGGGGGGGGACGTGAGGGGTGGTGCCTAAAAAACAAGTACACACAAAGACTGTATACTGTAAGGAGAAGAGAATGGGAAACCTGGAGACTTAATGAAATGCATTTTTGTATCAGGGCACTCCGAGTTCCTTAGGGTGGTACAAACATAAAAACGCTAAACGTGTGGCGAACACGCCACCACGCCAGTTTAGTGCTTTTTAGGTGGCGTGCTAAAATTTTAATTAGAGTTCATTTTCCCTGAATCTAATTAGAAGTATGAGAGTGGGTTGAACTGTTGGTTGAGGGGCATTAAACACAAATGAAAGCTGCTTGCTTTGGTGCCTGAATTTAATTTGGTCATGCAGAAAAGGTTGCAGGCACTCAGACGCTCTTCGACGAGATGTATGAAAGCTGAAAGGAGACGGAGAGAAAAGCAGACTGCCGAGTGTGACAGGTGGGTCTAATTACCCAAGCAACAAGAACACGAACAAGCTATTAACACTGCAAATAAATAAATAAAAAACTGAAACACTCTCAAGAGAGAACCTTATTTCTTGAAAATGGACCGTCGCCAAATGTATTCCAAACTGAGTTGCTGTTCGAATTTTGTTGTGCTGCAGATGATTAAAATCTTGCAGGTGGAAAAAATGAAGACGCTATTCAGGCATTAGAGAAAAGAATAGATAAGGATGCTATTGAAACAGGTGTTTCAGTGTTCCCCAAAAGAGCTTTCTTGTTTGTACAATAGAGAAAATAAAAAAGAAACACATAAAAGTGAACACACTGGAAATTTCAGGAATAAAATATTCAGAAAACATTTTGATAAAAATCAAAAAATTCTATGTTACTGCTACATGTTATGGGCACAGCAAAATCCCCATTTTTTTTAAAGCAAGAGTAAATGTGTGGTCATTTAGGGTACTGGGCACTGCGATTTTGAAAATTTAAGCATGCTGGGTGATTAAGCTCACAGATCTAGGAAAAGTCATGAAAGGAGGGTCCTGGATTTTGATCGAGTGTGAAGTATTTTTTTTTTTTTTTTACCCCATTGCGGTCAAAATGACCGTGCTCGGCGCTTCTAGTGTTAATCTGTACTCTACCCATATTTGTACTGTGCACCCCCTCCCCCCCTCCCCCCATTGCTGGCCATTGATCACATTATTAACACTCTCCTTACTCAGGTACAGTACATGTGTAATTTCACTCCCTGATACTGCAGTATGAATGAATGACTGTACAATATATAATTTAGGAGCAAAGGTTTAATTTAATTTGGGTCGCTGAAATCAAATTTGACCAAACTGAACCAATCAAACTGACCAAAAGAACTTCTAAACCATTTAATTCAATAAAATTGTGTTTAGTTTATGGCAACATGGAAAATGTTTGTTTGTGACAGAGATGCTCTTCTGTAGAACATCTGTAAATGTTGTTAGTCTTTCACAATAACTTGGCCTAATTTATATGCCGGATGCCCTTCCTGACACAACCCTTCCATTTTATCCAGGCTTAGGACAGACACTGCATCCAGTGACTGGGTTTTGGGGCATTGGCTGGGCATCGAGCCCGGGCACCCTGCATAACAGGCAAGAACCTTACCACTGAGTCACCAATGCAACAAAGCTTACAAGTAAGTATTCAAATGTTACGGAATCCCCACCCCTATCGGTTCTATAGGGTTTACAGAACAACTAGAAGAGATATATTGAGCTATAAAATGTTGTACGCAAACCATAAGTGATTATTTTCAAAGCATTCAGTTACAGCTTAAACTTTTTGAAGAACACAATGACCCCATTACTTAACTTTCTAATGATTTTCTCTGGTAGCTGGGAATAAATAATCATCCAATACTAAAGCTTAAACTTCATCTGACATTATGCATCTGGCAATTTTTTATTTTTTTTTATCTGATTCATATGCTGGAAACACAGTCAGTTGTTCTATTCTGATTAGCAATACAGAAGCTCTGCCAGTAAGCCTTGCTTCTGCTGTTTATAAAATAGCCTAATTATCCTGCTTAATACATTGGGTAAGTGACATGGACTTTGGGATAGTGCTGCAGAGGTCGAGATAGATGCGATTTGAGGTTGCAGAGCAGATACTGTATAGCTCACCAAATAGTCCTCCAGATGAGAGTACTTACACACGTACTGTATTGTATAAAGAATTTCCACAGTGCATGGAGGTTTACCACAACCCAGCTGAAAAGAAAATCCAGCTGTAACTGCAACATATTGAACCAGTCCACGTGATCAGACAAAGAAAGTGTTTGGACGTTTGACTGAGAAAAATTCAACAAACGTGGCATAAAACAACTGATTTTATCTTTTCAAGTCAAATAAACATTATCTGATCTATTGTGTTGATATTTCTCTTCTTTTCCTTTCATCACCTTCACTCTGGCCATGCCCCGCCTCTATGGGTAAATAGTGGATGTGCTTCGCATAAATATCACTAAAAGACCACATTACTACTGGATGATTGTGTCAGCATTCTTTTGTTGTTAACGATCGCTAAAACTTGCTGTTAGAAATGAAAGTCGATCTCAAAATCACATCCTGACGATCCTCATAAAGCTGCACCCTCTAAAAAACACTCTTGTTTGCCAAGAGCACCTCAGTCACTTACAGTAGGAATGCAAAAGAAGTTAACTGACAGATAGTACTTGAGATTTAATTAAAACTGGGTAGTGGATGTATAGGTATTTTAAAAAAAATACATAAAATCATATTGACAATGCCAAGTTTAAGCTGGCTATAATAAGTGATGTCTAGACATTAAAACTAAACACAGAACACTGCAAAGCACTACGTGTGTAGCGCTAATTGTTCTTTTAGTAAATTACACAAGAACTTTGCAGTCACTTCAGTGTGCACTGACAAACTAATACTGAGTGAATCACTAAACAACATACAGCTGTTCATGTTCTACATTAGTTGTGTACTGGTATATCGCTTCCCAGAGGAACAGTTATACTGCTGACGTAATGAAAGTCCAGAACAGGAAGATGATGTCACCAAAAGTATAAATTGACCTACAAATTATTTTCAGAGTCAACCTTTCTATTTTGTACAGTAGTAACTTTGTTTGTGCACTACAAACTGCGAATTGGTGGATTTCCAATCGCTACTTTTAGCAGACGTACTGTATGATAAGAGGTTAAGGACTCATTGGCCACACTTAACCACTCAACTTAAACAACAATTTGTTAATTGTAGCTATAAATTGAGAATGTTATTGAACAAGTTGACAATGCCACTCCTGGGTGTGATATCACTGAAAAAGGGGTCAGCTACAGTAGGTAACAGTAACCACACTTTGTTGATTATTTCCTGTAACACCAGGCCTTCTAGAGTTTTACTCCTTAATAACTACAGTACTATTGTCTTTTTCCCTTTTAATGCACCTCTGTGCAAAGGTAAGTAAACTAAACAAAATTATGTTTATAATACTATAATTTATAATAGTAGGTTCTAAGTATATTTTAATTTTAACAAGTCTCTAAAAAATATCTGTTACTAAACCTTTAACTTTATCTGTTTTTCTTTTTTTTTTCTACTGTACTGTACTGTATATGTGACTATACATACAGTAAGAACCTATAACAAAGCACAAAAAAAGAGAATTAGGGATATTAATATAATCAATAATTGAAAAATTTGCATTAGGAATTTGACCATTATAATATAATACATAAAAAGTATATAACCCGGAAATGTTTGTTTTGCATATTATTTTTCTGTAGTCTACACATCTATTACAGATGGGAGAAAAACTATTGATTTGGTGTTGTACTGTGTTTCTTTTTTCTACCACAATGTCTCCAAAATATATTTTTCTTTCATTATATTTTAATTAATACTATATATGTTTGCATTTGACGTGGTAAAATATTGCTGTTTCTCTAAAATCATACAGGTACTGTAGCATGCTGTAAACTATTCACTCATTGGCAGGGAGCACAGCATCTCCTGTGTGATAGTAGCAAATTATTTTTGTTTAGAAAATTTGGGACGTATATTTTTGTTTAGTTTGTTTAGAATCATAACAAAGTCAAAAAAAATATATTGAATCAGGATATTTAGAAAATTATGATTGTTATAGAATCTCAATACAGATCAAATTGGCACCTAGGTATGGCAATTATATCATATCAGGTGATACCTGGTGATTCCCATCCCTAATATCAATTAACTAGTACACTATAAAAAAAAGGGACTTGCAGTTCAGGAGATTTGCAATATAGGAAATTGTACTTTTAGTGAATTTGTTTTTTGAATGTGGACAGAGAGACAAGAGCATTACTGTATGTATCTTCAACCAGTGGCATTTTTTTTATTGATTGTTTAAAATATTTTGGTCATAAAATATTATCTTAAGGATAAACAATTATTGATTGGAAATGTGCAAAAATGTGCAAACACTAATGAGCATCCATTTTCCCATCCCCAACAGGTCAAGTCGAAACTCCATAATAGTCAGAAAAACCCAATCCTTAATGGAATAAATACAGAGGATGGCAAATAAGGTTAATTATACTTATTTATTATATAAGGCCTGTCTTTCTTGTGTAAACTCCAAATTACTATAATACAAACTTTTAGTATATTTTGCACAATATTGTCTGAAACTTAAAGTGCATTGATTCATTAAAGATATTCTGAGGACTCTACCCCTACTGTTTTGATAAACTGCTAAAAGAAAATTGCAACCCAATAATTTCTACTCAAATTAATTGTTTTGTTCCTTTTGCACAGTATTCAACTTTGAATATTTGCCATCTAATCCCGTACTGTAACATTGATAGTAGATTTTTACCATCATCATATAAGAAACTTTAAATACCGTCTCCCCTACTCTTCATTCAGTTTAGCAATGCACCTTTGACTCCGCAGCAATAACTGAAATATAAGAGCAGTAAAACCAACAGCATGACAACTCTCCAAATAGTCGGCCAGAAACAGAGGTCAGGGGTCACCTTCACACTTTTCCATGGTCCTACTGTCTGTACAAAAATGACCTGGAGGTCAACTCCAGGCAGCTTGAGAATGCGCATGTAAGTGAAAGGTGAATGTAGAGGATTTTGTGTTCAGAGTAACAGGAGAAGAGAAGCATGCACTTTGTGAGATCTACCACCAGGGCTCGGCTCCAGATTCGGTTTCAGACTCACGGGTGGCACAGACTCAATCGCTTCTAGCACAGGCGCCTTAGGAAGGTTTGGTACTTACGCAAAGTGTCAAGAGTCAAGTGTCAACACTTCTGTGTTTTTGGTTCCTTATTTGTCGTAATGTTTGACTAGTTTGTATTGTTCCTGTTGTTCTATACGTAGTTTTTGTTGAAGATGTGTTACAGTAGGGTTGGCTTGGTTTGCTTTAGTCTACGCCCTTGTTTAAGTTACTGAAGTTTTTATCAAATCAAATTCAAAATCTAATTTTATTTGTCACATACACAGTCATACACAGTACCATACAGTATGCAGTGAAATGCTTATACCACCACCAGTGACCTTAGAAAGAAAATAAAAGCTTATACGTAAGGAATAAATATTAATAAAAAGAAATACTAAAGAAAATTAATTTAACTAGTAAAATAAACTGTACAAATAAGGGCATAATAAAAATATTACAAAATATAGAAATATAGAAATACAGGGGGAAAAAAAGGTATATATAAAATTTTAAAGTGTCAATGGTTGTGCAAAATATGCATGAAAAGTGGCTTATGAAAGTGTCATATGCAATGGTCCAGATATATAAATATTTAGTGCAAGTGTGTATGAATGTGACCATGATTGTCCAGTCAATGTCAACGTTGTGAGTTTAAAAAGATGTTATTAGTCCTGTGTGGAGGTGTGATTGAGAGACCTTATCGCCTGCGGGAAGAAGCTCCTCCTCAGTCTCTCTGTGTTGGCCTTCAGGGAGTGGAATCGCTTCCCAGACTGCAACAGAGAGAACAGTCCATTACTGGGGTGTCTGAGGTCCTTCACGATCTTCCTGGCCTTGGTCCAGCACCGCTTGCTGTAGATCGAGTGCAGGTCAGGTAGCTCGGTCGGATGATGCGCTCAGCTGATCGCACCACCCTCTGTAGAGCTCGTCTGTCCTGCATGGTGCTGTTTCCAAACCAGGTCGTGATGTTTCCTGTCAGGATGCTCTCTATGGTACAGGAGTAGAAATTCCTGAGCACCTTAGAGGGCAGTCTGATGTCTCTCAAGTGTCTGAGGTGGTACAAACGCTGCCGGGCCTTTTTCACCACGGTGTTGATGTGACAGGACCATGACAGGTCCTGCGTGATGTGAACACCGAGGTATCTGAAGCTGTCCACTCTCTCCACTGGGCTCCTGTTGATGATGGTGGTCTGGTAGTGCCTCTCCTGCTTTGTACTAAAGTCCACTATCAGCTCCTTTGTCTTGCTGATGTTCAAGAGGAGACCTCTGGCACCAGTTCTCCAAATTTCCAATCTCTTCTAGGTAGGCCGACTCATCATTGTTGGTGATCAGTCCGACCACGACAGTGTCGTCAGCAAACTTGATGGTGGTGGAGTTGGTAGTGGCCACGCAGTCGTGGGTGTACAAAGAGTACAGCAGGGGGCTCAGAACACAACCCTGGGGGGCTCCAGTGCTGAGAGTGAGTGAGGCTGAGACATGGTCTGTGGTCTGCCAGTCAGAAAATTGGAGATCCACTGACACATTGATGAGTCCTGATGAGTGGTGAGTGTGGAGGGAATTATGGTATTAAATGCAGAGCTATAGTCGATGAAGAGCATTTTAAAATAATTCCCTTTCCTAGTGTCCAGGTGAGTGAGCGATGTGTGGAGAAGATGGGAGATTGCATCGTCTGTGGAGCGGTTTGGACGGTATGCAAACTGTTGTGGGTCGAGTGTGTCTGGTAGTGAAAAAATTATGAAGTCTCTGACCAGGCGTTCAAAGCACTTCATCACTACTGAGGTGAGGGCTACAGGGCGATAGTCATTGAGGGAAGCAGGATAAGGTTTCTTTGGGACAGGAACAATGATGGACTCTTTGAAGCATGTGGGGATCACCAACTGAGATAAAGAGATGTTGAATATCTCAGTGAACAGAGGTGCTAGCTGGTCTGCGAAGGCCCTGAGAATACGACCTGAGATGCCGTCTGGTCCTGCTGCTTTCCTGGTGTTCACTCTCTTGAAGGCTCTCCTCACGTCATGCTCCTCCGGTGCTAGCAGTGTCTTCCTGTCTGCAGCCGTTAGCACCGCTAGCATTAGCATCGCTAGCGTCTTTAGCTGCAGCCTCGAAGCGGGCATAGAAAGTGTTCAGCTCGTCTGCCAGAGTCGCGTCTACGTTCGTCGTACCGGATGTTGGTGCTTTATAATCCGTTATTGTTCTTAGTCCCTGCCACAGGCTCCTAGAGTCACTCTGTTGGAGTTTTGACTCTAGTTTCCTCCCGTAGCGCTGCTTCGCCTCTTTCACCGCCTTCCACACGTTGTATGACGGTTCCATGTCCCCCAACTCAAGTCCCATGTTGTATGCAGCGGTGCGAGATCTTTTTATCCGAGCATTGCGGATGGTTTTATCCAACCACGGCTTCTGGTTGGGAAACGTTCTGATAGTCTTTTTCTCCACGGTATCATCCGCTAGTTTCCCAATGAATCCCACAACCGCTTCCTTAAACACGCTGACGTCATCGGAGCTGTTTCTGAACATGTCCCAGTCTGAGTCATCAAATGCTTCCTGTAACGCGGCCACCGATTGGTCCGTCCAGCGTGCGACCTCCCTCTGAACCAGAACTTCCTGTTTCAGCCTTTGTTTGTATTTTGGCATGAGGAAGATGGCGGCATGGTCGGATTTACCAAACGGAGGGCGAGATTGTGCCTTGTAGCCGTCCTTGACTGTAGTGTAACAATGGTCCAGTGTCCTTTCGCCCCTGGTGGGGCAGGTGATATGCTGATGAAAGTTCGGCGCTGCGCGTTTGAGGTTTTATGTTTTATGTTTCATTTCCAGCCTCTTTGTTTGTTTGTTTTGTAGTTATTGCCATAATAGTAAAGTTCAATAACTTTGTTAACGTGTACGTCTTTATTATGTAATATTAAATTATATACTGTAATTTAAATGCAGTGAGGTAAATGTGGTGGCTAGGTGGTTAGCAATGGCGCCTTACACTTCCGGGTCTGGAATAAATACAATGGTCACTATATCGTCCCACCACGGTCCCTTGTTGGACTAGAGAGATGGATGGATGAATGGATGGAAATGTGCAGTTTAACATAGTACACAAGGTTCAAGTTCTATGGGTGGAATTTTTCATTCACAGACGTCAATTACTTAATTAAGTGATATTAACAAACCATCAGCAAGTATCTTATAAAGGGTGTTCATGTTCATCTTTACACAAAACATTTAGAAACATTGGGTAATAAATGTGCCAATTAGTTGTTTTATTTGGTTAATTAATTCTAAAAGAACATTTAATACAAATGTAGGTTCCTTAACTCACTATTCACTATTGGGAAATGTTAGTCTGCAAAATAATGCCCAGAACCTGTCAGTCATTCCAGAACATAAATACATATAATTCTTATTTCTTACACTATTTTTAATAATTTATAAAAAAATTATTAAAGAATATGAGTTAATGAATAATACATTGGGTGGTTAAGACTAATAAATCCTCACAACCTACTGTATAATCCAAGCTGTACTAAAAAACAAAATATCTAATGTGAAGCAAAATCCACCCTAGGCTTTATGCAGGTGCTTACATAAATGAGCTGAGCTGCAAGTTAACTATGGCAATAAAACTGTAATTGCACTCTACCATGGTGCAATACAAAGTTTTCGTCATGCCACAGTGCACCATCGGCCATTCTAATGAGGTGCAAGGTACCAATTAATAGAGCCGCATGGTACGCCTTGCTTTTAAATAAAAAATTATGGTGTGTTTGGAAGGCTTAACCCGAATTAAGGGTCCGGAGTGAAATATTCTGTGTGACTGCAACTGTAGATATGCTCCAAATGAATAAATTATAATTCTCTCAGGCCTGTTTTGTGAATAATAAGGCACAAGGCCATCGCCAGTACAAAAAATAGTAAAGACATATTTCCTCTATTATTCGTACTGCAGTTTGTTTAGTTTGCTCGTTGCTTGTGAGGCTAATGTTGAAGAATAATCAAAAAATAAATAAATAAATGAAATTAAAAAAATAATAATAATAAAGACCCTAAGTCTAGAACTGATGGAGGAAGGAAATATTTGTACATTCATACTGTAGCTAATCCGGTGATTCCGGCCTACAGTAAATTCCGGTTAATTCATAAATGGACAAATGAATGGAATAAACATTCCCTGGCTATTGGTTGGAACACGCCCACCTATATACAGGTCCTTCTCAAAAAATTTGCATATTGTGATAAAGTTCATTATTTTCTGTAATGTACTGATAAACATTAGACTTTCATATATTTTAGATTCATTACACACAAACTGAAGTAGTTCAAGCCTTTTATTGTTTTAATATTGATGATTGTGGCATATAGCTCATGAAAACCCAAAATCCCTATCTCAAAAAATTAGCATATCATGAAAAGGTTCTCTAAACGAGCTATTAACCTAATCATCTGAATCAACTAATTAACTCTAAACACCTGCAAAAGATTCCTCCCAGCCTGGTTCATTACTCAAAACCGCAATCATGGGTAAGACTGCCGACCTGACCAATTCCTGACCAAGTATTGAGTACAGAACTGAACATAATTATTTGAAGGTTGACTTTTTTTTTGTATTAAAAACACTTTTCTTTTATTGATCGGATGAAATATGCAAATTTTTTGAAATAGGGATTTTGGGTTTTCATGAGCTGTATGCCACAATCATCAATATTAAAACAATAAAAGGCTTGAACTACTTCAGTTGTGTGTAATGAATCTAAAATATATGAAAGTCTAATGTTTATCAGTACATTACAGAAAATAATTAACTTTATCACAATATGCTAATTTTTTGAGAAGGACCAGTGTGTGTATACAGTATACAAACCGGATTCCAAAAAAGTTGGAACACTAAACAAATTGTGAATAAAAACTGAATGCAATGATGTGAAGATGGCAAATGTTAATATTTTATTCAGAATAGAACATAAATCACGGAACAAAAGTTTAAACTGAGAAAATGTATCATTTTAAGGGAAAAATATGGTGAATCAAAATGTCATGGTGTCAACAAATCCCAAAAAAGTTGCGACAAGGCCATTTTCACCACTGTGTGGCATCTCCCCTTCTTCTTACAACACTCAACAGACGTCTGGGGACCGAGGAGACCAGTTTCTCAAGTTTAGAAATAGGAATGCTCTCCCATTCTTGTCTAATACAGGCCTCTAACTGTTCAATCGTCTTGGGCCTTCTTTATCACACCTTCCTCTTTATGATGCGCCAAATGTTCTCTATAGGGGAAAGATCTGGACTGCAGACTGGCCATTTCAGTACCCGGATCCTTCTCCTACACAGCCATGATGTTCTGATTGATGCAGAATGTGGTCTGGCATTATCTTGTTGACAAATGCAGGGTCTTCCCTGAAAGAGATGACGTCTGGATGGGAGCATATGTTGTTCTAGAACCTGAATATATTGTTCTGCATTGTTGGTGCCTTTCCAGACATGCAAGCTGCCCATGCCACACGCACTCATGCAACCCCATACCATCAGAGATGCAGGCTTCTGAACTGAGCGTTGATAACAACTCGGGTTGTCCTTGTCCTCTTTGGTCCGGATGACATGGCGTCCCACATTTCCAACAAGAACTTCGAATCGTGACTCGTCTGACCACAGAACAGTCTTCCATTTTGCCACACTCCATTTTAAATGATCCCTGGCCCAATGAAAACGCCTGTGCTTGTGGATCTTGCTTAGAAATGGCTTCTTCTTTGCACTGTAGAGTTTCAGCTGGCGACGGCGGATGGCACGGTGGATTGTGTTCACTGACGATGGTTTCTGGAAGTATTCCTGAGCCCATTCTGTGATTTCCTTTACAGTAGCATTCCTGTTTGTGGTGCAGTGTCGTTTAAGGGCCCGGAGATCACGGGCATCCAGTATGGTTTTACGCCCTTGACCCTTATGCACAGAGATTGTTCCAGATTCTCTGAATCTTCGGATGATATTATGCACAGTTGATGATGATAACTGCAAAGTCTTTGCAATTTTTCGCTGGGTAACACCTTTCTGATATTGCTCCACTATCTTTCTGCGCAACATTGTGGGAATTGGTGATCCTCTACCCATCTTGGCTTCTGAGAGACACTGCCACTCTGAGAAGCTCTTTTTATACCCAATCATGTTGCCAATTAACCTAATTACTGTTAATTGGTCTTCCAGCTCTTCGTTATGCTCAAATTTACTTTTTCCAGCCTCTTATTGCTACTTGTCCCAACTTTTTTGGGATTTGTTGACACCGTGAAATTTGGAATCAACATATTTTTCCTTTAAAATGATACATTTTCTCGGATTAAACTTTTGATCTGTCATCTATGTTCTATTCTGAATAAAATATTGACATTCGCCATCTCCACATCATTGCATTCAGTCCCAACTTTTTTGGAATCCGGTATGTATATGTGTGTGTGTGTGTGTGTGTGTGTGTGTGTGTGTGTGTGTGTGTGTGAATTTGTGTAGGACATGAATATAATAAAACAAACAATCCTAAGAAAGACATGTCATTTTGTACTTTATATGTAAATTCCCCTACGTTTTTGTTTCTAAGGGATCAGATGACATTTTTTTCCCCAGATGCCTAAAAAAATAATCTGAACACAGTCTTTTGGGGGTTTTTATTTCTAGGACAAACACAAAACACTGTGTACTCAGACATGTAATGACTGTTTTTTACGGGCCGCCGTAGTCGGGGTGAATATTAACGAGGCCGCCTTCACCTCCGCAGAACTTTCTTCGTTCGACAAACAAATAATTACAGCCTGGAAGTTTACGCCGACACTTGGCCGTTACGGTGATGTTTGTTCTGCGCTGTATAAATGTTCTGTGACTACACTGTGTACACTTGACACATTTCCACCTTTAATGGTCTAAAAACTGCTCTCAGGTAAGGAAATAACAGCGCTATTTAAAGCTCTGTGTTCAAGTTCAGAGCCAGCAGTGATATATAAAGAGGATCTCTGTTCATACGCCGCGAATCACGCCGTGACAGGCAGAAAAGCGAGAGCGCGTCCAACTACGCTGTCTGCTTTTATCTTCCTTGAGAGCATTTTTAGACACAATAAGAAAGCAGAGAGGAAGAGAGGGAAGAAAGAGTGCGAGGGTTGAGAGCAGGCTTTTTAAGTGCGAAAAGCTTCAAGTGCAAGGCTAAAACATGCTGAAGAACAGAATTGGAGACGAGACTGACAGAGAGAGGAAGAACAAGTTGTCGGGAAACAGATGAACAAAAGCCAGAGCCATGGGGCAAACAGACAGGAGTCGCAGATCATTACGAGTAAAGGTTTCGAGCGCCTCGGATGGGGAGCGGCCATGACGGGATCGGATCGTCTGCCACAAGGAGCTCGGTGTTCAAACTTTAACTCAGTTAAACAAGGATGATGTGCAAGAAGACTAGTCACTCTGCTAGCTTTAAAGGCAACACACACACACACCTAAAGTGTTTAGACTAGAAAATCTAAACTTTTAAAATGTCATGCTCATACCTTCACACTCTATCAGCCAGAACACGGTACCGGTGCTCAAATGTGTCTCAGCTACAGTAAGTGAAAAAGTGAATTTTTAGACAGGATCATACAACACCATTTTTCATAATACTTATCACATATATTATCCGAATATTTATCACAATCCATGCTCCGTTTTTTGTAAGTATGCATACACATTTATATGCAAATGCATTCGCTAAATACAGTTTCATGCCATTTTGTAGTGTCTGTAACTTTTTTTTTATTAAAATCTTTCAACGATTTTAACAGTCATTCAGATGAAACTTGGCCAATTTAGATTTCACATGAAAAGACATAAACCTGAAAAAGTGTATAATTCTAAAATGCTAAATTGTTAAGATATCACAACATGAAGTCGACATGGTTACGGACACTACAGATTGTTGTCAGTTGTCAGGAAACAGATAAAAAATATATAATTTCTAAGATATAATATAAAAAATTTTTATATATATATATATATATATATATATATATATATATGTATATATATATATATATATATGCGGCGGTGGTGTAGTGGTTAGCACTGTCGCCTTGCACCTCCAGGGTCTGGGTTCGATTCCCCGGCCAGGCTCGATTCCCGTCTCTGTGTGCATGGAGTTTGCATGTTCTCCCCGTGCTTGGTGGGTTTCCTCCGGGTTCTCCGGTTTCCTCCCACAGTCCAAAGATATGCAGGTTAGGCTAATTGGCGTTCCTAAATTGCCCGTAGTGTGTGATTGGGTGTGTGAGTGTGTGTATGTGTGTGTGCCCTGCGATGGATTGGCACCCTGTCCAGGGTGTACCCCGCCTAGTGCCCGAAGTCTCCTGGGATAGGCTCCAGGTCCCCCCCCCCACCACCACCACCCTGAATACAGGATGAAGTGGTATAGAAAATGAATGAATGAATATATATATATATATATATATATATTAGGGCCGGGACTCGATTAAAAAAATAATCTAAATAATTAGAGGCTTTGTATTTAATTAATCGCATTTTAATCGCGTATAAATATTTGACCTTATTGAGGTTCGATGTGCTGCGGTGATATGTGAATTCCTTGTTGCATAGCTTGCACACAACCATGCTCTTATCGACGCTTCCATCCATTCATTTTTTTTATTTTAATTATTTTTTGGGGGTTTTTCCAATTTTCTCCGATAATTCGTTTTTTATAACAAAATTTCCCATCTATAGTGTAATAAATTTGAGTTTGATGTTAATTCACTGGCGGGCCACCAGGGGGCAATACGGCACTGTATCTTCTATATGTGTCGTGTGCACTGAATGCAGTAAAAGAAGAATACCGTTTTCTTCATGCTTCCATTTCCTTTCCTCTGGTTGTCTCACACAAAAAGCAAGTAATATTATCGATGTTAGTTCTGCATATTGATGCAAACGTAACACACAGCGGCAACCAAAGCGGTCTCATCAGCTTCTTTGTCCATGTTCACTGTGGTTTGTTTTTGTCTGAATGCTAGTTTAATCTACAAACCGGATTCCAAAAAAGTTGGGACACTAAACAAAGTGTGAATAAAAACTGAATGCAATGATGTGGAGATGGCAAATGTCAATATTTTATTCAGAATAGAACATAGATGACAGATCAAAAGTTTAACCCGAGAAAATGTATCATTTTAAAGGAGAAATATGTTGATTCCAAATTTCACGGTGTCAACAAATCCCAAAAAAGTTGGGACAAGTACCAATAAGAGGCTGGAAAAAGTAAATTTGAGCATAACGAAGAGCTGGAAGACCAATTAACAGTAATTAGGTTAATTGGCAACATGATTGGGTATAAAAAGAGCTTCTCAGAGTGGCAGTGTCTCTCAGAAGCCAAGATGGGTAGAGGATCACCAATTCCCACAATGTTGCGCAGAAAGATAGTGGAGCAATATCAGAAAGGTGTTACCCAGCGAAAAATTGCAAAGACTTTGCAGTTATCATCATCAACTGTGCATAATATCATCCGAAGATTCAGAGAATCTGGAACAATCTCTGTGCGTAAGGGTCAAGGGCGTAAAACCATACTGGATGCCCGTGATCTCCGGGCCCTTAAACGACACTGCACCACAAACAGGAATGCTACTGTAAAGGAAATCACAGAATGGGCTCAGGAATACTTCCAGAAACCATCGTCAGTGAACACAATCCACCGTGCCATCCGCCGTCGCCAACTGAAACTCTACAGTGCAAAGAAGAAGCCATTTCTAAGCAAGATCCACAAGCACAGGCGTTTTCATTGGGCCAGGGATCATTTAAAATGGAGTGTGGCAAAATGGAAGACTGTTCTGTGGTCAGACGAGTCACGATTCGAAGTTCTTGTTGGAAATGTGGGACACCATGTCATCCGGACCAAAGAGGACAAGGACAACCCAAGTTGTTATCAACGCTCAGTTCAGAAGCCTGCATCTCTGATGGTATGGGGTTGCATGAGTGCGTGTGGCATGGGCAGCTTGCATGTCTGGAAAGGCACCATCAATGCAGAAAAATATATTCAGCTTCTAGAACAACATATGCTCCCATCCAGACGTCATCTCTTTCAGGGAAGATCCTGCATTTTTCAACAAGATAATGCCAGACCACATTCTGCATCAATCACAACATCATGGCTGCGTAGGAGAAGGGTCCGGGTACTGAAATGGCCAGTCTGCAGTCCAGATCTTTCCCCTATAGAGAACATTTGGCGCATCATAAAGAGGAAGGTGCGACAAAGAAGGCCCAAGACGATTGAACAGTTAGAGGCCTGTATTAGACAATAATGGGAGAGCATTCCTATTTCTAAACTTGAGAAACTGGTCTCCTCGGTCCCCAGACGTCTGTTGAGTGTTGTAAGAAGAAGGGGAGATGCCACACAGTGGTGAAAATGGCCTTGTCCCAACTTTTTTGGGATTTGTTGACACCATGACATTTTGATTCACCATATTTTTCCCTTAAAATTATACATTTTCCCAGTTTAAACTTTTGTTCCGTGATTTATGTTCTATTCTGAATAAAATATTGACATTTGCCATCTCCACATCATTGCATTCAGTTTTTATTCACACTTTGTTTAGTGTCCCAACTTTTTTGGAATCCGGTTTGTAAATTAACGCGTCACAGTCCCGTATTAGGGCCGGGACTTTAACTTTTTTGTTTAAATAAATATATACTGTATACATGCAAGCAAACTTCCAGATTTGACCTCAAGTAAACTACAACATGAAATACAGTGGTTACTCAAACTTTTCACATTATATTAATTCTAAATTGCCACACACACACACACACACACACACTCCACAAACACTGGAGCTGCTTGTGACATCACCTCTAAAACACACACCGCGGAAGTGTGAGAAGAAAAAAAAGAGTGAGACAGAGGAGTGACGTTACCGAAAGAGAAAAGAGAAGGACATGTAGAAAGGAAATGTATGGAGGGATTAAAAAGAGGAGACAGGAGGCACAGAGAAAATACAAGGGACGGTGCAGAAGAGAGAGAGAGAGAGACACACAGAGAGGAAGAGAATAATCAGGGAATAAACAAAGATTGAAGAGAGTGATAAAACGAGGGGCAGGAAGGGAAAAAGGTGAACATAGAAGGAAAGAGAGGGACGACAGAGACAGAGCGAAAAACAGAGGACAGGCGATTGGGGGACACTGGGTAGAGAGAGAGTGACCGAAGTCAACTAAGGATAAAAAAGTGTAAAGAGTGAAGAGACGGAGAGGAGAAAGTAAGGAGGAAAGTGAAACGCGTAAAAGAGCGAGGGAAGACTGAGGGTGATGTAAGAAAAAGAAAGACAGAGAGAAAGAGGGGGGAAATGAATGCCGGAGGAAGAGAGAACAGAAAAGAAACAGGCATGGAGAAAGAACGAGAGAGAGAGAGAGAGAGAGAGAGAGAGAATAACATAAATCATAGCTTTTCCGCAATGTATTTTTTTTTTACTGTAATTTCTGTTTAACAGCAACAAGTGTGTGTGTGTGTGTGTGTGTGTGTGTGTGTGTGTGTGTGTGTGTGTGTGTGTGTGTACAGGAAGGGGCCTGCTTAAACAGTAAAAACAGTAAAGGCTGATGAATGAGTGGAGAGCTGCTGTAATGCTGTCCTGCAGTGCCATCTATTGTCTTTCTCTCACTCTCTCACTCACACACACACACACAAACACTCACACACACACACACACACACTCACACACACACACACTACTGGTGGCCCTCCAGTAGAACAAATACTATAAAGTACGCTGTAACTGTTTATAATGCAGAAGTAAAATTTATTCACCTCCTACACTAAATTTAAATAAAAATGCGAGTACGCTTTAGAAAACATCCATAAGGACGATTTTGGATAGAATCATTTACTTCTTACCCTACCTTCCGTCGATGAGGTTTGCAGAAGGTGAGGTTAAGCAGACAGAATGTGGGAAGGGCTTTCCCACTCGTACCGCGCCGATGGTAAAATTCTACACCATGATGAAAGTAGTCGGAACTATGACATCATAATCAGTGGATTGTTCCGAGGACAAGATAAAGCATCTACAAACTCATGACTTTCTTACTTTTTTTTTTTTTTTTTTTTTACCTAGTATAAAATAGATTTTAGATTATATTAATATTATAATATTACACAAGCCCTGACTGGCCACTTTATTAGGTACACCTGTCCAACTGATATCTGATCTGTCAACCACATGGCAGCGACTTGATCAAGCTGATCTGCTGAAGTTAAAACCGAGCACCCAGAACGTGATTTAAGTGACTCTGAGCTTTTCATGGTCGTCGGTACCAGACGTTGTGGTCTGAGTATTTTCCAAAACTGCTGATCTGGTGGGATTTTCACACACAGTCATATCTAGCGTTTACAGAGAATGATGTGAAAAAAAAAAGATAAAATATGCAGTGAGCAGCAGGTCTCTGGGTGAAAATGCCTTGTAGATGAAATGACCAGACTGGTTCGAGCTGGTGAACACAACAGGAACTCAAACAGCATCTCTTTTCAACCAACGTATTCTGAAGAGCATCTCTGAACGACACAACATGTCGAATCGTGGAGCAGATGTGCTGCAGCAGCAGAAGACCACGTCGGGTGTCGCTCCTGTCAACAGGAAACTGAGGAACTTATTAAACGATAGAAGACTGGAAAAACCTCGTCTGGTCTGATGCGCCTGGATTTCTGCTGTGATATTTGGATATGAGGGTCAGAATTTGTCGGAAACCATATGAAGGCATGGAGGTGGTGATGTAATGGTGTCAGGGAGATTTTCTTGCCATTCTTTGCGCCCCTAAGTGCCAACTGACTATAGTTTAAATCCCACAGCCTACCTAAGTATTGTTGCTGACCCGGTCCATCCCTTACTTCATGTCACAAAGTTAAAATCATATCATACTGGTTTCTTGAACATGACAGTGAGATCATCGTACTCAAACAGACACCAGATTTCAATCCAGTAGAGCGCCTTCGGGACGTGGTGGAACTGGAGATTCGCATCATGGTTGTGCAACTGCGTGATGATGTCATGTCAATCTGGTCCAAAATATCTATGAAATACTTCAAGCACCTTGTTGTATCTGTGCCACAAAGAATTAAAGGCAGTACTGAAGTCAAAAGTGGGTTCAACAGAGTACTAGCAAGGTGTGACCAATGATGTGAATCACATGACTGGGGATGATTATAAAAATTTAAGGAAGAAGCTGAAGCTGAAGAAAATGAAATACAAGTAAACCGTAACAGATTCTGCAAAACAGAGACATGAAAAAAGAGTTGCTATTTATTTATTTATTTATTTTTAATCAGAGTAGAGTTCATATAGGACAACATGTTTGAAAGATAATTTTTGATGCCATGAATTCCATATAAATGAAGCTTCAGAGATACTTCTGGTTTTGTGCAATTCATTCCCCTAAGAACATATGCATTGGATTGATTGATTGATTGATTGATTGATTGATTATACATATGCATGGCCAGCATTTCCCACATATGACAGCACATGGGTGGCCGCTAAGTATACAGTATGTGCCGATCCTTTTTAAAATCTGTCCATCCACATGTACAGAAGCGGGGTAGCGGCAGCACTGTGTACTAAGAGACAGTAAATGTAGCGGATGCCAGCTGCCGTAAAAAGAATAAGGAGGGTGTAGTGACTGTCGCACGTGAGTATTAATTTCATACCTACAGTATGCACTCATTGTCATTGCCGCTTTATCCTGTATTTAGGGTGGCGGGTGCACTGGAGCCTATCCCATGAAGCTTAGGGCAAGAGGCAGGGTACACCCTGCACAGGGTGCCAAACCATCACAGGGCACACACACTACGGGCAATTTGGGAACATCAGTAACCCTAATCTGCATGTCTTTGGACTGTGGGAGGAAACCGGAGTACCCGGAGGAAACCCACCAAGCACGGGGAGAACATGCAAACTCCATGCACACAGAGACGGGAATCGAACCCGGACCCTGCAGGTGAAAGGCGACAGTGCGAACCACTACACCACCGTGATAGGCATGAATATTAATTAATAATAATAAGTTATTAAATGAACTCTGTATTCATTTCAAATTGTCTGGAATAATACTGACACTTTCACAAATGAGAGCATTTCCGTTTAAGTCAGGAGCAAATTTGACACTAAATAAATTTGCAGTGTTTCTGTGTGAAAAAAAAAAACTTGGAGTAAAGCCAAGGCATTGCTGAGAGCTAGAATGAGTATTATTCGGTAAAGAAAAATTAGCATTTTTCCCCAGAACCATTACCACCCAGAGCTCACGCGATATACGTGCTGTAACCATAGCAACGCTCTTACACAGTCCAACCAGTAAGTCATAACTTTTTTCGCTGTAGATCACAGTTAAAGAGAAACCTCTCATTTTGTATAAGGTAAGGTAATAATGTCCAGAAAAATTAACAAGTTATAATTTTAATCATACTTCATCTTGGGAATATAGTTCATAAAATATTTATTACAAACTGCATCATAGTTACTCTTGCACAAGTTTCTCTCACCATGTGCGAACTCACAATCTGATTAATCAGAAGTTAACCTTACACTGTAAAAAATCTTATGTGCTATCTACTTTAAAAAAAAATGGTAACAAAATTGCACGTAATATTTTTAAGCAGTTTTTAAGGCTTGATTTTTTTGTGGAATTTACTTGAATAAATCATGTAAAAAATCCTAAATTATTTAGCCAGGCGCATATTATTTTTAAGTATTTACTGCTTGATTTTTTCCCCTAGCAGAATCTACTTAAATAAATCATGAAAAATATCCTAAATTATTTAGCCAGATACATGATGATTTTAACATTATTAGTGGAATAATCTTTTTTAGTTTAAGCAGATAATAAAAGGTACTCATATGTATTAAGGAAAATTACTTAATAATATAAAAAACATTTTATAATGAAATGAATACATAATGCATTTTGGTGTTAAACATGCTTTTATTTCATGTTTCACTGGTATTAAAATATTAAACACTGTGTAAAATAGTGTATATAACATTTACAGCAGATTTAAGACCTGTAAAACAATTTGTAAAACAGTTTGTAACTGACCATTTCTATTGTTACTGTTTAGCATTATATGCTAGCATCTTTTCTTGTGGGTATTAGTCACATTCTGTACTAAAACCTGAGAGAACTTGTACAGTAAACCATTTCTAGGTTCATATCTTTGTAACATTACCCTATTTACATGTACATTTAGGCATTTGGCAGATGCTCTTATCCAGAGCGACTTAATAAAGCCCTATTTCCCCTATGCGGTTTGACTCAGATGCGGTGTCAGGCACCGTGAGTCAGCGCAATTGCCCGCCGACGTTCCGCTGGAGCTCCACGAAGTTCTGTAAGGTCCGGAAGCTTTCGCGAGGACCGGCGCGGAAAGATGGAAACGTTCTCACAGCGCCATAAACTCGCAGTGAATCATAATGAACCGTACTTACGGCCACCGCGAGAAACCGCATACTGTAGGTGCACTCCCCAAAACCTGTTCCAGTGAACTGTGGAGACACAACAACAAACTCAAGTCTGCTACGACAGGATGCTTCCAGAAATGTTCACAATGTTTAATTTATATTGCTGACACTAATGCAACAAAGGAGCTTATTTAAGAAATCAAAATAAAGTATAAAAATTAGTAAGGGGCTTAACTTACTTCTTAACATTTTACACTGTTCGTCTGCTCCTTCAAAATGGCGTCTGATCTCAGCTGCTGTTGTTGAGATTCAAATGAAGGTGACTTAATAAAACCCGGATAATTGAGCCAATTCTCTTAAAATAAATATGAAGCTTTTTTCCTCAAATTTTTTGACTAAATGGTTCCTCAAATTAAGCCTAAAAATTGCACTCATTTCCTTAAAAAAATAGGTAAAATTTATTTCTTAATTTTATTAGTGAAATGTTCTCAATATATTATAAAAAACACAGAAAACCATTTTTTTAAATGAAATATGCACATTATTTTTAATTATTACATCAATTTTTTTTATGAAAATTACAAGCCTCATGATTCATTTTTTACAGTGTACTGTTCGCTAAAGCTTATTATTATTATGTTTTTTTTAATAATGTATCATTATTATTTTTAAAAACATATTTATTTAGAATGACAAGTTTATCACAAAACAGCCTTTTTTCATCTTAGAAATATTGCCAAACTTAGGAACAACCGTATCTGATGCAGAAAAACTAGTTCATGCATTCATGACCTCCAGACTGGACTATTGTAATGCATTACTAGGTGGTTGTCCTGCATCCTCAATAAACAAGCTTCAGTTAGTCCAAAATGCAGCTGCCAGGGTTCTCACTAGATCCAGAAAATATGATCATATAACCCCAATATTATCATCCCTGCACTGGCTACCTGTTCAGTTTAGAATAAACTACAAAATAGTATTACTTACATACAAGGCCTTAAATGGTTTAGCTACCACATACCTAACCAGTCTTCTGATACGCTACAATCCACCATGCGCCTTAAGATCACAAAGCTCCGGACTTCTGGTAGTTCCCAGAATTTCAAAATCTACAAAAGGGGGCGGGGCTTTTTCATATTTAGCTCCAAAGCTTTGGAATAGCCTTCCAGACAGTGTTCGGGGAGCAGACACGGTTTCTCAGTTCAAAAGTAGACTCAAGACGCATCTTTTTAATCTGGCATAAACGTAACTCATCCCATAACCTCATACTCCAGTACACCTATACCGAATGGCAACTACGCTAATTCTCCCCATCTGTTCTGTATTTCTCTACCCATCCCGAGGCATCGGGAGATTGTGCCAGCTTCAGTAGACAAAGGCCGACCCTGCGAGGTTCCTGAGGCATCCAGAGAAGGACCAGCTCCAGCTGGATTCAGCTTTATGATGGTTGGAGCTACACATGCTGCTCCTGTGCTTCCAGTGATCCAGACCTCATCTGCCCTCTGCACCTACTGACTCGTCCCTATGCTGAACTTGGACATGTTAATTTAAAGAACTTCTGTTATATTGCACTTTTATCTGCATAAGACACATGATGTTATATCATTTCTATCTGTTATCACCCAAATGAGGATGGGTGTTGAGTCTGGTTCCTCTCAAGGTTTCTTCCTAATGCCATCTCAGGGAGTTTTTCCTCGCTGTCACCCTTGGCTTGCTCATCAGAGACATTTCATTCATCATTCATTCATTCATCTCATTATTATCTAGACAACAAAGTTTTTTCACACATACACACAAAAAAAAAACATTTTTCATTTTTGTGAAGCTGCTTTGAGACAATAAATTAAGACAATTAAAAGTGCTATATAAATAAAATTGACTTGAATTTATTTATTTGCTTATGTTTGTTTGTTTGTTTGTTTTTTTTAGATTTTTTTATTCATTTATAAAATATTGTCATGTTCATTTATAGTATTCTGATATATTATTTATATTCTTATATAAAGATTTGGATATTAAATACACTTGACTATAAACAAAGTTTATCTATTATTTACATTATAAGGTATTTCATTATTTATCTAAAGATTTCAAAGATTTTCTGTTATTTTTGTGTAACAGATCCATAAATAACAGCAATAAGCAAATAAAAATAAACATGAATGAAGTCATTATTGCAAATATCATATAAGTTTATGCCTGTGTTTAAACAGAGAATATTGTTCCTTGGGCCCCGTTTTCAACTTTGTAACTTTTATAAACTTAAGGTGAACTTTGTTACCTGCAGCAAGAAAAATGGTATCAAATTAAGAAAAGCTGGAGAAAAAACAACTAAAAAGCCCAAATGTCCACTATATAATGTTAGTGTGCAAGAAATATATTTCAAATAGCAAAAAAAAAGATGCTTATAAGATGAGATTAGAACTATAAGCTATATGTTTATTATGTGGTTAAAGTAACCTCTCTCTCTCTCTCTCTCTCTCTCTCTCTCTCTGTCGAGCTTTAAATGGCTCTCCTGAGTGGCTCTCTCACATGGTACTATGCTCAATAATTTAGGAGTGAAATTCCCATAAACAGCTTTGTACTCGAGGCTCCAACAATGAAACTTGACTTTATAGTAACTTAAACACTTTTCCCATTATACTGTACCAAACATTCAGCCTCCTAACACACAGTTTGACTGCAAATCAATCCCCGCTATATCTACGTATCTGTTAATCACTCAGGGCTGCGTCTCCCGATAACGATTGATCTTAGCGCTTAAGAGCGTTTTCTACGAGTCATTTTGCGAACGTTCGTTATTGTTTCACGTGCGTTTCCCAAACATACAATCCAGGTTCTGGATCCTGTGTATCTTACAAGTAACCCTAACTGATCTCATCTGATTGATTACTTCATCTTGGTACCTACTGTACAACAGAGGTGGAAAGTAACGAATTACATTTACTCGCGTTACTGTAATTGAGTAGCTTTTTTGTGTATTTCTACTTTTTTAAGTAGTTTTAAAAATCTGTAGTTTTACTTTTACTTAAGTATGTTTTGTTTGAAGTATTGTAATTCGCTACATTTTAAATCATATTCGCTACTGAGTAAAAAATAAATGAATGAAAATGATAAAATAATAAAAATATTATGCTTTGTATAAATGCTCCGTTGCGCCGCGTGTGTGTATCATGTCCTGGTCGCGCGCCGCTCCAGACTCCACTCCAGGTTTTCTGACATCGGCATCTTCCTGACCTTCCACACGGTCGCTTCCGCCTTGCGAGTGACGTAATCGACTAGCGCGACCATATATAAACCGGAGAGAGACGCGGGAAAGATGAAAGAGGTTGTGATTTTGGCGTTTTGATATTTGGTTGTGTATTCTGGTTTTGACTTTTTGCCTCCAATTGACTTTGATTATTGCTTTGTCCCTTTGGTTTGGTTGGTCTTTGTATATATTTGTAGATAATTTCACTGTTTTTGGTTTAGGGAGTCCGGGAAGGTACCTGTATTTTTGTTTGGGTTTTTTTTTTTTTTTTTTTTGCAGGTAATCTAGCTACTAAATATAAATACCATTTTGTTTATTATTTTGGCCTGGGTCCATTCTGAATCTGATCCTCCTCCTGGTGTGTGTGTGTGTGTGTTTGTGTTTGTATATAGAAACCTCATTATTTCATCAGTTAATGATTGGATCTAGTTCTTTCTGCCATATACCACCATTTCCATACAGTTTAAAATAGAACCCTGAACCATTCTTTTGCTGTATGACCCTAGACTGGGACGTAACACCATATTTAAGTGACCACTTTGATTTTCAAGCACAAGAAAAACAACAGCTTTATTATGCAAAGGTGTTCCTTCAGTTAAAAACAACTAGTTTGAGATTTATATCTACTCGTCTTTTTTTGAACTACGCTAGAATGCCTCATCCCACCCCCGCTGTTAAAGAAATAAAAATAAAAAAGTAACTCGGTAACTTTTACTCTGAGTAAATTTTTTTAATGAGCTACTTTTTACTTTTACTTGAGTAGATTTTTATAAGGGTAACTTTACTTGTACTTAAGTAAAATTTCACTGAAGTAACAGTACTTGTACTCGAGTACAAAATTTTATTACTCTTTCCACCTCTGCTGTACAACACCCCTAAAGTGGCATGCATGTGTGTGAGAAATGAATTACCAAATGATGTACAAGTTCCTTAACCAGAGATACAAACCTACTGTAAGCACACATCATAGACCCTTTCATAGTAAATCATTCTGCTGCACTCCACTTTGTCCTTTGACATTGCTGACAATTCCGGCGTCGTTATCAGCATCCTAATTCCTCTGTCCTTCAGCTCATTATGATGTGTGTGGTATAATCGACCAGCTCTCTGCATCTTCTCATTAACATGCTAATAAAGGCAGCGTCCACTCAGCACACAAGGCTGACAGATACCACCTTTACACAAAGTGACACAATGAGGAGAGGAGGTGGAAAGGGAAAGAGCATGAAATACATGTCAGTTGTCTAAAACATTTGTGTGTGTGTGTGTGTGTGTGTGTGTGTGTGTGTGTGTGTGTGTGTGTGTGTGTGTGTGTGTGTGTGGATTCCAGGTGAACATAATATGTCAGAGTCAAGTTCCAATGTCAAATACTTGGGGAAAAAAGTAGTATGGAGGCCACCATGAACCACTAGAACAGACTTTATGGAGGGATCTCATCACCAAACGTTAATACAATAATCCCTAATAATGCTAGCAACTGTTGTTCTTTTGATCCTCTATCTCTATTGCATTTGCTGACGTGAGGTTTGTCAGCATGGTCACTTTATCCTGTGGTCACTACAGATGGGGAACATCATACAAGAGCTGCAGTTGTGGAGTTGCTCTGACCTGGTCCTCTAGCCTTTGTCAAAGTCACTCAAATCCTTACGCTTACTTCCAACACATCAACTTCAGGAAAAATGGTTCACACTTGCTGCCTAATATATCCCACCAACTTCCAGCCACCATTATAACGAGGTATTGAAAATGTACTGTAGCTACTGTGCGAAGGGCCAAATTGTAATGGCTAGAAAATTGAGTCAGAGCATCTCCAAAATTGCAGCTCTTGTGGGATGTTCCCAGGCTGCAGTGGTCAGGACATAGTGATGGAGATCCAAGGATGGAACCTGGTGACAACAGGGTCATTAGTGGATACAGCTCTCATGAGTGATGCACATGTGGAGTGAAGGCTGGCCCGTGTAGTCCAATCCAATAGACGTGATGGTGTAGCTCACATTGATGAAAAGGTTAATGTTGGTTCTGATAAAAAGGTGTCAGAACGCAAAGTGCGTCACTGTTTTAGTGAAATAAATCTATATTAGGCTGCTATGGCTGATCAGTATAGTCTAGTTGATTATTAATATAAAACATATGCATTATTTATAGTTCTAGATTGCATGCATGCATATTTAATAAATATTACAATACATTCCATTGCCTGAATGGATATTATGATGGCACAGAACTGTATTTGAACCCCTGCTCTAGCCTGTGACAGTTATATACTGTATTATGTGAATCACCAATATTCCTGAAGAAGTACAGTATATTTAGATCCTTATATTACATTTGCATTTAAGGAGGAATAAGGCTTGTTTGAACTTAATTTGACCCATCAGCATTGGTGGTTTAATGGTTCTCACCTGCCACACATCATGCTAAGGACATACAGTCAAGTTACAGGACAAATATCAGTATTTTTGCTCTTGTTTGGATCGTCCAGGCATCACCTCCTGTCCTCAGCTGTCCCCTTCTACAACTTTTTGGCTATGACTATGATGCCAGTTATTGACCCTGGATGAAGATAAATTGCCTGGCCAGGTTCGATCCCTGTGAGCAACCCTATACGTATGTGGCATTCCCTAAACAGAATCAATAGACTCCACGACATACTGTGGAACAAAGCTCCAACCCATTTTAATATGGAAGCTGTAAACTCACAGATCATCTCAGAACGAGGCCATCTGTCAATCAGTGACGGATGAGCTCGGGCACACGGGTTAATCACCCACAGATAACGTAAACTTGATCATGGAGATGATGAGACCTTGGATGGTGAAGTAAGTACGTACTGTATGAACAAAAGCACCACTCAGGTCATAAGACAGGAAATTAAATCAGCTCCTTTTTAGACAGTACACTGATTCAGATGGCTGGAATGGGATTTCTGTATACGTGTATACACACTCCGTACCTGATTGACTGTCTACTGCATGAGTACCAGCACCATGAGTGTGCCATTAAAAAGACTGCAGCAGGGAAGCTTTTGTACAGGCTTTCCACTCAGACCATACCGGGAAATTTGCGACGAAGGTCACATTTCATCAGGGGCCATGATTCCCTTACTGAATGATGGCGCAGTCTGAGACAAAGCTACTACGGCCCATGCTTGCAGAGATGGACGGCAACTAAATACATTTGATTTGTTACTGTACTTAAGTACGACTTTTTTTATTTCATTATACAGTTGCCACTCAACAGTGGGGGGTTGTATCTGTATCTTTACTTGAGAAGCTTTTTAGTGGATGCATTTCACGTTTACTCCACCATATCCTACAGTACAACAAAAATATGTACTTTATTACATCTACTGTATGCATGGTGCATTAAATAGAGGTGGTAATATCGCCACCTGCTGACCACTGCTTACTACGCATGAGTTGATTTTCCTCCATGACATGCTTAGCATGGTTTTGAATCCAAGAGTCAAGACGGTTGTAGACAGCGATGAAACATAGGATGTCCACCTGAGGGGCGAGAAAGAAAGAGTGAGAGAGAAAGAGAGAGAGAGAGAGAGAGAGAGAGAGAGAATCACTATGACTTGAAGGCTACTGTGAGCTAATGCAAGCTCAGTGGTTTTGATGCTTAAGTACATTTAAAGTTGAGCACTTTTGTTCTTTTGTTCTTTTGAGGATTTCTACTTTTACTTTAGTAATATTTAACATAGAGTATCTCTACTTTTACTCAAATAAAGGAGTGGTGTACTTTGCCCACCTCTGCATGTTTGAGGGACTGTATAAACACAGTCCACTTTCAGCAGGTTCACAGGACAGAAATTATAGGTATTATACCAATAATTAAAACTCTCATTGATTTTCATATTCTATATGTGCAGGTGATGGTGGGAAATCCATTTATATTTGTTTTGCATGAACACGAATCATTTATACACTACAATACTGAAATACACATAATGAGTCATAGCGTCATCTCTTTTTTTCTTTCACGGATTGTTGTGCAGCGTTTCAGAGATCCCCCGGTCCCAAAAAGTATTAATTAAGTGTTCATTCTCCAGCAGAAATGTCTATCACATAATGCAGTTGCTTATAACTCAACCTCTCAATGATTCACTCCTTTTCCAAACATGCTGATTCGATGTTTGTGTAAATGAGCTACTGCTAATGAGCTAAAAAAAAAAAAAAAAACTCGGGCTGTGAACAAGCTCAGGGATGGCATATTATTATACTGTATGAGGTCACATATGGAGGAACATCAAAACGACTTGTTTAAGCCACGATCGATACAATGATGGAAAATGGACTATGTCTTCTTTTTCCTTCATATTCTGAGAGCCATTCATCTAAAAATGACTACAAAGCAAGTTTTGCATAATAGGACCCCTTTAAGTTTACCCCTGAATCTCTTCCAGGAGAACATCTGCAGTGGAACACTTGATTAACATCTGATGCTATTGTTGCTGACACCACTTCCAGTAACCTGCTGAACACATGTGCATCAAGATCCCATTAGTTCCACATGTATGCAAGAATGGTGTCGTTAAAATATGTGCAAGATGAGGAAGCTAAAGTTCCAGTTTGGATCCGAACCAGAGGAGCATCTCAACAGCATTTCCATCAGGCTTGGTGTGTCCCCAGAACATGTGGTTCTTTAGAGCTGTTTGAAGATCAGGGAAGGACGGGGTGGTGCAGTGGAGTTACCAGCATCTGCTGGATTTAAAACAGCCAGGTGTTTGCCTTCCAGCTGTCTTTGGATATATACTCAACATCACGCTCTCCAGCTCTTCATCTTCATCCATCAAATTGATGCAAATTGAAAAGATGCAGACCACTGAAATAATAAAATTTTCCTTTTTACTGTTATAAATATATATATTTATTACAATATATATATATATATATATATATATATATATATATATATATATATATATATATATATATATATAGGTAGGTGCTATATATGTGCATCTTTGTCCCTGGAACACAGTTTTTCTTACCACTTTAATTCTTTGATTTATTTATTTATTATATTATTTTACGTTTTTGCCAACACCAAAACTTGGCCAATAAAATGATTAAGAATACATTTCTGTCCCAAATCTATTGCCAGGTGCTTAAGATCCAAAACTCACCAGGTGGTCATCCGCTAATCCTGCTGCTGTTACTGAGACTTTTCTTTTTTTGAATCATAATTAAGAATAGTTGAATTTCTTTAAAATTGACAGCACAACTCGTGTAATATATTTGTACTCATATTATTCATATACTTTTACTATTTTATTATTTCATCCATACCAGATTTGGTTTGTACAGAAGCACTTTGCTTTCATGGAAGAATTAAAAACCAAAATAAGATTTTAAAAATCAGTTTCACTTTTTTTTTTAAATAAAGTTTAGCAAGAAATGTCACATTATAACATGAAACATTTCATGTGAAAACAAGAAAATATCTTGAACATATCTGATCTTGAAATGCTATAACATAATATTAATAATAATATGAAAATAATAAAACAATGCGATTTTCTACATTATAATTATTTTTCTTGCTATAATTTGATCTTTTCATGTTATTTCAAGATTATGTAAATTAGAGACGGGGAAAAAATTGAGTCAGTGATGTTAAGCGATTCTTTTGCGCAGCAGTTTGCATGTTCTCACTACACCGGCTCTAAATTATCATTATTGTCATTATTATTATTTGTTAATTAATTAATTTATTTATTTAGTTATTTATTGCATTCTCTGTGGTGAAATGTTGCCATTTCTCTATAATCCTACATGTGACACGCTCTAAACTATTCACACCTTGGCAGACTCCATCGTGTATGGTACGAGCGTATCATTTGCTACAAGCAGAATAATAATATACAAGTTTATTATGTCTATGGAGATTCGAAGTGACTGTAGACAAAAACAATGTGCTTCACACAGATTGCATACTCTTGAATATAAAAAGGTGGCATCTATGATGTGGCATCCATGTCTGGAAAGAGTAGAGACTCCAGTAGAGTTGAGACCAAGACCACACATTGTGCACAAGGAACCAAAAATATATTACATAGGAATAATAGCATAACCATATTAAATGGATGGGAATAGATTCGGGTCGGTTTAACTCAGCAAGCACTGTGTTACCAGGAGACCTGAGGTTTGATTTATATATATATATAATATTGATATGTGGCACATTTTAAATATTAATAGTAACATTCTGTTCTATTCTATTCTATTTCATATTGAATATTGAAGAATAAATTGGCTTTGATTCTGTAAAACTGCTTCGCCACAATGATCATTGTTAAAAGCGGTATATAAATAAAATCAAATTGCATTGGAATACATTCATAGAAAAAAAACATCAGATGCTGATACTGTACCTGGCGTGCTATTGTACCTTTAACCCTCCAGTGCTATAACAGCCCTTTATACAGTACATAGGCAGATATGTGGAAGAGACATTTCTTGGCTGTTGACTCGATTCAATTGTTTACTGTATAAAATAAGTGAATTGAGACTTTTTCCACATTTTATTGAGCATGTCAGTGAAAGTGTCCTGCATAGTGTCATGAAAAGTGAAAAAAAAAAAAAAAAAAACCTAATGTGAGATTGATTCAGAAATCAATCTATTTTCTGCTCCATGATCATATGACATTTTAATTAAAAAAGAGATGAAAATGTATTATCAGAAAGTTGGGCAAGACTAAATTAAAGCAGGAAAAGAATGCATATTGTGACGGCACCTCCAGGGTCCGGGTTCGATTCCCTCCTCGGGTCTGTGTGCTTGGGGCTTTCAGTCCAAAGACATGCAGATTGGGTTGACTGGTGTTCCCGAATTGCCCGTAGTGTGTGAATGTGTGTGCCCTGAGATGGTTTGGCACCCTGTCTACGGTGTACTACAGTACACCTCATGTCCTAAGTCTCCAGGTATAGGCTCCAGGCCCCCTGCGACCCTGAATACAGGATTAAGCGAGATAGAAGATGAGTTACAGTAGAATGCATGCATACAGTATAGATATGTGTGAGCAGCTTGAGTATAAACCAAATACACCACTGTCATCTAGTGGTCATTTAAAATAACACAGAGGCTTTGTGTTGCCAAGGTCTAGTCTGAGTCCGATTAAGTTTCTCTTCTTCAACCTTTATGTTTCTGGTGGTAGGATTTATTCCATGTAGTCAGGCATAAGCTACTGTGCATTTATAGATTTCATCAAGCATTAATTTACCAAAATTTTGTCTGATTTAAACACTATAGAAGTCATGGTTCTAAATACCAAACATCCTTGAAACATCTCGAGACCTAGTGATGCAGTGACATACTGTACTGTAGAGGCAACATCTGTGCAATGCCTTAGTCTGCCAGATGTTGCCAGCTGTTCTGCAATATGACGTTGATGCCCTAGGTCAGGACCAGAGCAACAGGATACAACATAATGTCACAAACATAGTACAAGCTGATGGAGATGTAACCCGCTGCAATACACGTCCCATGTGTTAGTCATTTGTTTAGTGACACATAATTAACAAGAAGAAAACAAACTGAATTGACTGATTGCCTTTTATGTACAACAAAATTCATCAAGCTAATGGCATATTAAATGTCGTCAAACAAGCACATCATTCTAAACACAAGGGAATAAAAAACTAGTGACAGTATTTTTTTGATTGTTTTTACAAAACTGGAGTAAATGAGGTTTGCAGCTAAGCTAACAAGGAAGGTAACATCCTGCATTAACGTCAAGCTATGAGACGTCAACATCAATGTCAAGCTACGAGAGCTTTTGAATCACATCATCACGTCCAAAGTAAAAGCTTAGAGAGGTTAATTCCCAAATGGTTCTGGAGATATGCTCATACATACAGTATAGGGTTTGTGTAATGTCTGTACGATATGCACTGTGAACTACGCGCAAGATAAAATTAGAATTAAGTTTCAGTCAGCTTGTGTTCGTTCAAGTTTTGAAAATCAAATAAACCTAATGAAGATTATTAGAGGTCGACCGATAGGATTTTTTTTCTGGGCCGATGCCTACAGTATACCGATTATTAGATTATTAGATCTTATAATTAAGAAGAGCATATTGATAATCAATATTTGAAACCGTATGCATTTGCAGCAAACATGAAAATGTTGGTGCTATAATTTAGAATAAGAAAAACTACACAGAACATTATTGAAATGCCTTTAAATCAAATTCTAATTTTATTTGTCACATACACAGTCATACACAGTACGGTATGCAGTGAAATGCATGTTTTAACATTATCTAAAAATAAAAAGTGAAGGGAGCTCAAACTGCATTTCTTCCAAAGTTAAGCAGTTTTTTTTTATTCATTCATTCATTCATTCATTTTCTATACCGCTTAATCCTGTGTTCAGGGTCGCGGGGAACCTGGAGCCTATCCCAGGAGACTTCGGGCACTAGGCGGGGTACACCCTGGACAGGGTGCCAATCCATCGCAGGACACACACACATACACACACTCACACACCCAATCACACACTACGGGCAATTTAGGAACGCCAATTAGCCTAACCTGCATATCTTTGGACTGTGGGAGGAAACCGGAGTACCCGGAGGAAACCCACCAAGCACGGGGAGAACATGCAAACTCCATGCACACAGAGACGGGAATCGAGCCTGGCCGGGGAATCGAACCCAGACCCTGGAGGTGCAAGGCGACAGTGCTAACCACTACACCACCGCATCGCCAGTTTTTTTTAATATGAAACTAAAAACTGCTTTTTTAAGGTTAATAAAGTAAATAATAAACAACACCAGTAAAAACTGAAGAAGTAGAACTGAAATTCGAGTCTCATACAGTCTTGAATCATCCGCACCAGATTGTGAAGCATAAAGCACAGACACTCAGCATGATCTCCACTGAGACGGCTTCTGTTCATCTCATAAACTGCAGAGACTTCAGTGAAGACGTGCTTACACGGAATAAAAATTCCTGATACCGATAAATGTAAAAATGTCAAATATTGGCCCGATAAAAATCGGCCAGGCCGACCCGTCGAGAGAATCGAAAATGCAATGACTAAATTCATAATTACGTATTCACCAGTATTGCTGTTTCCCCATATAAAACCAGAAGTTTATGTTGATTAGATTAATTAGTAAATGAATGATGCTTGACACACATACAGTATGTGACTCATGTACATGCATGGTACAGTACCTAACCAGCTGGGATTAACTATCACAATCGTGATGGGACAAATGATACCTACTTTGGTTATGTGAAGTAAAACTAATGTCGACCCGTCAAGCAAAAACACAGCGACTCACAAATTGTTTTATTTCTTTGTATACATCCTCTTTTTCATTGTTTGCACTTTCTCCCCGTTGACTGTGACATCTCTCCATACAGTTCCTCCAGAGTCATAAAACAGCTCTCCTTCTAGATTATGCATGGAGTTCCTGCTCCTGTTCCTGGGCACAAGCACGAATACTGCTGTTGATTGGATTGGAACAATGTTGTGCTGTGTGCTTTAGACCACTTTGCTGAATTTAGGAAAAAACACACATTTCTTACTTTGATCATATTTCCACACATTTCAAATTCTGTACTCGTATTTTAGATAAATTCAGGGGGCAAAGTGTGGAGAAAAACAAACACTGTCCCAGTCTCGCAGTAAAGTCCACACGCAAACACACAAAGACCCTGACCTGAGTCTGGTTCAGCTACTGCACTGCAGAGTATTGCTCTGTGCTTTTGGCAGTCTGACCAGCACCTACAGTACCATGAAGCTCAGGCTGCTACTTCTGCTTCTTGTCTTCCTCTTTACCTTCATCATACCTGCACAGGTGAGGTTTAAAAACATCTACAGGTCTCGGCTCATCGTGCTCACTTTCTACAGGACGTTATAACATGCTTAACATAAGTTATGTCACTTAATGAATATATGTTTAAAATCAGTTGTCAGATCATGACCACCATGGAAAGCATGGCAAAAAGGAGCACAAGGAGAAACCAACAGAGAGACATGGAGATAAACATGAAAAGCGACGGGGAAGAGTAGAGGGTAGGTGACGGTCAGGTTTTCTGTGTCAAAGAACTGTGTCAAAAAAATTTTTTTAACCTTTGTAATGTAGAAATCAAAAACAAAATAAATATATGTAAAATAACCATTATTGTTCTGTTTAATGAAAAAAACCCTCCTTCATTTGTAGCAAATAATTGATAACATTATTACCTCTGTATTTAATAGACCTGCGGGCTGACTACGATGATGATAGCAGTGATGATGAAGATGATGAAGAAAAGGGTGAATGGCTGTTTCAGCTTCAGGATGTCCGAGGCATGAGCCAGTTTGTATTTGCTTTTCACTACTCAATGTCTTTTGGACCGTGAACCCTTGGGTCAGCATTTGTACAGTAGCTATATAGTTATTGACTGTGGCTCTGTACGTGATTGGTATGGGGCCGCCAAAGAACTACCCCTGACTTGATATTATTTGTGTGACTTTTTATGACACTGATATGGAGGAGGGTGGAGGTGCACTTGACTCCCCTGATGTATGGACATGGGGCTGCCATGACACTGTTCAGTTTGTTAAAGAAAAACTTGCACATTACATGGTGTGAGGTTTAATGGAAACTGCGAACATCTTTCACCTCCTAAACACATGGGAATTTCCATCATTCATATTTAATTGCTACTCTTCCCAATGAATTGTCCCCAACAATATCTAATCTTGTGTTCATTTCTCATGTTCTCCTGATATCCTCCAATTTAGGAGGCTGCAAACCAAATCCATGCCTCAACAATGGAGTGTGTGAGGAAAAGAAAGGCAAATTCAAATGCAGGTGCCCTAAATCTTTCAAAGGCAGGAAATGTGAGAAAGGTAAGAGATCGTCTGACGGGATCCAGTATTTAATAAATTTCATGTACTTTGAGAATTTTGCATTTGTTTACAGGTAGAAGGGCCTGCAGGAGAGACACATGTGGATATGGACAGTGTGTTCTTACATCAAGTCCTCCTTACTTCGAGTGCAAGTGTAAAGCACCTTTTAAAGGACCAGATTGCAAAAGAAGTAAGAATTTTATATCAAACGCCAACACTGGTTAGAAGCTTACTGTATCTTCTGAACCGTCAAATAGGATAATACAGATCACATGCCTCAACTGTAAATCAAAACTTTATTAATACTTTGTGCACACTTAAATGTTCTTATAAATATACCTTAATGTTGTTATTACTAAAAACAAAAATAAAATATGTATTTGTATGAAAAAATTATAATTTTTTATAATGACAATACATGACATACAGGCAGTCCCCGACTTATGAACAATTAAGTTATGACTTTATATCTGGACCACAGTTCCACTTTCAGAAGTAGCTAACTTTTTTTGTACATACATACTATAATTTGTATAGTGCTTTTAAAATGGTCATTGTCTCAAAGCAGCTTTACAAAAATAAAATTATAAGAAATTAAAATTATATTATTATACAGTATATAATTATTTACAAATGAAAAGAAATTATATAAGGGAAGCAATGTAAGTAAAGTTGTATTCATTTATAAATATTATAAACAAATATAGTATTTATTTTTTATTTAATAAGTATTAGTATACACCAGTTTCGTTTGACCATTGTGTGTTTTTATTTACTTATCTAATTATCCATATAGCTGTGAGATTCATTTACTTAGGCATGATTACGGTTTTTAGCCACATGATGGTACTGGTGTGGGGAAAGGGGACAGATTAAGCCAAGTGGATTGGTATGCTTTACATTGTTTATTCGTGTCAGAGTTGTATAAGACTCACTTTGTCGGACTTAAGAAGTCGGAGACTACCCAATTCAACACAACATAAAATTGGCCATGACAGAAAGTATGGGACTTCAAGGTTGTTGATTTGGCCTCCAAATTCCCCAGACCTCAATCTGACTGAGCATAAATGGAGTGTGCTGAAGCCCAATCCATGGAAGCCCCAGCTTGCAACCAACAGCACCAAAGGATCCACTGCTAAAGTTTCAGTGACAGACACTACAGCACGCCTTTAGAGTTCTTAACATGCTCCAAGAGGGCAGCACCATCACAGCAAGTCAAACTGAATCTTCACAATATTGGGCTTAATGTTTTGCATTTTTTAGTGTTATGGGAGATTGGTGTATAACAGTTTCGTTCGTGTTTTAAATGCTGTTTCACAATTGACATTACTTTAGGTGACGTCCTACCTTCCCCTCCAGCAAACAAAGGTGTATTTTATCTGTACTTTACTCTTTTTCACCAGTTGCACCATGTGAACGGAACCCATGTCTAAATGGAGGTACCTGTAAAGTAGATGGTCAAGATTTTGACTGTATGTGCAAAACTGGTTTTTCTGGAAAATTCTGTCAGGTCGGTAAGTAAGAATATAAATAATATTTAAAGATTTACTTATAATTTTGTTCTTTAACGGAAAATAACCAATTAATTACAGTGTAAACATACACAGTATACACAGTATACAGTGGTGTGAAAAACTATTTGCCCCCTTCCTGATTTCTTATTCTTTTGCATGTTTGTCACACTTAAATGTTTCTGCTCATCAAAAACCGTTAACTATTAGTCAAAAATAACATAATTGAACACAAAATGCAGTTTTTAAATGAAGGTTTACGTTATTAAGGGAGAAAAAAAACTCCAAATCTACATGGCCCTGTGTGAAAAAGTGATTGCCCCCCTTGTTAAAAAATAACTTAACTGTGGTTTATCACACCTGAGTTCAATTTCTGTAGTCACCCCCAGGCCTGATTACTGCCACACCTGTTTCAATCAAGAAATCACTTAAATAGGAGCTACCTGACACAGAGAAGTAGACCAAAAGCACCTCAAAAGCTAGACATCATGCCAAGATCCAAAGAAATTCAGGAACAAATGAGAACAAAAGTAATTGAGATCTATCAGTCTGGTAAAGGTTATAAAGCCATTTCTAAAGCTTTGGGACTCCAGCGAACCACAGTGAGAGCCATTATCCACAAATGGCAAAAACATGGAACAGTGGTGAACCTTCCCAGGAGTGGCCGGCCGACCGAAATTACCCCAAGAGCGCAGAGACAACTCATCCGAGAGGCCACAAAAGACCCCAGGACAACATCTAAAGAACTGCAGGCCTCACTTGCCTCAATTAAGGTCAGTGTTCACGACTCCACCATAAGAAAGAGACTGGGCAAAAACGGCCTGCATGGCAGATTTCCAAGGCGCAAACCACTTTTAAGCAAAAAGAACATTAAGGCTCGTCTCAATTTTGCTAAAAAACATCTCAATGATTGCCAAGACTTTTGGGAAAATACCTTGTGGACCGACGAGACAAAAGTTTAACTTTTTGGAAGGTGCGTGTCCCGTTACATCTGGCGTAAAAGTAACACAGCACTTCAGAAAAAGAACATCATACCAACAGTAAAATATGGTGGTGGTAGTGTGATGGTCTGGGGTTGTTTTGCTGCTTCATGACCTGGAAGGCTTGCTGTGATAGATGGAACCATGAATTCTACTGTCTACCAAAAAATCCTGAAGGAGAATGTCCGGCCATCTGTTCGTCAACTCAAGCTGAAGCGATCTTGGGTGCTGCAGCAGGACAATGACCCAAAACACACCAGCAAATCCACCTCTGAATGGCTGAAGAAAAACAAAATGAAGACTTTGGAGTGGCCTAGTCAAAGTCCTGACCTGAATCCTATTGAGATGTTGTGGCATGACCTTAAAAAGGCGGTTCATGCTAGAAAACCCTCAAATAAAGCTGAATTACAACAATTCTGCAAAGATGAGTGGGCCAAAATTCCTCCAGAGCGCTGTAAAAGACTCGTTGCAAGTTATCGCAAACGCTTGATTGCAGTTATTGCTGCTAAGGGTGGCCCAACCAGTTATTAGGTTCAGGGGGCAATTACTTTTTCACACAGGGCCATGTAGGTTTGGATTTTTTTCCTCCCTAAATAATAAAACCCCTCATTTAAAAACTGCATTTTGTATTTACTTGTGTTATCTTTGACTAATAGTTAAATGTGTTTGATGATCAGAAACATTTTGTGTGACAAACATGCAAAAGGATAAGAAATCAGGAGGGGGGCAAATAGTTTTTCACACCACTGTATATGGCCGAGGCCAGGCCCATCTACGTTGAAAAGTGGAACCGTCCCCAGTCAGCACACGCATCCCAAGCAGACCACAGGGGGCATCTATGCGATGAGATCTGTATAGCTCGACATAGAGACAGGGAGAGGGAAAAGAGAGGGAGGAGAGAGAGAAGAGGAGAAAGCAAAAGAGTAGAGGAAAGCAAAGTGAAGCTTGTTTATGCACCTAGTTGAACAACCAGACAGTAAGGCATTACAATAGTCCAACCTACTGTAGAGATACAGTAATAAAAGCATGAACTAGTTTTTCTGCATGTTTAGTGACAACATATTCCTTATCTTGGCAATATTTCTGATGTGAAAGAATGCTATCCTGGTAATATTATCTACATGAGCTTCAAATAAGTATAATCACACTGAGGTCTTTTACTGGTGCACTTCATGGAACAGAAACTGCCATTTAAAGTTACAGTGTGATCAACTGTTCTGAGATCAAATTACCTGCATTCATACTTTAGTAAGCTGGTTTTTCTCACCTGGTTTTGCTGAGATGTATAACTGTGTGACATCAGCATAACAATGAAAACTAATACCATGCTTAAGAAACATGTTGCCCAGAAGAAGCATGTAAAGAGAAAAAAGCAGTGGGCCTAAAACTGAACCCTGTGGAACAACAAACACCACTTGAGAACATGCAAAATAGTCACCATTCAAATTTACAAACAGATAACAATCAATCAAATAGGATCTGAGCCAGGAGAGGACCATTAGCTTAATTCCTACTACATTTTCTAATCTGTGAAGAATACTATAATCAAGAATATTATGATCATAAATATAAAAATCAAATGAATTAGTAACATGTTGCTGTTCTTGTTGAGGCCCAAATGACTGCTTTGAGGGAAACGGTGAGTCCTACAGAGGGATGGTATCAGAGACAGAGGAGGGACATGACTGTCTTTTCTGGACTACTTATTTCCTTCTGGCTAAAGGAATAAACCCCTTCAATGCAATTAGCGATCCTCACGGTTTGGGTCCTCACAACTACTGCAGGTATTAAGCTATTATACTGTACATGTCTTTACAAGTCTTAATCTTTAATCATGAGGGGAAAATCAAGACAGTTCAGTGTTTTAAGTTAAAATGAATTCCTTAAATCACAGAAATCCAGATGGTGATTCAAAGCCATGGTGTTTCGTGCGAATAGAAAAGCAGATAAGATGGGAACAATGCGATGTGAGGAAATGTCCCACTGGTAATTAGACATTTTCATGTTATTAGATTGTTCAAAATGATGATTTGATCCAAACTACGAAAGTTTGTTTAAGTGGTGCCAATTGGCAAAAAATCACACTTATCTGTACTTATATCATATATTAATATATTAATCAATAATATATGAATATATAATATATTAATACATTATTTAGACCTTTAGAATCTTGATCTGTAAAAACCAGTTAACCAAGCAGCTCTAGTTTCTCTTTTTTTTTGTATGACTATGTCTTACTGATGGATTCCGTATGAAATGCAACCTATAAAATCTGCTGTCAAAATCTTGTGGGTTACAAGATAAAATAAATTGAATGTTCAGAAATTGTGTTTTAAATGCTGTTTCACAATTTACATTATTTTAGCTCCCACCCATGCCCCTTCGGTACAGAAGCCCCCTGCACCACACCCTACTATCCACCCTATCGTTCAGTCAACCATAAAACCTATCCCACCGAGAACTTCAGATGTTCCTGAAAGTGCTACACCAACAAAGGACACTGCTGAAACCCTCACACCAGGACATGACACGGCGGAAAGCCTCACACCAGGGAATGGCACTGCTGAAAGCCTCACACCAGGAAATGGCAATGCTGAAAGCCTCACACCAGGAAATGACACCGATAAACCAACTTTTCCAGTTAGTGTGACCCCTGTAAGCAACACATCAGGAGGCCACACCCCAGACCACACCCCAGCAATCCATGCCGTACCCTCCGTCCTGCCACCGGTGAAAGAGTTTGCAGTATGTGGCAAACCTCAACCTGTAAAACAAATAAATCGTATTTATGGGGGTATAAAGGCACTTCCTGGTGGCCAGCCATGGCAGGCTTCTGTTCAGATGAGAACCAAAGGTACAACCCAGGCCTTCAGACATGCATGTGGAGGAACCCTCATTAAATCATGCTGGATCTTGACTGCAGGTCATTGTATGTGAGTATTGTCTAACATCTGCTTTATTGACAACTGACCAAAAGATGTTTCTGTAATTGATGGACTCATACTGTAGGAATACTATTATGATGCTATCGTGACCCATAACACCAAATATAACAGTATAACAGCACACGTCAGAAAGTGTTTCATTTGTAATGACACTAATGCAAACAAAACTAAGCAAGCAGACTACTGTAGCTGCAGGTCCCTGGATAATGTAGTGAGTTCTGCTCATGTGTAGGCTGCCTCTGTGACCGCAAGAATCCAAGAGACCAAAGAGTTTTTTTTTTAAAGAAATTGTGATTGCATGAATAATTTCCTAAGCATTAATCCTTGAGAAATAGTTGTCTATCCATGTTGGACCAGAATTCAGAAATGGAAAGGCCAGATTAACAGAAGTAGCCCTTGAATAGCACATAAAAAGGAAATAATAGTAAATACATTAAATGGAAATTGAAAAAATGTATCAGTGCTACATAGCATAATGGAGATAAAGTTTAACCATCTGTAAACTTGAGGTACTGTAGAAACATGGACTGGTATACAGTGACCCCAGACCCTTTTAAAATACTATAAATAAAATAAATACTGTAAATATTTAAACAAATATTTATGAGTGGCTACAGCATTACGGTTGCAAAACATGTGTGTTTTCACAGTGATAACACAAAAGAATACAAAGTGGTTTTGGGAAGTATTAATCTGGGGAAGCCTGAAGCATCACACCAAACTCTGGAGGTTGTTGAGACCATTCTCCATGAGCAATACTTAGAGACACCCGAGTCGGTCCACAACGACATTGGTGATCATGGTTTACTACACACATATTGGTTACTGCCTTATGGGTGATGTTTACATGATGAAATTATGATCATGTGACCTTTACATCTTGATTCACTCTCTGCAGCTCTGCTTAGGCTAAAAGGTACAAGTGGGAAGTGTACACAGGAGAGTCAGTTTGTAAAGACGGCCTGCTTACCCAGTAAAGATTTTGCTGATGGAACCGAGTGCAGCATCTCTGGATGGGGGGCCACTGCTCAGTGTAAGCCAGGGAATCTTAGTAACTCTGAGAAGTACAAAAGGATGATAAAAAGCTTTGAGAACAAATACATCAGACTGATTGATGAAATAGACTAATTAAATAGGCTCTTTCTCTCTCTCTCCTTTTTTAGCACGATATGGCTCCAATCAGTTACTGGATGCTGAGGTGTTACTGATTTCCCAGGAAACTTGTTCCAGCACTAATGTTTATGGGAAAATCATAGATAACAGCATGTTCTGTGCTGGTTACCTGGAGGGAGGAGTGGATGCTTGTCAGGTGAGAATTGATTGTAAAAAAAATTTTTATAAGAAATATTCAGATATCATGTGCAGAAACTTAGAAATAAGGCATAATGGGCCTCCGAGTGGCGCAGTGGTAAAGTGCTCGCCCTATCATCCGGAGATTCGGTTCCCGGGTGATGCTGTAACCTCTCACAGACGGAGGTCTTGAGAGAACTGTTTGCCCGAGCACTCTCAGTGGGGAGGGATGAAAGGTACTTTGTGCACCCACATTAATCACAGCTCTACAGCCAATCAGGGGCGTCTCACACATGCGGAAGGGGCGGATAGTGCTGTCCTCTGAGTGTGTTACGCCACACCTAACGGCAGGCGTCACGTGGTTTGGATGAAACACGTGCTAGTCTGCTGCCCTCCTGTGGCAGTGGTGGTAGTAGTAGCCTTAATATGGGAGCCCCCTAGTGATGTGGAGGAATTGGACACGACTAAATTAGGAAGAAAATCGGGGGGAGGCATAATAATAATACACCTGATGAATAAATACATATAAACATGTATATACTGGAATATCACAAATAAATCATAAATCATTTACGCTATAACTTTCAAATATTTCTCAACAATTTCTACCAAAAAAATCTAAATGAACCTGAACGGAATTTGTTATCTTATTTGTTAGTTATTTCCCTAACCCTCCTCCACACTGAACGTCTTCTCGCTCTGATAGGGTGACTCCGGAGGACCTTTGACCTGCATGGAAAATCAGAATCATTATATCTATGGCGTGGTTAGCTGGGGAGACAGCTGTGGGTTGAAGAACAAACCCGGGGTATATACTCGGGTCACGCTGTTTGTGGACTGGATCAACAGGACAATCGCTAGGGCGGGTGGGTAAATTCTTCTGGTGTTAGGAAAACAGTGGGGTTTGAAATATGTCATATCATAGCAAATAAACAGTATTTGTTCGTTTGAATTGTGAAACTTTATCGGGAAAAACAGTTTAACCGGGATCAAATGAATAAATGGTCTTGAGCCAAATATTTTCTTGTTAAGTGATTTTTTTTAATGGGATCCCTGACATGCATTTAAACTGCTACTACAAATCAAAAAGGTGACTGAATTTATCATACGCATTAAAACTGCTTATCACTAATTACACTTACTAGCTGTACACGTAACGCCAGCATGCAGTGAGCACAGACTAGAAGCTTTTACTTAATCCAGCACTGGTTCCACCCACTTAGGGGCCGAAGTCTGGGTTCTCTTTGATGTCACTTCACAAGATGGCAGCAGAGTGCATGAGTTTAAGTTTTACTCTACTATACTGTATGTGTACTGGATGCAAGAGTTTGCTCCAAAAAAAAAAAAAATTTAAAAAATAAATAAAATAATAATAATAATAATAATAAAAATAATAATAATAAATAACTAATAAAAGGATTCATTCATTACCATAAATCATAAATAAATCATAAATATTGGCTATGTTTTCCCATCATGATTTCTCTACAGATATCCTCTCTCATTTCTGCATACAGTTAAATTATTTCAATATTTAGAATTAAGACATTCTGATGCTCTTGCAGCATTCATACCTATTTAAGATCGGGAAATGTTATAAAGAAATAAAAGTACCATGAGGTCTTCTCCTGACCTTGTAGCGCCCCGTGTCCTCGTCTTGCCCTCTGACAAACAATAAAACAAGGCTGGCTATAATCTGCACTATAGTCTTGATTACATTTTTGGATTTCCAGCAAATTTAGGAAAGACCACCGATCCATAAACTACCTTGAAGGATAATTTCCTGTAGGAGAAGCCACTTAATTCCTCTCAACTCCACGAACAGACATCAGGTGCATGACCGAGTCTTTACCTTTGTGCCGAACTCCCAGTAAACTGACTTTAATAAGGGGGAATTTCTCCATTATTCTGACAGCATTATCTGAAATCTTACTTCTTATCTCTATAGTCAGCTATTGATTTTCAGCTATAGACCAGTGTGCAGTAAAACTCTAACTCTGTGCTATTTAGAAATATCTACTTTAATTCCCATAGTAGAAATAAGTTTTGGGTGTGTCACATGTCATGTGCAACATTAACCATGAACATCTACCTGAGCATCACATTAGGCATGTCACCTGTTTGTGCCAGGCTAAAAGACTGCCACTGCATTAAATATGTATAGACGGTGTGTAATAGTACAGGCCAGGGCTAAACGGGAAATGAACCTTTGGAGGAATCCCAGAACATGTCTGTAAGTGCAACAAAAGTGAAAAGGGGTGTCATTCTGGGTTTCATCAAACACACTTCAAAGAAAATTGTTTTCACACTGTAAAAATAAATAAATAAAAGTAAATTAAATTAAAGTCATTCATGTTACCTTGATCCGCCTTAAATCTTCGCATGTTCTCCCCGTGGTTGGTCGGTTTCCTCCCCCAATGACGTGCAGATTAGGCTAATTGGCGTTCCCAAGTTCCTAAGTCTCCTGAGATAGGATCCAGGCCCCCTGCAACCCTCTATACAGGATAAAGCGGTATAGACGATGAGAGAGTGACTGAGTAAGTGATGTTATCTTGATGGACATATTACCGTGGCCCCTGGGGACAAAGTCCATACAAGAAAGACAGCACAAGAACATTAGGGAAACGTGCTGCAAATCCAAAAACAGATACAAAAGTAAAAAAAAAAAAAAAAAGGGAACATTCATACAAAAAGCTATTTGGTGCAAAAAAAGATTTGGTCCACTGGAAGTGCTCTGGTAGAGACGAGCCCGATTTGACCAAGCCGGTACACAGGCCAAGAATGAGATATCAATCAGTGTGAAGAGGAAAATGAACTGAAGTAAAGGTTTTAGAACTATTTTGTTGTAATGAAACAGAATAAATATGGATAGTAAATATTGGCAGCATTTACGTTAACCATAGTCACTTAACCATGTGTTTTTGGATTTGCTTTACATTTTTTATTTAATTGTTGTTGTTTTTTTGTTTGTTTTTTGCAATGCATTTTCATATTGTTTGTGCTTGCACCTTTGTATGTGCTTTGTCTCTAGGGGGCCATTGTACAAACCGGATTCCAAAAAAGTTGGGACACTAAACAAATTGTGAATAAAAACTGAATGCAATGATGTGGAGATGGCAAATGTCAATATTTTATTCAGAATAGAACATAAATCACGGAACAAAAGTTTAAACTGAGAAAATGTATCATTTTATGGGAAAAATATGGTGAATCAAAATGTCATGGTGTCAACAAATCCCAAAAAAGTTGGGACAAGGCCATTTTCACCACTGTGTGGCATCTCCCCTTCTTCTTACAACACTCAACAGACGTCTGGGGACCGAGGAGACCAGTTTCTCAAGTTTAGAAATAGGAATGCTCTCCCATTCTTGTCTAATACAGGCCTCTAACTGTTCAATCGTCTTGGGCCTTCTTTGTCGCTCCTTCCTCTTTATGATGCGCCAAATGTTCTCTATAGGGGAAAGATCTGGACTGCAGACTGGCCATTTCAGTACCCGGATCCTTCTCCTACGCAGCCATGATGTTGTGATTGATGCACAATGTGGTCTGGCATTATCTTGTTGAAAAATGCAGGGTCTTCCCTGAAAGAGATGACGTCTGGATGGGAGCATATGTTGTTCTAGAAGCTGAATATATGTTTCTTCATTGATGGTGCCTTTCCAGACATGCAAGCTGCCCATGCCACACGCACTCATGCAACCCCATACCATCAGAGATGCAGGCTTCTGAACTGAGCGTCGATAACAACTTGGGTTGTCCTCTTTGGTCCGGATGACATGGCGTCCCACATTTCCAACAAGAACTTCAAATCGTGACTCGTCTGACCACAGAACAGTCTTCCATTTTGCCACACTCCATTTTAAATGATCCCTGGCCCAATGAAAACGCCTGTGCTTGTGGATCTTGCTTAGAAATGGCTTCTTCTTTGCACTGTAGAGTTTCAGTTGGCGACGGCGGATGGCACGGTGGATTGTGTTCACTGACGATGGTTTCTGGAAGTATTCCTGAGCCCATTCTGTGATTTCCTTTACAGTAGCATTCCTGTTTGTGGTGCAGTGTCGTTTAAGGGCCCGGAGATCACGGGCATCCAGTATGGTTTTACGCCCTTGACCCTTACGCACAGAGATTGTTCCAGATTCTCTGAATCTTCGGATGATATTATGCACAGTTGATGATGATAACTGCAAAGTCTTTGCAATTTTTCGCTGGGTAACACCTTTCTGATATTGCTCCACTATCTTTCTGCGCAACATTGTGGGAATTGGTGATCCTCTACCCATCTTGGCTTCTGAGAGACACTGCCACTCTGAGAAGCTCTTTTTATACCCAATCATGTTGCCAATTAACCTAATTACTGTTAATTGGTCTTCCAGCTCTTCGTTATGCTCAAATTTACTTTTTCCAGCCTCTTATTGCTACTTGTCCCAACTTTTTTGGGATTTGTTGACACCGTGAAATTTGGAATCAACATATCTTTCCTTTAAAATGATACATTTTCTCGGATTCAACTTTTGATCTGTCATCTATGTTCTATTCTGAATAAAATATTGACATTTGCCATCTCCACATCATTGCATTCAGTTTTTATTTTACGGGGCCAGCTCAGTGGATAAGGCATTGGACTACGGTTCGGAAGATCCCAGGTTCAAATCCCACAACCACCAAGTCGCCACTGTTGGGCCCTTGAGCAAGGCCCTTAACCTCCAACTGCTCAGATGTGTAATGAGATAAAAATGTATTCTTAGTGCTAAAATTGTTGGAGGATTGAAGGCCCATTAGGGTGTGGCTATATCATGACTGACAGTTGGGCTGTAAACAAAAACAGCAGCATTTTTCAGTCCTCTCATGTACATAATAGACATTTTGCATCATGCATCATTTTCTTTTTACATTTATATTCAGAAATGAGGAGCGATATTAAATTTCAACATGAAAGAATTAGAGGCAAATTAAAGAGGTAGAATCAAGGTGGATATAATCGCTTAAGATTATTGATATCAGTACATAATTATGATATAAGGCTACTCATTGTACTAGCTTCAAGACCCTCAGAGGAGAGTATTAATCAAGCCTAAGTTCTAAACTTACCATGTATGTAATCACATTTGGCAGGACCGAACTTCTCTTGCTAAGCGGTGTCGGCCTAGATGCATGAAACACTAAACGACTAGCAGACGAAACAATGGTCATGGCTAATACGCTGGCTGTGTGGAGAGCCGGGGAACTTATTTGAGCTGAAATAAACATGACTGTGCGCTGGCTCCTGTTGCTCGCAGGGCTCGAACAAAAGGCAGCAGCCGTCTGGGCCACTCGAATGAAAAAAAAAAGGGGGCAGGAGGCCACTGTACGGCCTGCTCGCGTTTCACCCATTCACTTAGGTTACCATCTTGCATACTGTACTTCCCTCTGGATGGGGAATGCTATCCGCTTATATCTCTGTGCCTAATGGCTGCCGCCTTTTCGAGAGTTTTCAAGCAGAAGGAACCGGCAGACAAGCAGAAATCGCTCAGCTAAACACCGAGCGCAATCTTGAAATAGAAAACTGGAATGGAGGGGGATTGCCTGGATGAGCTGAAATGTTATTTGGATGACACCCCGTGCATTAAAGCGAGGGAAAGGCTGTGTTGAGTTTCTCATTGAGAAGGCAGCAGCAGGACTCATTGCGATAAGGAAATAAGGCTAATGTTACCTGATCTGGTATAATGTGAACCAATTACCAGTCCATTGCACTTCATTACAGAACTGTAATAGGGAGCGGGGTCAGCGCTGCTCCTGGAGCAGGCCAGGGAGAAATTTAGTGGTCATTGATAATATGATAAAAAGTGACAGGGAAAGAAGCCAGTCAAACAAATTATTGAAATTTACAGTGAGTAAGGGGGAACAGAATCGGCCCATTTAGGCAGCAGAGGGCCAGCACTTGTCCAAAGCAGCTCGGGCGAACACAAAGAGGCGCTTATTGGTGAGGAAATCTAAAACGATCAACGAATTGCTTGAGACGCTGAACTTTAGACGCCTGGAACGAACACTGAAATAATTTGGGGAAGCGATGTTCTTTTGTACAAAACACAAATGATCCGGTTGTACTTTTCCGTTCTTAATGGTGTAACAAAAATCCATATTGTGTGGCGAATCAGACAAGAAAAGTGAAATGTGGAACTGTCTCAGATATGTTGTCTACAAATTACTAGAGTGTAATATCTGAATGAATTAATAAGCTGTTTTTTAATATATATTCACGACAAAGGCAGGGTTGGTAAATACAGAAAAATATTATGCTTAATTAAAACTGTAAAGTCAAGATATTAAAATATGATTGGGTTGATTGCGTGTCCGGAATGCCAATAGTCTCCAACTGATATTACTGTTACAAATATCGCATGTACAGTATATAAGGGTAGAAGACATTTTAAACAATGTGTCCTTCACAACAACTTATTTGAATTAAACAAGTAAATAAAAAAAAATCTATAACACTGGCTACCGTACTAAATAAATGAAAATAAATCATGTGAAGCCATTAACTTTGGCTTTGAAAACCGTACATTGTAGACTGTACACACACTCGCCCCCCCCCCCCTCCCCCCCCCATGAAATATTTGAAATATTCCAAAAGTCACATGACCAAGGTTTGACAAATTTCCTGAAGATCAAAGGAAGAAGGAAAGTAAGTTCATCTTTTGTTTTTTTTCTGGATTTTCAATTATATTGTGATAATGACTGATGAAGTCGCTTTCAAAGTCCAGCACTTGATATTGTTGTGTATCTTCAGAACATTAGCATATATAAATACTAGTTAATGCAATTTTATGAATTTGTTACTTTTCTGTTTAAAACCTGCAGCTATTCAGCAAAAAAATCTAAGTTTGTCTACATTTATTGAAATAATTTTGATCAAATATACAATACTGTGCATAAATCTTGCCGCTTTCTTGTATTTTTTTAAAGTTTTTTTTCCTGCTCATTTTCAGTCCAGTCCTTGTACTTGAGCAGTTTAAGAGGAACGTTTCTTAGTTTGTTAAGCCTCACAGTGACATATAATTAAAACAAACATCTAACTTAAGGCATGAACCAGTGAGAAACAGGTGTAGATGATGACAGATGATCAGGCTGGTGATTAGTACAGTGGTGATGTTAAATTCTGCGTGGTTGGAACAGACGAGAGGGGAAATGAGGCTGCTGCTGAGGTCGTTATATAAACAACCAGGGTTGCATCAGGTAGGGCAAGGGCATAAGCTTGATGTGCCAAGCTTGTACAGTATGTGTGGACCGGATGGTCCGCTGTGGCGACCCCCTGCTGGAAGCAGCCAAGAAAACAACAACAGGCACTTTTCAAGAACGAGGGGTGGATCAAGACTTTGGCACGGTCCTATAAATAAAGCTTTACAATATGACATTTCATTTACTAATAAAATATGTATACTACAGTATACACATCTTCTAGGTGAACCTCAAAACAACATCCAAAGATATTTCTACACTTGGTCCCTACCAAGCTATAGATACACGTTCACACACAGCCCTAAAAATAACATTAAAAAAAAAAAAACAATTCTTCTGTTCTCCAGTTCTTGGGGGGGGGGGGGGCATCAAAGCAATTGCTGTCAGCCCTGTATTTTTCAATTCCTCTAGGTAATCAGATTGTGTTTACCCGTATGTGGACCATCATAAAATGTTATTAAAAACTTAAATGGAGTTTAGGCTCAGAAGAGATGGCACGCGTGAAATGACGTGCAAACAGCACAGAGAGATTCCTATCGGTATTTGGACAAGCGCTGGACTGCCTGGTAAACGGAAAATTAGCATTGAGACTGTCTAGTGATGATAAGGAGCCCTGGTGGTGGGGAATGGCAAGAGGTGCGTGTGTAAGTGCGGGGAGATACAAGAGTGCTCAAGTGCTTGGTAAACTGAAGAAATGGGGTACTTACGGGAGTCTAATGTCAGGTTGATACCGAAGGCTTTAGAGGGTTTTATTTAAAAAAAATAAAAATAAATAAATAAACAAAACACAAAATGATATTGTCACAGGAGGAAATATAAGCAGGGGATAAAATGCCTCCCCTTCACAGCTCTCTTCTTATCAAGTACCTAAATGTATTCTGGTCTTTTATCTCTGTTCTACCTTTATGTGGTCTATTATAAACATGTCGAGTCCCACCTCTGTCAGACAGATTAATCATTCAGAAAAGGAAAGATTTGCTGCTAGAATTTACGTTGGAATGATTTTTAAACATCCGGTTCCGCTAATCGGTGTGATCTAAATAGGCAATATGACAAATGCATGCCTCATTGATCAAACCTGTTGTGGCACGACTTATCGAAAGTCAGAATCTTAAGCCACTATTTAAAGATGATTTTGCTTTCATCGGCCGTGTGCGTCCCGCGGAAATCGCATGGTTGTGATAAGAGCTGAGTGTTGAGATTATATGCTTATTTATCTGTACGTGGACTGCGTGTGGTTTGAGGCAATCTCGCCGTGCTGAACGGAAAGTTGGTACATCATTCTTTACTTAAACAATGATGTACCAACTTTCTTTTTAGCCAAACTGATTAGCACTGGTTAGCACTGTCGCCTTGCACCTCCAGGGTCTGGGTTCGATTCCCCGGCCAGGCTCGATTCCCGTCTCTGTGTGCATGGAGTTTGCATGTTCTCCCCGTGCTTGGTGGGTTTCCTCCGGGTACTCCGGTTTCCTCCCACAGTCCAAAGATATGCAGGTTAGGCTAATTGGCGTTCCCAAATTGCCCGTAGTGTGTGATTGGGTGTGTGAGTGTGTGTATGTGTGTGTGCCCTGCGATGGATTGGCACCCTGTCCAGGGTGTACCCCGCCTAGTGCCCGAAGCCTCCTGGGATAGGCTCCAGGCCCCCCGCGACCCTGAACACAGGATTAAGCGGTATAGAAAATGAATGAATGAATGATTAGCACTGCTAGCTTAACATTATTGAATTTTTTAGGTATGAAAGAACTACTGTATATTAGGGTAAAGCTTTATATGAATGCCCTGAATACATTTATAACATGTAGGAATCCATTCATAAAATGTTCTCACTCGATCCACCGTAGAGCACACAAACAAATACACACTCAAACGATCATTCACGCTACTGCAGGCAATTTGGAAACACCAATTAGCCTAATCTGTATGTCTTTGGACTGTGGGAGGAAACCGAAACACCCGGAGGAAACCCACCAAGCACTGGGAGAACATGCAAACTCCATGCACACACACCCAGGACGGGAATCTAACCCAGAACCTGGAGGTGCAAAGTGACAGTGCTAATCGCTAAGCCTACACTAAGCTGTGCAATAATAATCTTTTCATTAAATGTAATATGTCTTGTGGGATATTATTGACCGGTATACAGTATTAATGATAACTATGTAAGGTCAAAGAGTATGACATGTCATTCATTAATATATAAAAAAAAAATAGTATCATCAATGCAACAAATCAATGCATTATAAGAGAAATAAATCACTTTGGAATGTGTTTCAATGCAAAATAATCACATTCAAAAGCAATAACAGAAACTCTGTTTCAGCATCATTCATTATTTTTCTATGTCAACACGATCCGAAGTGGTTTATCCTTTACCCACATAACCATTATGCCCAATGCCATTATAAATAATTAAACACTAACCAGTAAAAACAATAGTTAAATACAGACAAATACAGTATTTTTATATATTTTGTTTGCGCAAGTCATCAAACTTTAGCTAATTAGTTTTGTTTGCTAGCTATCTTGTCTTTATTCAGCTCCCAAGTACTTTAGCAAACCAAGCTAGTCATGCAGGTTTACTGCTAACCGAAGCTAATTAGACAACGTTAGGAAATCACCACACAAAGCTAGCTAGCTAATATTAGACCATATA